>CAMZMU010000078.1:1075234-1605065 GCA_947311845.1 Poa pratensis | reverse complement strand
TTCGAGTGTTGAGGCTGACTGCGGGCTATGGCTTCGTTGATTGCTGAGGTGACCTGGTTACGGTGGTTGCTTGCAGATTTTGGGGTCTCTGTTACGACACCCACTCCACTTTTGTGTGACAGTACAGGTGCTATCAGTATTGCACGTGATCCGGTCAAGCATGAGCTGACCAAGCATATTGGTGTTGATGCTTTCTATACACGTGCTCAGGTGCAGGATCAGGTTGTTGCGCTTCACTATGTGCCTTCAGATTTGCAGCTGGCAGATTTCTTTACAAAGGCACAAACTCGAGCGCAACATGACTTCTTACTCTCCAAACTCAGTGTTGTGGATCCACCCTGAGTTTGAGGGGGGGTGTTAGAGTAGATTTGTGCATATTGTATTTTGCCCATATGTTAGGGGCCTTCCTGCATATTCACCTGTACATGTACTATATATATGTGGCCTTTGGCCCTCTGGTAATACAAGCTGTCTATTACCCTAACAGGGGGAAGCCGTGGCGGAGAAGGGTTCAGAACGGCGACGACGGTGATTCGCCATTGATTCGGTAGAGCTAGATCGGCCCTGACAGAATTGTTGTGGCTCAATCGACCATTTCAAAGGTGATCACATGCAGTGGTGATACACGTGTTCAAAGAATTCTGCGTTGCATGTGGTTGGCGTTGTATGATCCATGATCTAGGTTTTGGTACTGACTTGTTTCATGTATTTGGCATCGTCGCGCAGGTGCTCCCTCCCTCTCGATGAACCCAAACGTTGAGAAGGAAGCTGTTAATCAAAAGCACTACAGGCGACTTTGTAGGCGTTGGGCTTCCTCCACCACCACTGTCCACTGTGTCTTTCCAGCCTCCTCCACTCCTGAAGCTGATCTGGAGCCTCACCGTCTTTTCCTCCACAACCATGTCAAACATCATGCTAGAATTCTTCGCTAGGGCCGGGTGTTATTTCTCAGGTCAAGCAAGAATTAATTGGAGCATACACAAATTATTATTGTCGGAACCTGCAGCATTGCGTCTCCAGATGCAGTTTGGCACCGTAATTGTTCATTCAAGCATGCCCTGTACATGTTGCAATAGCAATTCAGTTTTACAGTGTTGCCATGTTGTGTATGTGTACAGTAATGGCCTTAGTTGGCCACCGAATTCGTTCATGTATATCAGTGTAGAACAAAATGGTAGCAGTTTGGCAACAGTTATCACCCCGTACCTTCTTTGCAGTGTTTACATCGAGCGTATTTGCAACACTTCCTCATAAGAAAAAAAAAGAGTATTGTCTGCTGATCATAGACAGTTGACAACGAGGTTGGCACCCCTGGCGCACCAACTGAACTCGATCCTGTTTGCGCCGACATCAAGAGACCAGATTTACAAATAGTTTTGAGTAGAGGCCACATATGTGTAGTTGCTTAAAATGGCCAGATTTGTCAAAAATAATCTTGTGCTAACGAAAACAACATATGCACTTTCAGTAAATGTTTATGCACACACATCATTAGGAATGGGATGAATACCTCTGATTTACTAATTTAGGTGCTAGCAAATGTTTATGGACCGTTTACATGATAAATTGAATGGGTTTAGAGACTTGTCTCTTGAAATATAATGGATCAAGAAAAACTGTTAGAAGCTATATCGTGGAAAAAAATATATAATGGATCATTGCTTTAGGTGGCCCCTTTGGTACAACTTCGCAAGAGGAGCTATATCGTGGAAAAGCTTTACACAAACAGTAACTATTTCATCTATAATGTTTGTAGAAGGATAAATTTATAACTGTTAGAAGATCAAGAGGAATAATGTGTAATTTTGTATGTATAATATACAGAGACAAGAGAAGCGTGAGGCTACAAGTAGTTTGTGATGGAAGGAACCTAGAAATCGGTGACGTTTAGGCCTTTTTGTCTGATTTTTTGGGGCCGGGCGGAACTCCCATGGATCTGTGATGGAAAATACCAAAGACGTCATAACAAGTCACGATCAGCCACATATACGCTATCCATGGCGAGGAATCCGTCTCTGATCAACGGAAGTGTTGTAGTGCTGGTCATAAAGGATGCGACTTTACTTGATTGTTGAGTGTATTTAGTCCACATGGCTCAGCAATAATTAAGGTCATTAACGCGTCGAAATTGATATTGATGAGCTACGTGAGTAAACAGGGCGTCCAAAATTGTTATTGCAACCATAACCGTTCATCTAAAACAGTCTTCTTGAGATATGTTAGGTATTCTTAATGTTCTCTCAACTTGTTACTCATATTTTTGTTAATTTTCTTAATGTATGTCCATGTCGTTCAGAAAGTTTTACGTGCCGTGCTGCATAGAGTTTTCCCTTCATTTTGGGTCAAATCACATCGGATATTTTGCAAGGCACAAAAAAAGACCGGCTAATCGCTATTCGCAGAGAACTTGCCCGTGACAAGATGGTTAGAAGGGTGGTTGTACCCCTAACCCACCAGAGTTCAAATCCCAGGTTGACGCTGGTGTTTCTCATTTAGTCGGAATATTCTTCAGTGGGAGGGCAACGTTCCCGTCGATAGCGAGGCGCCCGGCTCAGTCTCTCGGAGGTGCTCATAGGGGTAGCGTGTGCGTGTGTGCGTTCATAGGGGTAAGTGTATGCGCGTGTATGTGAGCATCTGCGTTGTACTGTGTTTCACAAAAAAATCGCTATTCACATAGAAATAATAAAAAAACAAAGAATAAAAGAGGATGGCTCTGTCTGGTACGGTTGGGCCGGGCTGGGCCGGTACTTCCACGGATAAACACCTAGGCCCATCCTTTCCCGTCGTTCGGTGGGCTACTTATGCCGACGAGGTCGCTCGCCCTCCACGGCGACGGTGAGCGCCGCCTCGCCGGCAACAGGCTTAACTTACCCCTCGCCGAGGAGTCCCGAGTCGCCACGTCCCACCTCTGCCCCCTCCGTCGGTGACTCCCCCTCACAGCATCCCCTTGCTCCGTCCACCGGGATCCATGGCGTGTCGACCGCCCCTGGCCATCTTCTCCGGCTCCGGCCGATGACCTGCCCCTTCCTCGATCCAGGTGAGCTTAGGGAAGATCTGTATGTTCATTTACTCCGGTTCAGCGCAACACCGTTAGGCCTAGAGTGGATTCTGCATTCAGGACCTGCTGCATTTCTTTCAGCACCATTTCATACGTTAGTTCTAAAGCTCAGAAATGTTGTAACCCGCCACATTTTGTTTGCACTACACCTACATTTACACCCAACGGGTTCAGTGTGGTATGATGATTCTCCATGCCGCGGCATCGTCCACGTGTCCCTGTCGATTGATGAACCCTAACCAAAATTCATGACATCTTGCAACCCGGCAGAGATGACTGCTGAGCAGAGGCTGGGCGGCGCACCACGGTACTGCTGCCTGGAACCGAGGTTCATCTGACTCAGTTTTTTTTTCTAGGAAAGCGGTAGGTAGGTTATAGGCCACTACAGAAACTTTTTTGTAAGAGTTTCTTTCAACAAAAGAACAAAGTTACTGCTTCGGACAGCCAAAATCATCCTTTTCTTCGAGGAAGAAACCTGCGATATTGCTTCTTCAGATGTGATGTTCATTGCATACAAGAGCAGCTTAATTTTCCAGCAGACGACCGTGTTGCCACCATGTTCTCTAGCTACCCTTCCTCTTCTGCCTACTTTAAGTTCCATCTCTTTACCTGGCCCCGCGCTACACCGTCAACCAAGATACTATTCTGTTTTTTTTTTTGGCATCACCGGGTTCAGGCAAACCAACGGCATAAATCCGGCATCTTTTGACAAACAAAATCTGTCCATGAACCAGCCAGCCAGGATTTAAGAAAGCTGAACTGAATTTTAATTTTAATTTCTCGGTTAACAAGCAGCATTAGCCAGGTTTTCATGTAATATATATACAGAAAACGAACAGTGGTCAATTAGGCTCTTTGTTAACTAAACACAAGTTTGTCGCATCTGTTCCTATCTTGGTATGGTGGTTATGCTTTAACTTCCATATTGAAAAAAGTCACAGCCTTTCTTGATACTGCCATCTTCTCTTGCTTTCCACTTTCTTGATGCTGCTTGCTGCCTTGTCAAATGCTCACAAGTCAGATATTAGCATAAAACATGCTCACATGTACGTCAGGTATAGACACACTACCCTATAAAAGGACCAATCCATCTTTCCTTCCTTTCACACAAAATCAGACGATCGATCCATCAACTGAGAGCTCAAACAGCCATCCTGTCTGCCGGCGCTCGGAGGAGATGGAGGCGGTTCTTGGCGCGGCGAGCGGGCTCCTCAACACCGTGGTGGCGCAACTGTCGAACGAGCTGGTGGAGGCGTATGTCGCTAGCGCTCAGCTTGGCCTCAACTCAGAAACGATCAAGAGGGTCCTGTCGCACACGCAGGGGCTGCTGCACGAGGCTCAGCAGAGGGGCGTGGCCGGCGACAACCCTGGCCTCAAGGAGCTGCTGCAGCAGTTCCGCGTTAAGGCTGACAAGGCCGAGGATGCCCTTGACGAGCTCCACTACTTCATCATCCAGGACCAGCTCGACGGCACCCAGTACGCGGTGCCGGATCTGGGTGATGGCCTCCGCGGTCATGCTCGCCATGGCCGCTATGCTCTTCTCCACACTGTCGGTAAATACCTTGCATGCTTCTCTTGTTCGCAGACGATGCAAGATCGTGACAAAGCTGCTGCTGCGGCGGCGGCTGTTACTACTAAGCCACACAATGCAAGTGCAAGCAAGCCCGATAGTGGTGATAACGATGGTCCAGTTAATAAGTTGCCATTCGACAGAGTGGCCATGTCTAAGAAAATCAAGTCAGTAATAGAGGAAATACACTCCTTATGCGATCCTGTTTCTAACTTGCTCAAAGTAGTCCCACACCATAGCAGCAACGACAGTGCAAGTCTCAACCTAAAACGGCCTCTCATAGGATCAACCGCTGCACAGGATACATTATATGGGAGGAGAGACCTTTTTGAAACAATTATAAAGGATATCATCATCACTGGCATAAATTCCAGTAAAACCCTTTCAGTTCTTCCTATAGTTGGCTCGGGGGGTATCGGAAAGACAACTTTTGCTCAACACCTGTATAATGATAAGAGGATAAAGGAGCACTTTGCGGTTAGGGTTTGGATCTGTATATCAACTGATTTTGACCTGCTTAAGATCAGCCAACAGATCCTTAGCTCTATACAAGAAAGCAGCAACGCAAATCAAACAACAAGTTTAGACCAGCTCCAGATATCCATCGCAAAAGCACTCGAGTCTAAAAGGTTTTTAATTGTCTTTGATGATATATGGGAATGCAATAACCAGGCTTGGGAAAACCTACTAGCTCCTTTCAAGAAGGGGGGAGCCAAGGGCAACATGGTTCTTCTCACAACTCGATTCCCATCAATATCTAATATGGTGAAAACAACATATGAAATACCAATGGAAGGTCTAGAGTTTGATGAATTCTTCACATTCTTCGAATCATTTATATTTGAGGGTAAAAAACCCGAGTACTACCAAGATGACTTAGCTGATCTTACAAGAGATATTGCCAAGAAATTGAAGGGTTCACCTCTAGCAGCCAAAACGGTTGGTCGGATATTGAAGAAAGATCTATCTCGGGAACATTGGAAGAGAGTTCTTGAAAACAGTGAATGGCAAAAAGCAAAAACCGATGATGACATCATGCCATCTCTAAGGATTAGCTATGATTACCTCCCTTTCCGTCTGAAAAAATGTTTCACATACCTTTCCCTGTTCCCTGAAGATTATAAGTACAGGAATTTAGAGATTGCATATTTTTGGCTTTCAATAGGAGTCATAGATAAAGTTGAGAATTTCCTGGAACTGGAAGAACTAGTGAATTATGGTTTTCTCGTGAAAGAGAATGATAAGGAGGGTTAATACTATGTTTTGCATGATTTATTGCATGAACTATCTCGGAGTGTTTCGTCACAAGAATGCCTCAATATATTTAGTAGTGTAAGTTTTAGAGCTGATGCTATCCCGAAAACTATTCGTCATTTATCTATCACCATGAAAGACAAGTCTGATGGCAATTTTAGGAAAGAAATGGATGAGTTGAGGAGCAAGATAGACATTGAAAATTTGAGGACTTTGATGATTTTTACACAATATGGAGAAACAATACATGATATTTTGAAGGATATAGTGGGTCTCCATGTCCTATTTATAGTAGTCAAGTCCCCAGAAACTTTGCCATGCATCCTTCCAAAACTTATCCACCTCCGACACCTAAAAATTAGTACATTCAACTCAAAAGTCACTTTGCCTAGATCACTGTCCATATTTTATCACTTGAAATTATTGGACCTACAAGGCTGGCGTGGTAGTACTAAATTGCCTAAAGGCATTAGCCGCCTTGTCAATTTAAGCCATTTCTTTGCTAAAAAAGAACTCCATTCCAATGTTCCTGAGGTTGGGAAGATGAAGTGTTTAACTGAGCTTAAAGAATTTTGTGTCAAGAAAGAGAGTGCTGGATTTGAATTGAGTGAGTTGGGGGAGTTAACAAAGCTTGGAGGAGAACTCAATATATATAATCTTGAAAAGGTGGCAACCAAGGAAGAGGCAATGAAAGCCAAACTGGTGTCAAAAGGTGATTTGAGAGAGCTGACATTAGTTTGGGGCGTCAAGGAACACCTTGGGGGAGAATCTGATGTCCGTGATAGCACAACAGAATCAACGGATGTTCTTGATGGTCTTGAACCACACCCTAATATTCGATCACTTGTCATTAAAAACCATGGTGGTTCAACTGGTCCTCGTTGGTTGTGTGGTGACATTAGCTTACATATGCTGAAGTCTCTCCGCCTAGAGGGTGTATCTTGGGACACTTTTCCACCTTTTGGGCAGCTAGTGCATCTCACATCCCTCGTATTGATTAGCATTTCTGGACTTCGTCAGATCAGACCTGGCTTTGGTGGCGTTACGGATAAAAGTTTTTTGCAATTGGAGGTGATTGTTCTTGATACTTTGCCAGAATTTACTGGGTGGGTTGGTGCGCCCAATGCACATGCATTTTCAAGGCTTCAAAACATCGAGTGCAGAGGTTGCCCCAATCTCTGTACAGTACCCTTCCTGCAAGAGTGCTCTGCTGTCTCTTATAACCATCTTCGTGAAGTTCTAATCGAAGGCTGCCCAAAGTTGTCGATGCCCCCCATGCCTCACACTTCCACACTAACTGAAGTTGTGGTTGATGATAGTTCCACGGGGAGCATGATCTACAACGGATATCACTTAGAGTTGGCTGCTTATAGATATCCAATAGCGTGGCACAATGTGGCCAGCAGACTAAAGAGCATCAGCTTCATCGTCATAGAATCAAAAATACAATGGGAACAAGTAGCCAAGTCAACCTTCCTCTCGGAGATTCTGATTATGGGGGATCCAGACTTTGTATCAATGGCTCCGTTCTCAAACCTCACGTCCCTTACAAGGCTATCACTGATTGACTGCACAAATTTAACGGTGGATGGGTTCAATCCTCTCATCGCAGCTATCAACCTCTATAGACTAGAGGTGTACAACACGGAAGGTGGTCCTCGCTCTGTAGCTGTGGATCTTTTCTCAGAATTGGTAGTGGCAAGCAGGACCAAACTTTTGTTGCCTACAGCAGGGTGCTTCAAATTAAAATGGCTGGCAGTGGATAGCGTCTCAGCGGTGCTTGTTGCTCATGTCTGCAACCTCTTCGCCAGTACCCTCGTCTCATTGGAGTTTCAGTATGATGATCGTGTGGAAAGCTTCACCGAAGAGGAGGAGAAAGCGCTTCAGCTCCTTACCGCCCTTGAAGATCTAGATTTTTGCTACTGCCTGGGTTTGCCGTCCCTCCCTGAAGGCTTACACAACCTTCCTTCTCTCAAGAAGCTATATCTCCATTCTTGTCCTAAAATCCAGTCGCTGCCCAAGGGGGGGCCTCCCCACTTCTCTGCGATCTCTGATCGTACACAACAGATGCAGTTCCGAGCTAAAGGAGCAAGCCAAGAAATTTCAAGGACCAAGCCTAAATGTAATAATGTCAAGCTGACAAGCCCAAGGTAACACGCCACTCCCCCTATATATAGCTAGTTGTTCTTACCAATTTTCCTTCATATCTAGTACTCCCTCCGTTCCAAAATAGATGACTTCAATTTGTCCAAAAGTGGTTGTATCTAGAAATGTTACGTGTATAGATACATCCACTTTTGTACAAATGGAAGTCAACTATTTTGGAACGGAGGGAGTACTATTGACTAACATGAGTGAATTCTGACAGGCCGGCACAGTCACCTACTCATGCATTCAAATTGCTAGCTGCATGCAGTGTGCAGTACTTATGTTGTCGATTCTTTCAGTGGCATCGTTGGAAGTAAAACTATTGAGCAAGCTAGGAAATTGGTAGGAATATAGTGAGATTCATGGAAAACCAAGGTAACACTGTTATCGCCTCCAAAGATTTATTTTACTTCATTTTTTTTTAAATTGCAAGCTGAAACATGCGATCTGGTTGATCATGTATTTGTAGAATTTTCAGATTACGAATAAGAAGACCAAGGTCTTTAGTTACATGTCTGAACCTGATTGGTTGAAGCTGCATATATATATTACAGTTTTGCATGGTAATTTGTAAGACGAAGTCAACATTCGATTGTTGGGTTTTATTTACTCTTAAAAGGAACAAGCCAAAGTGTAATGGTGTGGAGCAAGCAAAAGGTAATTTGTAACAAGCCACTCCCCCCTAGCTAGTTCTTCTTACCATTTTCCATCATATCTAGCACTACTGATCACTTGTGAATTCCGACAGGCTGGCACAGTCACTTAATCTCATGCGTTCAAATTGGTAGCTGCATGCATTGTGTTGTCGAGCGGCATCGTGAAAGTAAAATTATTTAACAAGCTAGGAATTGGAAGGAATATGATAAGATTTATGACTGGAAAACCAAGGTAACACTTGTCGCCACCAAGGATTTACTTTATTTTTTCTCTTCATTAAATTAAATAAAAAATTGCAAGCTGAAACATGCGAACTGGTTGGCCATTTGTTGTAGAATTTTCAGATTACTAAGAATAAGAAGACCAAGGGTCCTTAATTGCAGTTCTGAACCTGATTGGTCGAAGCTGCATATGCATAATACAGTTTTGCACGGTAAATTTCAAGACTAAGGAAGCATTCGATTGATGGGTTTTACTTACTCTTAAATTTAATGTCATCAAGTAGAAATCCGAAAGCTAAGTATTCAAGCCAATTGTTCTAGAGGTTTGAATCAGACATGTGACTATATTGCAACCACCTATTGATTCTGCAAAGTTTACCCTCTATGTTAGTACCTTCTCATCATTCCAGTGTTACAAACTCTATGCTTAATTAAAAAGTAACGTTCTTACTTCTGTTCTTTTTATGCTCTGCCTTCTCTCAGTGTCAGAAACACTGAGAACATGTACCTATCTAGCTGCAGCTTTAATTTACATGTTGGCAAAACAATGTTCAGGTAGTTAAGTTGCCCTCACTTACTTATTTATTATGGTTGTCCCATGACCCCTCTTCCACTTGTCATTCACCGTGAAGTTTCTTTTAGAACAGTTCTAAGCTTATAATGCCATCCTGCTCCTTGTGCAGGCTGATTGTAAGCAGTAACAGCTGGCAACAACCAATGGTAGGTACGTCCTCAAACAACCTTTATGCTAGACCTTCTCGTCATTCCAGTATTACGAACTTTATGCTTAAAAGGTAATATTTTTGTTTCAGGAACATGTAGCTACTGTTAGTTCAGCAGCTCTATTTCACAAGTTGACAACGCGGTATTCAGGTAGTTAAGCTGCTGCTTACGTAGGTCAGCATATGTTCTGCTGCTGCTTACACGGAAATTTGAGGTTTCATATAGAATTGATCTTGTAGGACTGAAGTAATTGTCCACAGGAGCAGGTTGTTTAGTGGGAGATTGCTTTGTGGTGATGTTTCACTTTCATAATACTTCAGAGTTTCAGGTCTAGCCTTAGTGGGTTCACATGTGGACCAACTCAAGGTACTGTACTGAGCGTCTATATTCATGAGTTCTCTTTACCTTGTTCATTTTTTTACCTTACATCCATTACTAGGTTCTGCAGAACAATTGCAGCCGACAGTGAATTTTAGAAGTTGGCATGCAGAATTTGGCTGTTATATAGACAGTAGCAGTAACGGAATTAGCATATGTCATGGTATCTCGAAGGAGCTGTGCGGTTCTGCATTGTCCATTTGAAAGGTATAAGTGCGTCTGGTGGTGATCCACATGTGTAATGAAAAGATATTACATTGTTCACTTAAGGATTTTTTCGTTACTGATTTTTTTCATGTACGTTACATTATTATTGATTATTCTGCAGGTATTCTCATCCCTCTCGACCCTGAGGAGGAAGCACTGGAGGTGAGACTGTAGGCGTCGGGGTCGGGGGCGAGGCGCCTCCTCCATCACCATGCCTTCCCAGCCTCGGCCACCACTCCTGCTCTCATGCCTTGCCGCTCCATTCTCTGTCTGTCAGATACCACTTTAGCAGCATGTGTGTTGATGTCTTGAAGCGGCTGTGTGCATGTGCGGAGGATCGAGCTACCGGATGTTTCTAAGCGTTTTCCTTGGGAATTTGTTTGTAGCGTTCCTTTTGTCTCGACGAGCGAACCTGCAAGTTTGGATTCAGTTTGGATTCTTCAGATGTAACAGAGCAAGTGGTGCAGTTAAAGGATGTCATGTACTCCCTCCGTTCGGAAAAGGATGTCACAAAAATGGTCTACCTATAGTTCATTTTTTGACATCCTTTTCCGAACGGAGGGAGTATCAGTTTACAACAATCTTCCTTGGACATGTTAATTGGGCCGGGCTAGCTGCAACAAGCCCACGCCGTGCCGCGCAGGCCCATTTTCATGACAATTACAAGCCCACGCACGCTAGTCGGCCTCTGCCTCCCACACCGCTGACGGCGACCTCCGCCTTGCCGGTGACGAGTTCCCTTACCCCCTCCGTCTATCGGCAACTCGCCGATTCGAGTCCCGAGTTCACCGCCCGCCGCCCACCTCCCCCTCGGCATCTCGCCTGCCGCCCCCTGCCTCACCTCGTAGGCAAGCTCTCCGAGCAGGTGGGCACGCGTCCGCCGGCGCCACGGTCCGCACAACCGAGTTCCTTCCGTTGCGCCGCTCTTGGTGGAGAAGTTGATTGGGTCCAGGTGAGATGAGCATACTTTCCATTTGTTATACTTGGAGCTACAACTCACATTAGGAACGCTTCAACTCTGACTCGGTTGAAACTAAATAAATATGGCCACTTGAATACTTGTTTGTTACGGACGAATCCCAACATAATCTTCAATTAGTTTGACCAAACGATTGATGCCCTTTTGTCTCATATATCTCACCACCATCTTGCCGATAAGATACCCTTTAATTTGTTTGTTTCTTGCCAAAGATACTCGCCAAACACGGTTGACCCGGAATCGTTCCTTGGTCACCGTTAAGACAAGTTTTATACTGCACCCTCTTGGTTTGTTAAGTATATTGCCAATCAACTGTCACGCTGATCGCTCTGTTCTTACGAAAAATTGCCAGAATTCCCGTTTCTTTATACTTGCTCATACATCGGTGTGAAAATTTGTCCTAACTGACGAGGCACCATGACCATGCTAGATCGAGAGGTGAATTAATGAACATGCATGTACCATTCACATTTTCTTTTATCGACTGCAACTGTGGAACCAGAGTGGACAGGTTAATCCTATCTGCTGTACGTGTCAATCGTCATGTGGCAAGTTTCTTTCTTCGAATTGAGGAGTTTTTAGCTACCGATTTCATTTTACAATGAGACCGGTAGGACCCATGTTTTTTATAGATCATTCACGAGAGATTAGGTTTTCGCTATCTTTCATGTTGTCGTGGTAACAAACTCCTCCTTATTTAGTGAAGGAAACAACGAATCTTTTGTCTCTGTTTTGCCCTCAAGAACGAAAAGGTATCCTGAACAGAACACAAGGACGGCTGAGATTTAGTTTTAGCTGTCCCGGATTAGGGGCACGATTGTCATTTAGGCCTCATCTGGATACTCCAAAACCCGTTCCAAACCTGCCCATTGATCTGAGCCTTTTTTCCCGTAGCTGGAGCCGAGCCGAGCTAGGGACTCGCCCAATCCAGCAGCACGCTCGCTTGAAAACAAGATAGGGAAAAAGGAAGAAAAATTTGTGAATCTGGCGATTCGAACCTAGCTCTCCTGGGTGCAGTCCACCTAGCGAAGCCACAGTGCTATACCTATCGAGCTGAAGTAGTAGGCATCATAGTAAATAATATATTTTTTTAACAGGAGTAGATAATATTTGAACTGCCGTATCTATACTACTATTAAAAGAGCAAACTTGTGTTGATATATTGAATCTGAGCCCTTCAAATTTGGCCAACGGTTCAGATCACTCCAAAGTTTGACAACTCAACACAAATCCACTTTTGCCCGTTTTACCCTCCCACCAAATCACATAATACTGCTAATGCCATCGTACCGGTTTGTTTTATTTCAACAGACCTTTCTAATTCTGTTTGCGCGAATTCAACTCTCCCGTGCAATTGATAGCCGCCGCCGGAATCTTGACGGTGCCGTCACGTCTTCTCCACCATCCCAGGCAACATACGCAGCTCCGGCAGTCATGCGTAGCAAGAAGCAGTCTTGCGTGGATACCTAGATGCAGGCATGCAGGCAATGGGAAGAAGAGGACCCACCAAGGCGACTCCCACCGGACACGCATCCAGGCCGGGCTGCACAGCGAGCCGCCCATGTACGCGGGCGGCCTTCACGTTGCCGTGGGACAGCGACATCGGCGGCCATGCAGAGTGGCCGGGAACTTCCGGCACGGGTAACGGTTCGCCGGCCGGAAACGGCAGGGCGGCCGTCGCTGGTCAACTGCCTCGCTTTGTTCGTGCCTTTATCGGCTCCTATTTCATCTGACAGATTGCTCCGGCTCAGCCGTCGGTGTCATGTCCGACCGCCACAGTTTTTCTTCCTTACCCACCGAAGGAGATGTGGTGGCTTCTCAGGTACGGTGGTTCCTTTGAAATCGTTCCAATCAGCTTTTCCTAATTAGGTCATGTGCTTAGATTAGATCCAGTCAACAGACAATAGCATCTACATGGTGAACCTCAATGGCAGAATCATTAAAAAGAGATGGGGAGATTACGTTCTGCATGGTCTTCAATCCTACTCCTACATGCAGGGTACATAGCCTGGGCAGGGCATGCGACGGCAGCGCATGCAGCAGGTCGCCGCCATCGAACCTCGACGGGGCATGCAAGGCCATATTATATTGTGCACAATTTTTTACCATTCAAATTGAAAATAATATATATAGATCTATATGAAAGAGGAACTAAGATTGTTAGAATTTGGAGACGTGCGTTGCACGTGCACGCCAACTATACTATTAAAAGAGCAAACTTGTGTTGATACATTGAATCTGAGCCCTTTAATATTTGGCCAACGGTCCAGATCGCTCCAATGTTTGACAACTCAACACAAATCCACTTTTGCCCGTTTTACCCTCCCACCAAATTACATAATACTGCTAATGCCATCGTACCGGTTCGTTTTATTTCAACAGACCTTTCTATTTAGAGTTAATTACGTGATTGCCACCGCCTAAAATAAACTGTACCCGTATCTCCATCCTCAACCACGTCCTCGCCTCGCCGGCGGCAGCCCATCTGCCCGCTTACCTAATCAATATCAAGGACGATCTCCGTCCGCAATTCGCGGTCCATCCCCACCCCGTCGCGCCGTCGCCTTGAAGTCGGCTGCCCGTCCGGTAATCGCGACGCCGCGGCTATTCTCCAAGAGGATGAGAGAAAGCAATTCTCGGTCCATCATCGCGCGCCGCACTGGTCGCCATCACGCGAGCGTGCCCGCCGCCTCCGCTCTGCACGACGGGGCTCCAGTCTGCGCCATCACGCTGAACGTGCCCGCCGCCTCCGCTCTGCACGACGGGGCTCCAGCCTGCAGGCGAGCGCTCTGCACGACGGGGCTCCAGTCTGCGTCATCACGCCGAGCGTGCCCACCGCATCCGCTCTGCACGACGGGGCTTTAGCCTGCAGCCGAGCCCGCATGCACTATGACTTCTGCCCTTGCCCGATGTGCTGCACCTGGCGGCCGCCCGACCCTCGACTATAAACATGGACACCATGCTCCAGATTTGCCCACCACCTTCTCCTGGACGGCGCCCAGGTCGGCAAGTCGCACACCACGCCATGGACCTCGATGACGCGAAGCTCTTCCACACCGCCGGGTGGGCAAGTCCCACGCAGACTTCAACGCCGCCCAGATCCTCGCCATAGGCCACAGCCAGGTGCGCCTACTCTTATTTTCTATGCAGTGTTCGCTGATGCAATTCCATATATGCAGTGTTCGTTGATACTACTAACACTACATTCAGTTACTGTAGCTTTTACCGCACTATGACTTGGTCTTGGTGTCCTCGAGACAGAGGCGCTGCTTATGTATTGTATCATGTCACTGGTAGGAAAATTCAGTACATTGGCATGTTTATCCTTTTAATCAGTGAGGGATGCCATGGAGCAGAAATTCAGTGGTAACACAATTGTAATATTAAGACTTGATATGGGTGACTTTATCTTCGGAATTCAGCAGCATTTTAAATTAATTTTTCATGGGTTTACTTGCATATGCAATTGTTCATTGTTAATCTCAGAAGGGAAAACAGAGAGGCATGGTACAGAAACTGATGAGTATACACTTTCCATTCTAACAAACATTGTTACATGAAAGATCAAATCATTAGCGTTATGGAATTTATATATGTTCGAGGTGAATGTATAAATGTCAATTTTGAGGACTACATTTGGTTTAAGTAATTACAGTGATCAGAAATTAAAGCAGTGTTTCTTTGTGTCATGTCTGTACACATCAAAATTTAGACGTTGGCTGCTGGAACTGCATCCCAAATGCATCCACTCCAAATGGTACTAATAGGAAATTGTTAAAAGGGATAATATAGAATTTAGATCGACGATCTGCTCAAAATCAAGGAGATACGTGTTACTTAAAAAATGAATATTGATAGTGAATAATATGGTACATACACACACATATGGAAATGCTTTTATTGTGATTTTTTCTATTTCAGAAGTGTACTACAAAAGTTATTCAAACCTACTCCCTCTGTTTTTTAATATAAGATGTTTTAGCTTTTCGTTTTTTAATATAAGATGTTTTAGATGTTACACATATTTACATGCATACTAAAAATGAGTGAACATATGGATTAAAATGAGTCTACATACATTTGTGTGCATGTGAATATGGGCAAAAGGTAAAACATCTTATATTAAAAAACGAAGTGAGTAGAAGTTTGTCTTTAAGGGAGATATTGGAACAGTACTACAACGAGACGTGCATTGCACGTGCTTCATTACATCGCCGAATGTGGTCTCGCTCACATCGCCGATTATTATTTGGCTTAAGAATTATTTGTATAGATCAATATAAATCAAAACCAGACTAATTTTTGTGTATGCATTAGTCGACACGTGCCCAATATTTTCTACTTGTAAATTGCCCTCTTTAATTGTGAAAACGTGCGTTGCACGTACATGTCAACTAGTTTAAGCCAAACGGATGAAGCGCACCATACAACATAAGGCAGGCTAGATTTCCATCGTTTTTCCATGCAAAAAAAAAAGATTTCCATCATTTTTTGACTCACTAATCAAAGAAATTGAACACTAAATTATTCAAAGTTAATTCTAAAAAACTAACAACATGAAATTAAAATATAGGTAAACCCATTTTCATGAAAAACTTGATAATTATAGCACATTTATAAACATAAAAAATATAAGACATTGCGTGTATCTTGTCGTTGCCTCTGTGTTCTTTGGATGGGATCGAAAAGAACAGAGTGTCTTGCTTCGCTCGTATGGAATGTAACCTGACATGCCGCTCCGGCTCCTGCTAGGCTGGAAAAAAATATTTGCAAAACGAAAAACGAGCTTCTCGAGATCCATCGCTGTAGCGGGCTGAGTCAAGCTCGGAGCGAGCAGAGGGTTCCCTAGGCGGTGGAGGCGGGCACGTTTCATTGGCGTTCTCTACCCACGGTGATGTTTGATGGGATTAGGGTTCTGTCAGCGAGAATGGCTGCCGGCGGTGATGTTTGATGGGAGCAAGAATAGGGTCCCATCGGGGAGAATGGCATTCATTAGTGGAGTCGTATTAGGTATCCATCGCCCTTGTTCAGAGTGAGAGTGGCGGCATTCTTCGTCGGCGACGATTGGATCAATTGGCGGTTAGGGCCACAAAACCCGGGGGACGCACGGACGTGGTCTAGCTAGATGCACCGGGGACCTAGACGAGGGCAGCCGGGTGACGCCCCGATGCAAGCCGGGCGCGCATGATGTTTGATGGGAGCTGGAGTAGGGTCTCATCGGAGAGAATGGCATTCATTAGTGGAGCCGTATTAGGTATCCATCGCCCTCATTGAGAAGGAGAGTGGTGGCGTTTTTCATCGGCAACGATTGGATCAGGAGCATCGGTGGTTAGGGCTGCAAAACCCGTGGTACACACAGGTGGGGTCCAGATGCACTGGAGACCTAAACGAGGGCAGCCGGGTGGCGCCCCGATGCGAGCCAAGCGCGGGCGAGACCATGGTGCGACGGAGCCCTTTGACGTATGCTTGCGAAATTTGGTACATGTAGACCCACATGCAACATCCTTAGCCATCTTGACCTAGCACATGTGGGACTTGTGGACCCACATGCAACAGTCATAACCATCTAGTTGCATATCTACCACATTTTGGACATGTGGACCCACATCCAACACTCCTATTTTAGGTTGCATGTCGTGGACCTACAAGATAGTTCTAGATCAAAATGTCTAAGGCTGTTGCATTTCGGTCCAGATGTCTAGTAGGTAGATGTCTAGTAGGTCATATAGTTATTTATCTATCACCTTTGTGACATGTGGACCCACATGCAACACCCCTAACCTTCTTGACCTAGTACATTTGGGACATATGGACGACCCACATGCAGCACTCATAACCATCTAGTTGTATATATATCACCCTTGGAACATGTGGACCTACACGCAACATCCTAACTATCTTGTATGTTGTGGGACCCACATGATAGTTCTAGTTCAATATGTCTAGTGCCGGTGCATGTGGGTACAAATGTATAGTAGGTCATATAGGTATGTATCTACCACATTTGGAACATGTGGATCCATCTGCAACATCCCTAGCCATGTTAACCTAGCACATCTGGAACATGTGGCCCATATAAA
This sequence comes from Poa pratensis, assembly GCA_947311845.1. Classification (NCBI taxonomy): domain Eukaryota; kingdom Viridiplantae; phylum Streptophyta; class Magnoliopsida; order Poales; family Poaceae; genus Poa; species Poa pratensis. The sequence goes on along the minus strand of CAMZMU010000078.1, from coordinate 1,587,790 downwards.
ACATCCATAACCATCTAGTTGTATATGTACCACCTTTGGGACATGTGGATCCACATGCAACACTCCTACCTAGATAGGTTACATGTTGTGGGACCCACATGATAGTTATAGGTGTAGTTGTCTACAGATGGTGCATGTGGGTCCACAAGTCTAGTAGGTCATATAGGCATATATCTACCACCTCTGAAACATGTGGACCCACATGAAACACCCTAGCCATCTTGACCTAGCACATCTGGAACATGTGGACCCACATGTGACAGTTATAGCCATCTAATTGTATATCTACCACCTTTTAGACATGTGGAACCACATCCAACACTCCTATCTATGTTGCATGTTGTGGGACCTATATGATAGTTCTAGATCAAAATATCTAAGATTGTTGCATTTGGTCCAAATGTCTAGTAGGTCATATAGTTATTAAACTACCACTTTTGTGACATGTGGACCCACATGCAACACCCCTAACCTTCTTGACCTAGTACATCTGGGACATGTGGACCCACATGCAGCACTCATAACTATCTAATTGTATATATATATCACCCTTGGAACATGTGGATCTACACGCAACATCCTAGCTATCTTATATGTTGTGAGACCCACATGATAGTTCTAGTTCAATATGTCTAGTGCCGGTGCATGTGGGTCCAAATGTATAGTAGGTCATATAGGTTTGTATTTACCACATTTGGAACATGTGGATCCATATGCAACATTCCAGCCATGTTGACCTACCACATCTGGAACATGTAGCCCATATAAAACATCCATAACCATCAAGTTGTATATCTACCACCTTTGGGACATGTGGACCCACATGCAACACTCCTATCTAGATGTGTTACATGTTGTGGGACCCACATGATAGTTATAGCTCAAGCTGTCTACCGATGGTGCATGTGGGTCCACAAGTCTAGTAGGTCATATAGGTATGTATCTATCACCTCTGAGACATATGGACCCACATGAAACACCCTAGCCACTACAACAAAAGAGTGACGTAAAGACGCTCTCCGTGAGACGTTTTTATTTTCGTCCCTACATCCGTAGCCGAGTTGTGTGTTGAGACGTTTGTTGAGACGCAACACAAATCTTCCTAAATTTCTAGCTTGACATATAAGAAAAAATAAACTCCCTAGTCCCTACCCTAAGTCCTCACACAGCCGTCACAGATCCACGTTTACTCTTCTCTTCCCCACCTCGTGTAAAACCTGGGCCGCCGCCACAGCTCCACCTGATCCGATCCGGCGCCCCTCTCCGGCAAACGATTCTTCGTCTCACCCAGTCAACGACATACGATTGTGAGGATCCATCCGGCCGCTAGTCTCGATCAACGTTAAATCTGGTGAGTTCCTTGCGGACTTCCCTGCCACTGCAGTGCTTGACTCACTCAATTGTTCTTTCCCGCAGGTCTCGATCAACTGCTCCTTGCGACCTTGCCCCTTGCCTCTTTATTCCTCTCCGAAAGTAGTTACCTCTCTATCTTTGGAACCTTTCTTTGTATGGTGGAGATTAATGTTCGTCTTTGTATTTGCCTGCTGGTCATGAATATTCATGTAGATTTTGCACAGAAAACAATAAACGAGCCAACACTTGGAGGTGGTATTCACAACTGAGGGCACCAATTGCAGCGACATGCATAAAGTAACTTTTGTTCTTTAATAATTTTAAATGCATCTAGCTTCAAATTATGTACTGCGACTGGTCTTCTGGATTTATGTACAAACAGGATCAGGTTTTGTTGGACTCGTCTAGTACATATCTCATATCTGTATATGTCTTCTATCAGACTGGAACTCTAGGATATTTTTTCTACTGCACACGGCAGTTACTCTGAGATCACAGGCATATTAAGTTCTTGTCAAATTATTAATTGGTTTACCGATTGATTCTTCCTCGTGTACTCCCTCCGTTTAGGTTTATAAATCCTCTACGTATCCCTAGGTTCTAAATTTGAGCAACATAATGTGATTTATATATTGTAAAAATATATAATTAGAAAATTCAGACTTTATATTTTCTAATGGTATAATTTTTGTATTTTAATTTTTGTATTATATTAGTTAAATTCACGACCTAGGTATACGAAGAGGACTTATAAACCTAAACGGAGGGAGTAACTGTGTCCCTCTGCAGGATACTTCCTACGAAGATTTTTCAACAGCATAGTACGTATACAGAGCAAGGAGAGTCTGCAGAAGCAGTGAACCGGATAGCAGATGATTTCGAGTTCTAATTGATTACTCTCATTAGTTAGGAGATGCATAATTATATGTATTGTATTCAGTCGTGTATGCAAATCTTTGTAAGGATGTACGTTTCACTTGTAAAGTACAGTTGGCATCAAATGATATATTAGATATTTTTGCTGCATTGCACTGTGATTTTGTAATGTTTTTTTCACGAGTGGAATTTGACTTACGTGCAATGGTGTTCTAGTGGATTGCACAGATTGAAGAAAAAAATGATTTTTATATAAGAAAAAATAATCTCCATCCGAGGACGCAATAAAGCGACTAAATGCTTGTAGAGACGATATATTGGGCATCTACAAAGTGCCTCTTTTAGCATAAACACGCTTTTGAAAACGTCTCATTTTACCTTTGAGACGCTAGCAATGCGTCCTTATGGTATTTGAGACGGTGGATGGGAAGACGCTCGTACGACGCTTTATAAGAGCGTCTTTACAACAATGTAGAGATGAAATTTAGCGTCTATAGGCTAAAATTTGACGTCCCTACAGGACTTTTGTGTTGTAGTGAGCCATCTTGACCTAGCACATATGGGACATGTGGACCCACATGCTACATTTATATATAGCCATCTAGTTGTATATCTACAACCTATTGGACATGTGGACCCACATCCAACACTCCTCTCTATGTTGCATGTTGTAGGACCTACATGATAGTTCTAGATCAAAATGTCTAAGGATGTTGCATTTGGCTTCAGATGTCTAGTAGGTCATATAGTTATTTATCTACCACTTTTGTGACATGTGAACCCACATGCAACACCCTAGCCTTCTTGACCTAGTATATCTAAGACATGTGGACTCATGCAACACTCATAGTCATTTAGTTGTACATATATCACCCTTGAAACATGTGGACCTACACGCAACATCCTAACTATCTTGTATGTTGTGGGACCCACATGATAGTTCTATTTCAATATGTCTAGTGCCGGTGCATGCATGTGGGTCCAAATATCTAGTAGGTTATATAGGTATGTATCTACCACCTCTAGGACATGTGAACCCACATGTAACACCCTAGCCATCTTGACCTAGCACATCCGGGACATGTGGACCCACATGCAATAGTCATAGCCATCTAGATGTATATCTACCATCTCTGGGTCATGTGGATCCACATGCAACCAACACCGCTAGCTATGTTTGCATGTTTTGGATCATGCATGATACTTATGTCAAGCTGTTTAGGGTTGGTGTATGTGGGTTCAGACGTCTAGTAGGTCATATAGGTGTGTATCAATCATTTTTGGGACATGTGGACCCACATGTAACAGACCTAGCCATCTTGACCTAATACTTCTAGCTATGTTTGTAATGTTTTTTAAAATTTCAATACAAAAATGGTGGGAATAATGACAAACTGATAATTATGCGAATTTGAAGGTTGGATATTGTCTCATGAACTTCACTCCACACCCACATAGGAATATTATGATCAAGTCTAACTTTTCGAGTGGTCCCGATGTATACTATCATGTCATAGATTCTCGATGAATCGTGATGATTTCTCTGTCGTGCGTCGTCTACCCCTTGGACCCTCTTGGACCGGCGTCGAAATGAGTAGACCAATTGGCTTTGCTCATTGACTGTGTAAGGGTAGGCCATACAAGCACGTGAGAACCTAAAATGGAGCCTCAATTGTTGCAAGATTCACTACACGTGTCAAAATGCCCTTTTTCGACAAATTTGTTGAGCAAAAAATAAATAATATGTTGGAATTTTCAAAAACCAAATTCTTTTGTCAAGGATGCCTAATTTGGTTATACTATACTTGGGAAAAATAATGGGTCATTTCGAGCTGGTCAAAAACATAACATGGATAACTAGACAAACGTCCGAGATTCCGTCATACACGCCGATTCTCTAAGAACGGTGGCAAACTTGAACATAATTTTCAACTCCCCTAATATTGTGTCTTCCTTTTATTTATTTATTATTTATTTGTCTGGGCACCAATATTGTTCCGCTCCGGAAATAATAGTTTTCACCTACATGCATGACCAATTAATCTACCCTTGCCTTGTACCGATCCGAATGAAGCTCCTCTTTTGTTTACCTTTCCTTTTTTTTCGCGGAAACACTGGTCCTGATTCAATCTATACGTAACAAATCATGTCTAACCTTTCCTCGCGTATACGTAAATGTCTCTCGATAGAAAAGGAATAACCGGTTGGTCTGATCCGATACAATCTCCAATACATGTACGAGAAAAATCAAGTCACCGGCTGGTCTGATCTCCTCTTTCATTTCCGTTGCAATCCAATCCATGCAGTCCAACAGGAACACGAACTCCACAGCTCCAACAAATCTGATCCAATTTTGTTTTGCATTAACTTTCTTTTTCTTTTGCAACGGCCACACCATATGAAGAAAACAGATCAGCCAACCACAGAGACAAAACTAGCACAGTGGCTTTGCACCCTGTGCAGTGCCCAGAAGAGCCAGGTTCGAATCCCCACGTCGTCCATAAATTTCTATCATTTTTCCTTGACTCGTGATCCAGGTTCGGCTCAATCTATTCCAGTCTCAGCTCTAACCGAGCCAGCCGAGGATTATACTTAACGGATCTGGGCTTTGGCGGGCTACCCTGACCCTACCCTCTCTCTCCGGTGGAGACCGAAATACCCCTTCGGTACGGTTATGTGATTGTGAGGCTTGGGGGTCTATGGAAGCACAAGCCGGTAACTATAGGTTTTACTTTCATAGAAGTTCATTGCATATGCACGCAGTCAGTTTTATCATTGGGCGTTGTTCCCTGTGCCATCGAGTGGAGAACAAAATATTTTAGAACTGATCATCGACTTGGCTAATTAATTCAGTTTGCATTGTCACTAGCTCTACCAGACGTGCTCCCTATTGGCCGTAACATACTTGCATTGGCCCTCTAAGTCGCTGATTGATGCTTATTCAGTTGTTTTTTTTTTTTTGCAATGGATGCTTATTCAGTTGTTACTTGCTCTAACCTCATCTCACAAAAACCTTCGCATGGTTCTATCCATCCTCACTGCAACTGGTTGGCTCATTCAAGTTGACATCACTACGTTTATAGAAAGAGAGCATGCATCTTCTCGGAAGCCTCCTAGAGTCAGGTCCACCATATGAGCTCAACGATGGCGGCTTTCGAGTATTATATTTCAACTGGCGTACAACTGAATCAAATTTGTATTAGCATGATCAAACGGGGCCTAGCAATATAGCTTACCAACACTATAAAAGGAGCTACCAAGGCCTCTTCTAAGTACACGCACATAACTGCTACCTATTAACCCAAAAAACTTCCACCTCACAAGTCACAAAACCAATTGCCTTGCTCGGTGTCTGGCGGAGATGGAGAAGGCGGCGGCAGGCTGGCTCGTCGGCAAGGTGGTGAATATGCTGACAGATGACTTGGTGGCTGCGTATGTGAGCAGCAAAGAGCTCGGCCTCAACGCCGAGAACATAAAACGAAGTCTCATGCTCACAAGTGGGCTGCTGCAAGCAGCCCAGACGAGGGGCATGGGCGACAACGACGGCCTTGGGGAGCTGGTGCAGGAGCTCAGCGACAAGGCCCACGAGGCTGATGACGCGCTGGATGAGCTCCACTACTTCATCATCAAGGACCAGCTCAACAAGACCAAGTGTGCCGTGCCGGATCTGGGCGATGACCTGCTGGCTCATGCTCGTCATGTTGTTCGCCACGCCGTCGGTAAATGGCTTCCATGCTTATCTTGTTTGTGTGTGCAAGATGATGATAATGATTGTGCTGCTCCTGCAAATAACCCGTGCAATGAAACCAACTCACAGAACAGCGGTGATACTGGTGATGGCCCAACTGATCTGTTGTCATTCGACAGAGTGGCCATGTCCAAAAAAATTAAGTCCGTGATAGAGGAACTTAAAACCTTATGTGAGTCTGTCTCCACGTTGCTCTCCAGCATTCCGAACAATAGCAGCACTGCAACTTACACCTTGAACCGGTCTCCCATAGGATCAATGGTACCATATAAACTGCATGGAAGGAGTGCCATTTTTTAGCAAACTGTACATGACATCACTACTGGCACGAATAACAGGGTAACCCTTTCCGTTCTTCCAATAGTTGGTCCAGGGGGTATCGGAAAGACAACCTTCGCCCAACACCTATATAAAGATAAAAGGATACAAGGGCACTTTGCTGTTAGGATTTGGGTAAGTGTACCAACTGATTTTGATTTGCTTAACCTCAGCCAACAGATCCTTAGCTGCATAGATGGAAGCAACACCCCATACCAGACAACAAGTTTAGACCAGCTCCAACAATCCATCTCACAGAAGCTCCAGTCTAAAAGGTTTCTAATTGTCTTTGATGACATGTGGAAATGCAATAGACATCATTGGGATCACCTGTTAGCTCCATTCGGGGACGGGGTAGTGGCCAAGGGCAACATGGTTCTTGTCACAACTCGAATCCCATCTATAGCTGATAAAGTGAAAACAAAACCTGTAATTACACTGAAAGGCCTTGAGCCTGATGATTTCTTCACATTCTTTGAAGCATTGATATATTCTGGAACTGAACCTGAGGATTACCGGCATGACTTAACTGAAGTTGCAAGAAATATTTCAAAGAAGTTAAAGGGTTCACCTCTAGCAGCCAAAACAGTTGGCCAATTGTTGATGCGGAAATTTTCATTGGAACATTGGATGGGAGTTCTTCAACACAAGGAATGGGAAAAGGAACAAAGTGAGGACGACATTATGCCATCTCTAAGGATTAGCTATCACAACCTTCCTTTCCATCTGAAAAAATGTTTCCCATATTTTGCATTGTTCCCTGAAGATTATAGGTTTAGGACCTTAGAGATGACATATTTTTGGATTGCAATGGGAGTCACAAACAAAGAGGAGAAGTACATGGAAGAATTTATGAACAATGGTTTTCTCGTGAAGGAGAATACTGATCCTGACTACCAAAATTACTCCTTCATGATAGGACCATTGTCCAAGAAATCTGAGTACTATGTATTGCATGATTTATTGCATGAGCTATCTCGGAGTATTTCGTCAAATGAATGCCTCAATATATATAATAGTGAAATATTTAGATCTGATGACATCCCACGATCTATTCGTTACTTATCAATCACCATGCAAAATAGATGCGATGAAAATTTTAGGAGAGAAATGGTTGAATTGAAGAGCAAGATAGACATCAAAAATTTGAGGGCGTTGATGATCTTTGGAGAATACACAAGGATTGTGGTTGATATTTTGGATGATACTTTCAAAAAAATAGAGAAACTCCGTGTCTTATTTATAGACACTGACTCCCTACAAACTTTGGCACACAAGTTTTCAAAACTTATCCACCTCCGATGCCTCAAAATTAGTGGTTCACCCTACCATGGTTCACCCTCCCACTCACAACTAACTTTGCCTGCCACACTCTCCAGACTTCATCACTTGAAAATATTGGACCTAAAAGGTTATGGTGGTAGTGTTGAATTGCCTAAAGACATTAGCCACCTACTCAATTTATGTTATTTATTTGCTAAGAGAAAAATCCATTCCAATGTTACTATGGTTGGAAAGATGAAGAATTTACGGGAGCTAAAACAATTCAGTGTCAAGAAAGAGAGTGCTGGATTTGAATTGAGTGAGCTGGGGACATTAACAGAGCTTGGAGGAAGACTCAATATATTTAATCTTGAAAAGGTGGCAACTAAGAGAGAGGCTATTGAAGCCAAACTGGTACTGAAAAAGGATCTAAAAATGTTGAGTCTAGTATGGGGTAGTTTAGAAGCTGATGGTCTTGAACCACAACATCACCCAGATTCTGATGTTGCTGATGGTCTTGAACCACACCGTAATCTTGAAGCACTTTCCATTATAGATCATGCTGGTTCAGTCGGTCCTAGTTGGCTGTGTCGTGACATTAGGACAGAGATGCTCACGTATCTCCGCCTAGAGGGTGTGTCCTGGGTTACTTTTCCACCTTTTGGCAAGCTACTTCATCTCACGATACTCATACTGAGTCGCATTTCTGGACTTCGTCAGATCCGACCTGGCTCTAGTGGCGTTACGGAGAACAGTTTTTTGCATTTGAAGACGATTGAACTTGATAGGTTGCCAGATTTTACCGAGTGGGTTGGGGTGCCTAATGCCCATTCGTTTTCAAGGCTTGAAATTATAATTTGCGGAGAATTCCCCAATCTCTGTGCGCTGCCCTTCCTGCAGGAGTGGTCTGCTGGATCTTATAACCAACTGTCGGCACTTGAAATTAAGAGTTGCCCAAAGTTATTCCCGGCCCCCATTCCTCACACTTCAACAATAACTACTAGTGTTGAGGTGGCCCCTAGTGAATTGTATTCAAGCCCAGGGATTTCGTGCGTCCAGGGACGTGCGCTGACTTTGACAGGGCGTCACTGTGCAATAGCCTGGCACAATTTGTCTGACAAACTAGAGGCCGCCACAATTGAAGATTGGGCAGAGATCCCGTGGGAACAACTCTCAAAGCTAGCCTCCCTCATGAAATTCGTGATTAGTAAACTTCCAAAGTTTATGTCAATCGCTCCGCTCTCAAAGCTCACATCTCTCATCAGTCTACAGATAACGGATTGCGATAGTTTATCAATGGACGGGTGCAACACAGCTGTCGACCTCAAGGAATTGGTGGTCTACAACACAGAAGGCCACCCTCGCTCTATAGCCGCAGATCTTCTCTCAGATTTGGTGGTGGCGAGCAGGGCGGAACAATTGTTGCCTGCAGCAGGATCCTTCGTCCGTCTGGAAAGGCTTGAGGTGGATAGCATCTCAGCGGTGCTTGTTGCTCCCATCTGCACCCTCCTCGCCCCCACGCTCGAGAGTTTAGAATTCAGTTGGGATCCCCGGGTGGAGAGCTTGACGGAAGAGGAAGAGGAAGCGCTTCAGCTCCTCACCTCCCTCCAAACCCTAACATTTTCCTACTGCCGGTCTCTGCTGTCCCTCCCTCTAGGGTTACACAATCTTTCCTCTCTCAAGAAACTAGTCATTTTTTCTTCCTCTCCCGAGCTACGCACGCAAGCTGAGGCATTATGGTTCAGAAACGGAGATTTAAGTTTGGTCATTTCTTAGGGCCGATAGTGGATTTGGCATTCAGGACTTCTGTTATTCCATCCAAACAAGAAGAAGCACCTGCATGGATATTTATCTTTGAGGGAAAGATTTCTAGCCCAAGGTAACAATTAATTCTTACCACTTTCCTTCCTTTTATCAAGGAAATCGATTCCCATATTCTTTTGCTACTACTAACTTGTGAAATCTGTCAGGTGGCTGGCTTGTTGGTTGGCACACATGCATCGGTCAATACTCCTTTCAAACTTCAATCTGTTACCTACATAAACTGTGATTCTGGATACAACTCATGACACACATGCATGCACACTGTCGGTCCATCTTGCGGTTAGTACCTGGATTCAGTGTACGATTTCATTCTTAGTTCAAAGCATGCAACACTTTGGTTATATATTTGGATTGCTTCCCTTTGGCTATCATTTCTGATGCTACTTTCTACACTTTTGGCAGCTCTTAAATTGCGTTCCATATTTCATTGCACTCTCTGGAGTTTGCATATATGTAGCAGCTGCGTGCATGGTATATTTTGAAGGCCAAGGCTACGCCCGTTCAGTGGACCTGGAAGGTGAATGCATTTTTTCTGTTATAATTATTATGTGTGTTTTCTTCTAAGTTCGATTATGACGATAACTTCACGTTAATTATGCAAATGTTGCAGGCCTTACGCATAGAGGTTCAGTGCAGTGCAGTGCTTCCTCGGACTATCGCATCGGCAAATTCACTCACTGGCTGGATCCCTAGTGATTGGACAGCTTCTGTTTCTTGATATTAGATATTATGGTGGAAAAGCATTTTATCCTTAATCTGGCAGGTTTATCTATCAAAGTAGTTTGAGAAGATATGAGTGTCGGGTGCTTGTTAGCGTGTATGGTGTAGGTAAGATTTTTTCTCGTTGCTTTCTATGCAAGAAAAGGCAGGGCCGTACATATGGCCTTTTTCTGTTAAAAAAAGCAAGGACGTTTGCTTAACCTTTTCTTTCTTAATAGCTCAGTTCTAAATCTCGTTTCATGCAATAATGGAACAGGTTGATTATTTTTAATACAGCCCATTGTACCACCAGCTGCCAACCACATCATGTGAAGATTCCGGGCATGGTGATGTTTCACAGGTATCATTCAGAGATTCAGATGTTACTTAGTAGGTTCAAGTTATGACCAACTAAAAGTAATGACTGAACATGTGTATTCAAGAGTTCATTTACCTTGTTCAGTTCTCTAGCCTCACATTCAATACTCCAATTCTGCAGAACAGTTTCATCAAGTGAAATTCGCAGTTGGGATTGAGAAGTTAGTTACTACACGCAGGCAATGACGTAATAGAATTAGCATTGTCTCTGTCTTGAAAATGCAGCGGCAGTTCTGCATCCACAATTTCAAAGGTAATTGCATACGGTGGTGGTTCACCTGTTTACTGAAGTTACATATCAAACTGTACCATGATCGATGATCCGATTTTTGGCATTGATTTGTTTCATGAAGGTGCTTCCCACCCTCTTGACGAACCCAAACCCCAAGGAGGAAGTTATGATTCAAAAGCACTAACGTAACAATGAATTCTTACTATTTTCACTTCTGTTCCTATGGAAATTGATCCCCCTATTCTAACTTTGTAGTACTAACTTGTGGAATCTGACAGGCTTCTAGAACGTGTGGTGTGTTCCATATTACATACGCAGTAGTACTTATCTACTAGTATTTGAAATGGAGTACTGCAATTTGCATGTAGCAACTGCTTACATGGTAAGTTTTGAAGACCCACACAACACCTGATTGATGGATCTCGAGGTGAATGTTTAGTTTTTTTCTGCTTTTTTTAGATTCACAGGGAGCCCCTCCCCGGTTCCATTGACAAGAATGAAACCAGCACCATTACATGCATGCAAAGCAAGTTCAGGATTCTCCAGCTCTATCAGCTGAAAACCTAACAAACGACCTCAATAGTTGCTTTCTGATGTATATTATCTTTATATGTTTATGTTTTCTTATAGTTTTGGGAGTGTGATGATTATCCTAACCTTCATGTTATGGAAAAGCTGCAGACCTTAGATCTTAGAGCTAGATTATGTGTATGTGCATTGATTCCTTGGGAGTATCGGCCAACGCACTTGTGTGCTCATTACCTAGTGATTGGACTGCTTGTGTCTCGTCTCGTCAGATCAACGATTTCGGTGGAAGAGCAGTTTACCCTCAATTCTAGTTTTAAAAATCTAGTCTGGTGTAGGCAACAGGCGTTCTTTGATCTACTCTAGTTAGTTTAAATTGAGAAGGTTTGCTTAGCCTTTTGTTGAAAATCTCAATCCTAATACACATTTCCGGCAATGCTGTAACAGGTTGTATTCGCTTATACGGTCCATGGTACCACCAGCTGCCATCAGCATCATGTGCAGATTTTCGAGATTGCTTTGCGATGATGTTTCAGTTTCATCCTTCAGAGTTTCAGTTCCAGCTTAACAAGTTTACCTGTTGACCAGCTCAAGGTAATCTACTGAGCATCTATATTCATGAGTTCCCTTTACCTTGCTCACATTTTTTACTCGGTTCTGCAGAACAATTGCAGCTGACAGTGATTTTAAAAGTTGGCATTCTGAACTTGGTTGTTCCATACAGACAGTAACAGTAAACGGAAGCATCTGTCTCGGTTTCCTGAAGGAGCTGTGCAGTTATGCGTCGCATCATTTGAAAGGTAATTGCATCCAATGGTGGTTCACGTGTTTAAAGAATTTTACTTTACGTGCGGTTAGAGTCATGATCGATGTACTGATTTGCTTCATGTATGTGTTGGCATCACCGTGCAGGCCTTCCCCTCCCTCTCGACCCTAAGGAGGATTCAAAAGCACTGCAGTCTCGCCTTCAGGCGTTGGGGGCGAGCCTACTCTCCTCCACCACCATGCATTCCCAGCCTCGGCCACCATTCCTGCTCTGGCGCCTCGCCGCCTTCTCCTCTCTCACATCTTCCCCGGCCAGCTGCAGTCCAGAGTCACCACGTCCCTGTCAGGCGTTCCTCTTTGTCCGCCGGCGATGGAAGCTCGAAGCCACACAAGTCACGATGTCATCACGGGACAGATGATGATGACGGCGGCAAGGATGATAATCATTCTAGAATTCTTCGCTAGAGTTGAACTTTATTTCTCAAGCCCAACAAGAACTGGCATGCATAAATTCTTCTTCTTGTCGGAACCTGCGGTCATTGTGTCTCCGGATGCATCGTCACACTGTAAATAATTGTCCATTCAATCTTGCCCTGTACATGAGCTCCAGGTGGCCGCATTACCATGTGGCCCTGTATCATCGACAAGATAGTGTTTTGAGCCGATGGCCTTCTTTTACTTTGCCACTGAATTTGGTCATGTATGAATCAGTGTACATAACAAGCACTGACAGTATCTCATTCATGGTTCCTAATATGATTCATTCGGTTTGTGGTCACCAATCCACTAAGCAACCAGCCTTTTACCCTGCCTTATTTGCAGATTTGATATATCAAGCCAAGCAGTTTGCAGAAATTGGTCACATTCGCATCGAGATTTATCGACCATTTGTCACACAAAAAAAAACTTCAAAGAATGAAAGAACGAGACTGGCCCTGGCTGGTTTGGTTGGGCCCGGCTGGCGTGCCAACGAAGAGGAAACTGGGCTGAATACTGTGCAACGGGCCGGGCCCCGCTAGTTTCACACGCAAAATCCAGGCAACGGCGACGGCGAACTGCTCGTCAACGGCGAGCTACTCGTCGGCGATAAGCTTAACCCCTCCGTCAATTCGAGTCCTCCGCCCACCGTCTCCGCTCGGTAGCTCTGCTGCTCCCCTGCCCTTCTGTACCGGAAGCCCTCAGAGCGCCATTAGTCTCCGCGCCTCCAGCGTGCGCAGGGCCGCGGAGCTCACCGGCGAGTCGCCGACAAGCTCACCTTGTCCTTCGAGTCTCCATCGCCGCACTGGTGTTTACGGACAATTTGGGTCGAGGGAGATGAACCGACGTGGTGCTGAGCATCTCCGCGCACACAAGGTCACTGTTAGAATGCTTCGGCCATAATTTTTCCTCTTGTTCCCAAGCAGCCATCGGATCACACCACCACTCAAATGGCATTGCGATTAGTGTGCTTGTGGCCATGTGTGGTTAGAGTTCTGCAGTTCTGGGGCTAGCCTGAATTGTTTTTCTTTTTCTCCAGGGAGGCAGACGTGGCTAGCACAGGCTGACTGCGACGGGTACGACGATTCGGTCTGGTATGTATTTCTATCTGTTGGCTCGTTCAAGTTGAGCTTCTAATTGGATGTCGGAATCATTGACTTTGCAAAGTCACCAATTCGATTTGGTATATGCTAGTACTGTAATACTCCCTCCGTTCCAAATTAATTGACTTCTATTTGCACACATGTGGATGTATCTAGACATGTTACAAGTATAGACACGTCCACATTTGAATAAATGAAAGTCAATTAATTTGGAACGGAAGGAGTACATCTGTAAGAAAGAAACATGATCAAGCCCTTGCGTATTTAATTCTTCAGTTATAACTGCATCCCACGACCAGCGTCCACATGCCTGTCTCCAGCACCAGCCTCCTGACAATTTGCTGGCTTATTCGTTGAAGTTGACACTCATTTTCTTATACAGAAAATAATCTTCTTGGAGACACCATACAATGTCAAGGATGGCCATTCTTGTACGGAAGAATCACACCAGCATCTTCGCTTACTTTGCCCATAAGAATCACTGCGACAGGGGACGGGGACGAGGACTCATCCTGCAGGTACGTGTTTCCATATCTTGTCTCATTCAAATTTGATCATATATAAAATAACAACCGAAGCATTGAATTTCCCAAGTCACCAATCCATCTGCCATACATTTTTCAGTATGAAAAAGCCCTTGTGTATTTAATTGTTCGTTACTAACTGAATCCACCGACCAACTTCACAGGGCTGTCACTCGTGCCAATTTGTTGGCTTACTCATTCAAGCTGACATTCATTTTCTTAAGAAAAAGGGAGGGAATCTTCAAGGATGGCCATTTCGAATAGTTGAAAAGGCACTAGAATCAGCAGAGTTGCGTCTCGTCCTTTTCTTCCTTGATGAAGATGCCGGCACGATCAGATGGAACCTAACTTTATTTGAATTAATAGAACCTTCTGCCAACACTATAAAAGGATCCATCAAGGCCTCTCCCTAAGTGCGCGCGCATACCCTGTCAATCCACCAAACTCAAACCTCACAAACCAATTGCCTGCCTCGTCAATCCACCCAACTCAAACCTCACAAACCAATTGCCTGCAACATCAACCCACCAAACTCAAACCTCACAAACTTGCCTGCATCGTCAATCCACCAAACTCAAATCCCAAAAACCAATTGCCTGCCTCGGTGCCCTGAGGAAATGGAGACGGCTGTGGGCGTGGCGAGCTGGCTCGTCGGCAAGCTGCTGGATAAGCTGTCTGATGACTTGGTTGCCTCGTATGTGGCCAGCCAAGAGCTCGGCCTCAACTACGAGAAAATCAAACAAGACCTGATGTACACGCAAGCACTTCTACATGCGGCCCAGGGGAGGGACGACAACAACCCTAGTCTCAAGGGGTTGTTGCAACAGCTCGCCAGGAAGGCTGACGAGGCCGAGGACGCCCTGGATGAGCTCCACTACTTCATGATCCAGGACAAGCTTGATGGAACGCACCATGCGACGCCTTTTCTAGGCGGTGACATCCAAGAAAAGGTTCGACATGGTCGTAGTGCCTCCCGCCACACTCTTGGTAACTGGCTTTCAAACCTCTCTTGTTCATCTAGAAAAGATGATGTTTGTGCTGCTGCTATTGTCGTTACTGATAACCCACAAACCAAAGCCAAGTTTGATAGTGCTGATGGTAGTGGGCATGAAGATCACTTGGAATTTGATAGAGTGGCCATGTCTAGAAAGATCAAGTCAGTGATTGAGGTCATACACTCCAAGTGCCTTCACGTCTCTGACTTGCTCAAAATTGCAAACGATAGCAGCACATCAGGCACACTAGTCACCGTGAAACGGCTTGTCATGGGATCAACAATGGAACAAAATAAATTGTATGGAAGGAGTATCATTTTTGAGAGAACTCTAAAAGATATCACCGGTGGCGCATATTATAGTGAACCTCTTTATGTTCTTCCTATAGTTGGTCCGGGGATTGGAAAGACAACTTTCACACAACACTTGTATAATGATAGAAGGACTCAAGAGCACTTCTATGTTAGGGTTTGGATCCGTGTTTCAACTGATTTTGATGTGCTTAAGCTCACACAACAGATCCATAACTGCATCCCCGCAAGTAAATATGAGTACTATGGGGACAGGTACACTGCTAATGGAACAACCAATTTAGATCAGCTTCAGATATCCATTGCACATAGATTGAAGTACGTAAGGTTCTTAATTGTGTTGGATGATATATGGAAATGTGATAGTGATGCTGAGTGGAGCAACTTCTTTGTTCCTTTCACAAATGGGGGGGTCAAAGGCAGCATGGTTCTAGTCACAACTCGATTTCCAGAAATACAAGAAAGGGTGAAGAAATCAACTATTCCAATAAACCTGCAAGGTTTAGAGAATGAGGAGTTCATGGAGTTTTTTCAAGCGTGTGTATTTGGTGAAAATAAACATGATCAGCAATTCAGAGAATTAATTGATATTGGAAGAAAAATTGTAGAGAGATTGAAGTGTTCCCATTAGCAGCCAAAATAGTTGCTCAGTTACTGAAGAAAAACCTTTCTCGGGAACATTGGAGGGAAGTTCTTGAAAATAATGAGTGGAATAATCAGACAAATAGTGACGACATTATGCCAACCCTGAAAATTAGTTATGATTACCTTCCTTTCCACCTGAAACAATGTTTTTCTTATTTTTCCCTTTTCCCTAAAGATCATAGGTTTACAAATTTGGAAATTACCCGCTTTTGGACAGCAATAGGCATAATAGACTCTAGCTGCAAAAATAATAATTACTTTGAACAACTAGTGGACAGTGGTTTTCTCATGAAGGAAATGGATGGTCTAGAGGATCAGTATTATGTTATGCATGGTTTATTGCATGACCTATCTAGGATTGTTTCATCACAAGAATGTGCAAATATAAGTAATGGTTTCAGTTTTAGTATAGACAACATCCCACAATCAATAAAACACTTGTCCATCACAATGGAAGATGCATATGGTGCAAATTTTAGGAATGAAATGACTAAACTGAAGAGTACGATAAATATTAGAAATTTGTGGAGTTTGATGATTTTTAGAGAATATAAAGAACATACCACAGAGATTTTAATGGACACCTTCAAGGAAATAGAGAGTCTCCGTGTTCTTTTTATAGTAATGAACTCTCCAAACTCCTTGCCAAAAAACTTCTCAAAACTTCTCCACTTACGATACCTAAGAATTAGATCCCCCAAACATTTAGAAGTGACTTTACCTAGTACACTACCAAGATTTTATCACTTGCTATTCTTAGACCTACAAGATTGGCACGGTAGTTCTAGTTTGCCTAATTACATTAGCCGCCTTGTTAATTTATGCCATTTCATTGCTAACAAAGAACTCCACTCGAATGTTCCCGAGGTTGGAAAGATAGAGCATCTAGAGGAGCTAAAAGAATTCCATGTTAAGAAAAGGAGTGTTGGTTTTGAACTGGAAGAGTTGGGGAAATTGACAGATCTTGGAGGAGAACTCTGTTTATGTAATTTGGAAAAGGTTGCTACCAAGGAAGAAGCTAGTAAAGCCAATTTGGTTTTGAAAAGGAATCTGAAAAAGTTGATACTAGTTTGCAGAAGAGGGCAACCGATTGCAGCAGATGTTGTTGATGGCCTCCAGCCACATGATAATCTCAAAGAACTTGTCATAAAAGGTGATTATGCATTTCCTAGCTGGTTGTGTCGTGACACAACCATTAAGCACTTGGATTCTGTCACTCTAGATAGTGTATGTTGGGGCAATCTTCCACCTTTTGGGCACTTATCATATCTCAAGATACTACGGTTGAAGAATATAACTGGCATGCATCTTATAGGGCCTGACCTGAGTTTCATGCACCTGGAAAAGGTTGAGTTTAACAACATGCCAGATCTTGAAGAGTGGGTCATGGGACCTAACTGCCATCAGTTTCCGAAGCTTGAAAGCATCAAGTGTAGTGAGTGTCCTAGTTTCCGTACACTTCCTTTTTTGTCAAAGCGGTACTTCGCCAAGACACACACTATCCCACCCTGTCTGAATTTATTATTTTTGAATGCCGCAAGTTGTCCCTTCCACCCATGCCTCATACTTCAGCATTAACACATTTTCAAGTGGGTCATAGTGTTAAGGCCGTGAGGCCGAGGTCAGTGAAGCGAGTTTGGTCTCTGCGTTACACAAAAAATAGATTGGTTTTGTCAGGCTATGAACGTACACTAGCATTCCACAATATGGGGAAACTAGAGAGTATCACATTTACAAATGGATCGAAAATCCCATGGACAGACCTCCAAAAGCTAACCTCTCTAAGGAGCCTTTTATTGAACGAGATTCAAGCATGTGGTCAAGCCAGTCAATGGCTCTCCTCTCAACCCTCACGTCTCTCACCAGTATAGCACTGCTGGATTGCCATAAGTTTACAGTGGAGGGGTTCAATCCTCACATCACAGTCAACCTCAAGGAATTGACGATCTATAACTATCATTCTGATTCTATAGCAGCGGATCTGTTGTCAGAGGTGGCAATGATAAAAGAATTGTTGCCACCAGGCTCCTTCCAGCAATTGACAACACTCTCTGTGGATAGCATCTCAGCGGTCCTCGTTGCTCCCATTTGCAGCCTCCTCGCTGCTACCCTCCACACATTACATTTCTGTCATGATGAGCGTGTGAACAGCTTGACGGAAGAGGAAAATAAGGCGTTCCAGCTCCTCGCCTCCCTCCAATCAGTAAAATTTCTTAGCTGCTCGGGTCTGCTGTCTCTCCCTGAAGGGTTACACAGTCTTTCTTCTCTCAGGACACTAGAAATCCACCGTTGCCCTAAAGTCCTATCCCTATCGCTTCCCAAGGGTGGCATCCCCACTTCACTGCAACTGCTGCGTGCAGAGCATTGCAGTCCCGAGCTACAGGAGGAATTGAAGATATTACAAGCAACAAACCCAGCTTTACGGCTGGTATACTGATCCAGCCCATGGTAACAGGTAATTCTTATCACTGTCCTTCATTTTCTCAAGGAAATCGACCCTCTAATCTTTATAGTACTAACTTGTGAAATTTGACAGGTGTGTACCGTCGATCTTTACTCTCATTTCAAACTGCAATGTAAGTGTACATACATAAGTTGTGAATCCTGGATACATGTCATGTGGCATGTACACGTCAAGCAGCCCGGCCATGCATCTGCAGGTTAGTACATGATTTATGTCATCTCGACCACAGTGCTAATTAAGCTGCAGCCGCGTTGGCTATCTATATATACATTTTGATGGTTCCCTTTATATGGTGTGCCATGATTCATTTTCGTGTTTTCGCATTTTACACATGCAGCTACCTAGCCTAGCTTGTATTTATTTCTTATACAGAGCTTCCTTTCCTATGCAGCTACATGCTGTATTTCATATTACACCGGACGTAATGGTATCTGAAACAGAGTGCTGCAGTTTGCATGTGTAGCGGCTGCATATGCATGGTAAATTTCGACAACCGACTGATCGATGGACCTGGACGTGAATGCCCATGTTTTTCCTGATATAGTTGTTATGTATGTATGGTTTTTTATTTCCAGTATGATGGTTATTATAATCTTCCCATTATGGAAATGTTGCAGTCTTTGGACCAGAAAACGAGATTTTGTGTGTTGCTTCATTGGAGTATGGGACAATATATTCACTTGTGCGTGCATTATCTGCCTTTAAGTCCTTGTGGTTGGACAGCTTGTATTTCATGAAGTTATTGATTTGGGTGGAAGAGCATTTTATCCTCGATCCGGTATGTTCATTTTCTAAGCAGTTCAAGATCACAAGAGTGCTTCTGAATGTATATGGTGTAGGAGCATTCCTTCTTTGATGTACTCTTTTTAATAGTTCAATGCGACTGATGTTTGCTTAGTCTTTTCCAAATATCTCAACGCTAAACATGCTTCCTACAATATTGGAACAGGCTGATTTTTTGTTCATAAGGTCCGTGCATGACCACCAACTGCCAACTGCATCTTGTGCAGACTGCGTATATGGTTGTTTCAATAGTTCAAAATTTCAGCCCTTGTTTAGCAGGTTCACCTGTCGAACAACTCAAAGTAAGGTATTGAGCATATATGTTTGTGAGCTCCCTTTACAATTTTCAGTTTTCTGACCTTATATTCATCACCCGAATTTGGCAGAGCAGTACACAGCCAAGAGTGAATTTAGAAGTTGGCATTCAAAACTTGGTTGTCTTGATGTCTCACGGAGCTGGGCACTTCTTCATTGGACCGTTACAATGGTAACTGCATCAAGTGGTGAATCGTGTGATTAAAGAAGTTACATTTGATGTTGTCAGTGTGGCATGATCGATGATTCTTATTTTTTATACTGATTTGTGTCATGCATATGGTGGATCATCGTGCAGGTGGCTTTCCCATTTCCGTCACAATAATGACAATCTGAACAGTTCAATATATCTGCTATGATAATACTCCTAGATGCAAGTAATGTCGCATGTGCACCTCGTCGGACCATCTGCCGGTTAGTACATGGATTTATATGATTCCATCCTTGGTGCAAATGAAGGAAACCAAGTACTTGGGTTATATAATGAAGCAAACCAAGTATTTGGGTTATATATTTTGATTGCATCCCTTTATCCCTACCCTGGCTGGCTGGCTTACGTAAATAATTCTTATACAATTTATTTTTTTAATACAGTTCTGGCAGCTCTTAACCGGATGTCTCATATATTGCAGCAGTTCTGCATGCAGCAGCTGCATGAATGGTAAATATTGGAGATCAAGGCGACACCCGGTTGATGGACATGGACATGGAGGTGAATGACTTGTTTTTTCTGTACAATGTTTTGTTGTAATTTCGAGTAGAAGATTATCCTAACCTTCACGCCATGGAAATGTTTCAGCTCTCAGATGATAGAGCTAGGTTCTCTACAATTGCATATGTGCAGCTTGTGGAGATCGCATATGTGGTGGTGTTTCACCGACATCCCTGGGAGTTTCAGTTCCAACCTTAGCAGGTTCAGTTATGACCAACTCAAAAGAATGTCTAAGCATTTATATTCATGAGTGTATTTACAGGTTCATTTTCTGGCCTTACATTTCATTGCTCGGATTCTGCAGAACACTCACGTCCAGTAGTGAACGTACAAGTAATTGGTATATAGAGGCCAAGTTGCTTCTTGCATTCAAACAATGGCAACAACAGAATTAGCATCTGTCGCCATGTCTGGAAGGAGCTGCGACAGTTCTGCCTTGACCATTTCAAAGGTAATTGCATCAGTGCTGATTCAGGTGTTTAAAGAAGTTACATTAACAATGGTCACTCTAGCATGATGGATGATTTTGAATTTTTTTTCTGTACTGATTTGTTTCATGCATCATCGTCAGGTCGTCTGGCTCTTGACGAACCCATCGGTCGGTCCCTACGAGACCGAAACACCGACGTGTTTGAAGCCTTCATCATGTTCAGGTGTTCCCCTTCCGTAGCTATTGACGGGCCCAAACCGAAGCCCTGACTAGGAGGAGGTTCTGGCTCAAGATCATGCACTCGTTTTCGGACCGAAACTCAAAGCAATGGCATGCTAGAATTAATTCTTCACGCGCATCGTAAACTCGAATGGAAAGGAATTTTACCTATCAGTTCCAGCAAAAGTTATTTGGAGCTTATATTATGTAAATCCTCAGTTCTCCACCACCGAGCGGCAGCTCTTCTTCGCCTCGACCACGATGCTGCTGGGAAACGGCAACACGGCCTGCTTCTGGGAAGACCGGTGGATTCATGGGCAATCTGCCCGTGAGATCGCACCCCTGCTGTACAATTGTGTGCCCAAGCGAAGCAGGAAGCGCCTGACGGTCGCCGACGGCCTGCTCAATCATCGCTGGGCCCAAGACATCCAGGGAGTCCTGGGTCTGCATGAAATTGGCCAATATTTGCAGCTCTGGCACACAATCGCTGGGTCACGCTATCAGATGCACCTGAGCAGCTGCTATGGAGATGGACCACGACGGGCACATACTCAGCACAGTCGTGCTATCTTGCCACCTTCCAAGGATCGGTGGCCTTCGCCTCCTGGAAGCTCATATGGAAGAATTGGGCCCCTCCACGGGTAAAATTTTTCCATTGGCTTGCGGATCTGGACCGCTGCTGGATGGCTGACCGCCTCGCCCGACGAGGTCTACAACACCACGCCGTCTGCCTGCTGTGTGACGAAGAACCCGAGACGATGCACCATCTCACTTTCGGCTGCCCCTTCTCGAGACAGATATGGCATGACATCCTCGCCTGGCTACGCATACCCCTGTGCCACACCTGATGACAACACCACATCGTTGGTCTCATGGTGGGCGGCAGCGAAGCTGGACACTCCCAAGGCAATGCGCAAGGGCCTGGGCACGGCTGCTCTGCTGGTACCGTGGCTGATTTGGAAGCAGAGAAATTCCTGCGTCTTCGATGGAGCAGAGGCTTCCGTCCGATCCTGCACCATGCAAATCACAGACATGGGATGTACACTGATGTATTTTCCTTACTGCATTCACCTCCTCGGAGGTTGTAACCAAAAACTCCTTTCTATTCAATGAAAAGAAACGCAAGGCTTTTGCGTTTTCTCGTAAATCCTTCTTGCTGGAACCTCCAGTATTGCTTCTTCAGCAAAAGTTATTCAGCTAGCATATGTATTGATGTCTTGAAGGAGCTAGCATCGACCATTTCAAAGGTGATTACATCCAGTGGTGGTTCAAAGAAATTTTTAGCACATACTTTTTGCTCACAAAAAAAGTGGAAAACCGAAGCGAAGACATTTCACAAAAAAGTGGAAAGCCGAAGTGAAGGAACAACATAATTAACTGTCTGAACATTCAAGCAGTAAGTAGCACCGATTATGTTCTAGGCATTTGCTTCCGTTTTTGGAGTAGCTGTATTACATTTCCAAGGTCTAAACAATCCCTATATATGTGTGTTTTCATCATCACTCAGGTGTTCCCCTCCCGTCAGAGAAGCAGCAAAAACCGCCGAACCGGTGCTGTAAGGAGAGTACAGCACACCCAAGGGTTCAGTTTCCAGCACTGGAATCTGTGGTTTTGCTTCAGCATATATAACGAAGCAATCGAGGCTGTGTGGTCTCGCCTTGCACGTATTAATCAGAGCTTCGTAAGTACATGAGCCAATGTATCATGTTACAACAATTGGCTTGTGTAACATATACAGTAATGCCCGTAAGATAATGTGCTACATGACAGGCGAGACTGTAGGTGTCGGGGGCGAGCCGCCTCCACCACCACTGTATCTTTTCAGCATCTTCCCTCTGCCAGATTTGGCGCAGCTGCAGTCCAACATCACTCCATCACCAAATCCCGGTCAGACAGATCGCCGGAGCACTCTTGTCCGCCGTTCGTCTATCGGGTGCCACTTTAGCAGCATCCGTCTTGATGCCCTCAAAGGTGCCACTTCTGCATCTACCATCTCAGATGTCAGTTGGCTCTTCACGCATTCTCTCTGAAAAGGATACGTCAAGACCTCTTTTTTTCTGCCGAAACTCGGATGGATGGAAGCTGTGGTTTAAGATGTCATGATGCTGAGAGATGATGATGACGATGACGGTGGTCATACTAGAATTCTCCAAGCACATTGTAGTTTAGTCGTCAGTTCCAGCAAGAATTGGAGCATATTAAAATTCAGATATAATTGTAAACTTGGAGATACTACTAAGGCTTATTACAGTGTAATTGCCATCCTGCCCTAGTGCCCTGTACATGAGCTCCAGGAGACCACAGATCCATGCGGACATGGAGAGACTACTAATTAAGGCTTATTACAGGGTTGCCATGTCGTGTGTACAGTCATGGCTTCTGAGTGTTCTGACATCAATAGAAATCTTGCTATTGTAAACTTACTACTACCTACTTAAATCGCTGGAACTTTTATTGGTATCAAATTGAGTTCCAGAAAGAATTTGAGAAAACAAATAATATCCTGCTGATTTCATCCATCACAAGTATCATTGCTTTTGCAAACACATAAACTGATAGTACATTTCAAAATAAATAAATAAACTGATAATGTATTTTCTTTTGGTAACCATGAAGTGTTGTTCTTGTAGGAATGAAGCGTGTGCTTTCTGAACCAAAGTCGCTGCCGGAGAACCAACCCCAGAACCATGAGGAAGTTAGGGATCGAGGTTTGAAGGTGCATCATGACTTCTCATCTGTGTGCCCGTGCGAAAACGGTACAGCATGTACCGAGGTTCTTCCTTCCGGTTCAGCTTCAACAGATTACAGGTCATGAAGCTCTAGTTTCTTGTGTGTTGATCAGTAGAATTCTTCCTAATGTAAACGTAGAGCTAGCTGGAGTGTAAAATGTTATGCCGCTGTCTCGACGAACCTGCAATTTTGCTACTTCAGATATAAACCAAGCAATCACAGGTTGTCTGTTCTTGCCTTGACCGTATATATATTAAGAGCTTAGAGCTTCCTCAGTACATGAGCTCCAGGACCCATGTATCATGTTACAACAATGGTTTACATCGCTGTGTGTACGGCAAGATAAGGTTCTACCTGTACGACCTTCGACGTGTTCATATCCAGGTCAGTGTAGCGAGAAAAATGGTGTAGGATCTCTGTATCCAAGTCGAGCACAGAGCTTGGATTCTCACAGCCCAGCTGACGAGGCCAGCGGTAGGCGCCGAGACTCGAACATGATCGATGAAACCAAACATTCTGAAGAAACCGTTACTGAAACCTGACCCAGATGCTATGGCTTTCAGGCTCCAGCATCAACATTACTACATAATAAGGTTCTTTTGCAGAGCTTCACATACAGGGCTAAATGTTCACCTGCAGAGCAAAGTAGTAGCAGATGCCAGTTCTGGATCCAGCAAGAATTCGAGAATAATTCTTCAGGTATAATTCGGCATCTATCCATGTGTCTTGGCCATGTATCAGGAATTCAGTTTTACTTTGCAACTGAATTTGTTCTTGTGGACATGGTCAGTTTAGCATAACAATAACACATGAAATCTAGATCTAAGTACAAACTTAAACTATTGCCAGGCTTTAAGATGTCTGCTTGCAGTTCAATCCACCTGAAGGACACCACTTACACTACGGAGCAGCAAACACGTACAGCTGCCACATTTGGACTTACCCTAAAATGTTTACCCTAAAAATGACAATGGCATGAGCACACCATAAAAATGTACGAGAGCATACTACATGTTTATCCTCGCCGATTCCACATGCATACTGTAGAAATTACAAATGGGAATACATAAATCTAGCAATTAGGATAAGTAACTGAACTCGTTTCAACGGCCTGGCACCAAAGAGTGTGTCCAAGCGAGAAGACAAGAATTCGCCTCTGTGGGAACTGCCAACGGTAATTATCACCGCAAGCTTGGTTTACTGGAAAAGGGTGGATGTAAGAAAAACCCTTGATTCGACTCTCGGCTCCATAGTAAGCTGCGTCGAAGAGAGGAAAGCATTGTCAGTGTAGTGCATTATGAAAAAAAACGAGATTACAAGGCTGCAACGAGATTTAAGAATTTGAATCACGTCACCCACACACACAAGGTTCCAAAGTAAAGTGCACCCACTTCGGAGCACCACGGAAACAAGCATTTCTCTAGATATATATAGTGCAAACATGGTGCATGAGACATTTCAATTAGCTGCAACAAGACTCTGCTTCTAGGCAGTCAGAAACAAACTAACAAACAGATAGACAACCTGCATTGGCAAATTAATCATGCAAGCCGAAACATACAGTTAATTAGCAAATCTGCAAGGCCCTTCCATCCTAGACATCATACATGCAATGATAAATCATACTAAACTGCAATGATGAACACACTTCCATATTCCAGCAGTTAGCTTGAGCATGTGCCCACAGCTAATGTAAAAAAACCAATCAAAGAAAATTAGCATTCAAGTTTCCTTTTCAGACTAAATTAAAAGGCAAAGGTGTAAAGTGAATCGTAGCAAGAAGCAACATTGAAAAGAAAGCATTGGGCATGGATGAGTAAAGTTGAGGTGACATCTGTAGGTCGCCCGACATATGCAGCTACAGAAGCTCCATATAGTTCATCAGAAGAATGCACGACTTGGGCATAGCTGCCAGGTCCCTCGATGACACCATCGCCATCATAATATTCAGAGAGGACGCAACTACAGCAGACAGATAGATTTCTATCGGTAGCATCAGCTTGCAACCAAGCAGAGTGCCCAAGATATTTCTGCATGCACAGAGTGAAGTAGTAGTAGCTGCGATTGATCACAGCTCCCCTGAATGAAGTTCAATCTACTGAACAGCGATTTCCCAAAGCTGTTACTCTCAGGAGACACAATCTGCTGCTACTTCTTTGTGCAAAACTATGTGACTTGACAAACAAGGTAGGTACCCTTAATCTGCAGATAAGTCAGGTATTGTGGCCTTTTGGGTGTTTCTGAACAGGTGGTACTTTCAGTGTTGACCCGGTCTTCAATACGAAATTTTCATTCTTGCTAAATATGTTAGCACAAGATTAATAACATATCTAGTGGTAGAGTTTTCAAAAATCAATTTCACTAGTTTTATTATATACTACCAGTTTCGTAGAAAATACAGAAATTTGCTTTATAAAATAGCATCAACTTCTGAAGAAAAGGGAGTAGCTTTCATTCGTTTCCTTTCCTTAACGAAAAGAAAAACAGATACGTTCTTTACAATCATGGGCCTTTTTCAGTAATATGTGTGGTGCGAAGGACTACAGGTAAGTATGCAAGCATCACATAAAGTTCCTGGACATAGCAGCAAGGGGTTCTTCCCAAGATCAAGGCAACATGTGTGACAAAGGACTATTGATAAGCCTGTAAATGCTATACGAAGTTCCTGAACATAGCAATAAGGTAGGCAACAAATTTGACACATTTTAGTGGCATAAAAAAAACCAAATGCTTCTGGAATGATCCAAAACATGGATCCCATGGGCGAATAGCTCTATGCCAGAGTTAAAAACAGAGATTCTTTTACACCATCTTGTGTATATGCTAACGTATGAGAAAACAAATTCATTTGTCCCCATTTCGAGGGAAGAACTTCAGGAAAGAATTTCTCCACAGGTGGCTCTGATAAGTCCTCAAACACAAGTGCGTGGGTGCACTGTTGGAATGGGTGTTTCTTTTTAAGAAAGAACGAGTTAGTATGTGTCCAATCAAGGTGAGTATACGTTAGGAAAAGACAGAAAAGGTGTGATATATGTCCAGATGAACTAAATGAACCTGACACACTGAAAGATTATCCTCCCTAGCTCAGTATCGTGCGACAGCACAAAGCCAAATACAATCTCAGAGCTAATTTTGCAATGAAGAAAAAAAAGTACCATACTATTCAGGTACTGTCATCAGGTATGACAGAGAGGATTGATCACTGCTCCCCTGACTGAATTCAACTAACTGAACTTTGCTCGCCACTGAAATTTCTGTAAACTGCAAATTTCCAAAGCTTTTACTCTCAGGAGACGCAATTCGCCAGTTCTTTTGTGCAAAACTATGTGACTTGACCTGGACTGCTGTGAATGGAACAGGCCAGTACTGATAAAAAAACAGGTAGCTCCGAAATTCAGCTCATCTCCCCATTGGTTCAAGAATCAGGACTCGCAGAAGATGCTCTCTTTTTTGTGAACTAAGATGACTATCTACGGTGAACTGTCTCTGAAAAGTGGTATCAGTGTTGACTGGACCTGTGAGGCCACAAGAACAGAAGAACATATGTGTTGCGATGAATTAGCACAAAGATGGTGTTTCTTTTTGGCCAGATAGCAGATAGGAATCAAGCAATCGTGAAACACAATAGTAGTGAGAAATGACATGAAAACACAATGAGTTAGATCAAACAAACATTCACAAACTGCATAGTCTAAGTACCAAGGAGGGTATGAATGAGGATGTACACGGTGAGCAGAACAAACCACATAATGACAGCAACTGATCCAGGAAACAAGATCCTTTTGATTGATCCCCAAGAATAGCTTCTACATCCTCATCCTCGCTGACTTGACGGTGTCCAAGATTCTAGAGTAGTTATGGAGCAAACCAGGTTCCTCGCCTTCCAGGCCCCCAATCACCAAGTCAAAGTGACCAAATCTACTAACTAATGACTTAATTTCATCATTTGTGAGACACTTCATGTCGACAATCTCAACTAGCTGCCACTATCACTATGTGTCTGATCCCACCAACTCCTCAGAATCCTCAACAGAAACTAGGGTCTTTATGTGGATTCCAAGCCTGTGCAAAGCTACCACTCCTCCTCCAATCCCGCTGAACAAAGACAGCACATTTAGACCCTTAGGAAAGATCTCCTTCAACACAGACAAGTGGAAACCCACAGTATCGACTTGGAACGAATTACCAAGGGATCTGTACCTTGCTGTCTTGGCGGATCCCCTCGTGTGGTCTCTTGGAAGACCTAGTAAGTATTCCATTTCCTCGGGCTCTAGTGGGGCAACCTTGTTCTTTCCAACCCAAACAAGATTGTACCTTCTGCACTCATCCATTACATACTTCTGAATAGTTCGAGATGGTGGGTCACTTGAGCTGAGAAGAGCACATTCGATCTTTCTTATCAGATTTGGACTTGCCACACGGTGCTGCAAGCAATCGAGCTGGTTTCTAGGATCCCAGGATGGCCACCACTTTTGGTATCGCGGGAATGCCTGAAATATTGTTTTTGGAGCGACGGGAAGGAGAGGTGACCTGTTCTCAACTGGCAAATTATGCACATATCCTCTTTCACGAGCAGCTGCACAAAGTACTTCGAATCTACAAACTCCGGCTCTATGTCATGCAGAAATCTGGAATTTTTCATCCATTCACTTCTTGGAGCCAGGGCCTCAATTTCATAGTAGAAGTAAGTGGACCAATAGCTTGTTTAGGAAGACTCCTGGTCACTAACCGTAGCCTCTCATTGGGTAGACTGAATCCAGTCATCGGATTTGGGAGAGCCATTAGACCACCTCCACGCTTCATCTTTTTCTTGCTCTCTTCCACCAATCTTGCTTTTTTTCTCCCTCCAAAGGAATCAAAACCTCTATTAGTAACCTGCCAAATTAGACACAAAATTCCCGTGAGTTTACATCAAATTTAAAAGAGTAAATAAGTTGTGTTACTCAATGTACAGTCAAGTTACCTCATGTTCAGATAAATTCATATGATTAGAATTTCCTGCAGCTTCGGATGCATAGATCGAATCAACTAATACACAGAGAGCGGCATCCACACCTAGGAATTTTTTTTAAAGATACAACATAAGGTCTCAGCATGATCATCAGGTAACAATGTGAAAAAAGAGGCATACCACATCTGATAATGGACATATTTGCTTCATCTTCAGGAAACCCCATGTTTATTAAGGACTTGATCTTGTTGTCCTTCTCTGACATCTCTCTTACAAAATTCTGTGCAAAAGTGAAACAAAAAAAATTAGAGGGGACTTGCATATGCATGCCTATAGATGCATAGCAGTGATAAACACACTTATTTCGTCTCAGCATATTGTTTCCATGATAAAAACAGATGGCTGGTATTCAAAAAACTGAAGGGAAAGTGAGTGGTGCGCAAATAGAACTATTCATTTTATTGACCACCATCACAAAACAAGCAGGCCAATAATACACTCACTTTCTACTCTTTTCCAGTCTGTTTGATTACTCTGAGAGGCATCGGTCTGATGGTATTTAACCTCACTTCCTAAAATACTGCACACTTACATGATAAAAGTTTTACGTGATGAGATGTGAACAACATCAAGTTGGAAGGACATGGGGCGACGGGTGTGGTGTTCCAGGATGACCAGGGCTTTGTCAAAGGGTTCAAGCAAACAGATATGTGATGTGCAGAATGTGCTAACAGCTGAAGCTTGCCAAAAGCCTCAAGCTGAATCATGTCATCATTGAAAATGATTCCCAGATTTTTGTGTCGCTGTGGAGATCCAAAGAAGAAAACAAGTATTGCTCCAATTTTAAACCAGATTTCGGAGCTTAGTAGGAGTTTTCTTGCTTTCACTATTAATCATGTAAAGAGAGATGCCAATATGGCAGCTCATATAACTGCCAAATCTGCATCCTTACTAATCTGGCATGTGCCTGGATTGACCAGGTTTCGGAGTTTCTAGCTGTGTATTCAGTATAAGCTTCATGTTCTAAAAAAAGTTATGCATGCAAAGATGTCACACGTATCAGCATATATAATATATATGATCAGATTTCATAATCACCAAACTAATGATGCGGAATCATCTACCTTATCACCAGAACTATCAGAGCTGCTTTCTCTCCCATTAGCTTCTTCGTTTCCATCCCAGTTTTCAAGATCAAGATTGTCATCATTTTCAACACTCCAGGGGATGAAGCCAGAAGTAGAGCAATTACCCGCAGCCTCATCGCGTAGTGTCTGCATTTCACATAACCAGTTGTAACATGCAATCATTGCCACCATGCAGCAAAAGCATTACAGGATAAATTAAGTAGCAGAAGCACATAAACAGACCTTGTATGTGAGAAGTAGCTCGAGCAGTGCATCTGCGTCACTGTGCCCTGAAAGCAAATTGCCGGTTGGAACACAAGGTGCAAACATGTATGACAAACAAAATGAAATTTGTTACTTTTAGTATTACCAATCTCTTTAATTCCCTTCACGACAATATCTTTTGGAAAACCCATTCCCACATATCCCTCCACTAGAGAAGTAGATGGTGCTTCCCCATTAGAATCCTTTGGACAGTCACATGAATAAATATCAAGCTAAAATCATAATAATAACAAGGTGATAACAAGTCGTGGCTAGCTCTTGTGCTGAAAGACACAATTTCCTGACGTACCAACGTTGACGGGCCAGCAGCATCCAACATCCTCGAGGCCTCAGCCGATGAGGGTTCAGGCTCACAATCACTATCCCACTCAAAGCTATCACTATGGTCTCCCTGTGACAAGAGATAAGCACGCCTTGAACAATATTGAAAGCAAACGACCATCAAAGCAATTGTAGAGAAGAAAATTACACAACAGAAAATTTTATTGCACCCAGAAGACCGAGACAATCACAAGATGTCAAACCTGAAACCTCTAGAGCGAAAGAAGCACAGCAAGATTCAGTTCTAGAGTCTATCTATGACGCATCAAAAGAAACAAGAAAAGTCCATCTTTTTCTAATTATACATCAGTACAATTAGAAACAGTTTACACAGGCAAGAACAATTCACTGTTAAGTTAATGCCAAACTAACTGAAGTGTGCTAGCTTTCGCAGGTAACACAGCTAGTTCACTGGAACAGGACAACACATTATGCATAACAGATGTTTTTTAGGGAGGAAAGTGATCAAGTTAGTAAAATCTAAAAAGAAGATCAGATTAACCAGGAATCCCATATTGCGTCAACCTGTAATAAGATTAACCAAAAAAGACACTAGCTAGTGCACCAAATAAGACTCTTTGAAAACACATACTGTACGGACCACCACAGAAGATACAAGTGAGAGTGCCGTATGAAGAGGATGTTCAGTTGGTGCTGTGATTTCACGTATGTACATACATACATACAGGTCGACATATTTGACAGACTACCGGTGTTTGGGAATGCAGACAAGTACCGGCGGTGAACTGATTTAGAGAGCTAAACAGTGCTATCTAACAGGCAACATTGCCCTGTATCTACGCATCAGGAGGAGGCCATACATACAAACACTGTTGTATTACTGCTAGCGGACATACGGTTTCTTGCTGTTGCCCATCAGCGCACAGCCACTGGTTGGTCCAGGACAGGACGCATCGAGGAAGTGGGGAAAACATACATCTTTTTTTCGATCAGACGAACCGATTGCGCTGTGAGGGGAGGGGAAAAAACGAATCTTTCAGAGTGTTTCGAGCCAGTGGAACTGGGTGCGGTGCCTAAAATTGTTGCGGTGCTGAAAACATTATTGAGCGCTCCGATTCGCTGTCCTGAGAGAAGATTCTGAGTCAGGGGGCAGGAGAGAAGAAGGACCTAACCGACATTGTTGTTGTACGAAGCTACGCCCCCTCTGGCCCTCTCCGTTTCTGTCAGTCTGCGGTGAAGAGGGGGGCAGAGGCGGTCCTGACGGAGGCGGAGGAGAGCGCGGCGGATGGCGACGGCAGGAGGAAGAGGGAGGCGATGCAGAGCGTGACGGCGATGGCGGCGGAGGAGGAGGGCGACGGCAACGGCGCGGTCGGTGTTGCTCCTGCGCGCTCTCTGCTTTACACGAGGAGGGAGCAGGCGATCGATCGGCCGAGGCAAGAAGAGTGTGCGGCTCCTGCTGCCTGCGGCTTGCCGCGTACATGTTGTTTCTCGACTCGGGTCCAAAGCGGAAACTGGTGGGCGCCTCTCTTCCGATGCACACAGGGCGGGTCACAGACCACCTGTGCGCAGCGCACATCTCAATGGCCTTGGGCTTGGATGGAGGAGAGAGAAATAAAAAGATGTGTGGATATATCTACTATCACCTTTTGACTAGTCCATATGAATTATTTGTCAAAATTGAATCACTCGGAGAGCTGTATATCCCTAGCAACGACGCCGAAGCGGGTAACTTCGGCAGGATGCCGATTGAGGTGTCGTGGGAGGAGATGGTGATCTCCCTCGTAAGCAGCGGGCTAAGCGGGTTGTGCACCTTCGAGCACATCTTGTCGTGCTTCTAGCAGACCGACCGTGTCGATGACGAACTAGATACTGCTAGGAAAGTGGTGGCGGAGGGTTATTCCGGAACTCCGGTCCGCCTCGAAGCCGCAGTGGCGAAGCACGAGTTCGCGTGGGTGATGCGCATGTCGATGACGCTTTAGTACCTCCGCTTTCGAGTGATTTCGCCGGTGAAGAAGAAGACCACCGGAACTAGTTTCATTTAAGTTCTAGCTAGTTCAAGTTCTCAATGTAAAATAGCTCGATGAATTTTTGAAATGTGGCGCGAACGTTTTCATTTGCTAGTGTCCCAAAAAGGGGGGGTTTCGTGAAGCAAATTCAAAAAATATGGCCCAATATTGCACCACTGTAGTTTTTACACAAAATATACCTTGTGGGATAGCCAATTAGCTGATGTTACGGATTTTATTGCTTTTTAGATACATCAGGTTTTGCATTGAATTTCGGTCGATTTTCCGAAAGTAACTTAAATTTGAACTAGAAGTGTGCTCTAGTTTTGCTATAAAGTTTTGTAGAAAACATTCAAAGTTATCTAGTATGATTCAATGCAGTAGACACAAAAAAGTTCGAATGTTCACAACCTTGGTATTGATGATCATGTCGACCATTTAAACCCCATTTTTAAAAATAATCGAATAAGATGGCACAAAAATCAGAAAAAAAAAATGGAACACTTGCTCAAAGAGTCCTTCTATGTGACATAGTGATGAATATTTATTGAGCTCCATAAAATAGGTTGCTGCTTTCCAGGTGTCTAGAAATTTCCTTCTTCATGTAATAAAGGGAAAATACATTAGAAATTACTTGTAATTAATATTAAATATATCATTAAATAAGAGTAATTGTGATAGCAATTAATGATTGAAAAAGGAAGTATGAAATAGTTTTAACAAATCTGAAATATGGCCCTTCTAGAAAAAATGTGTTCACATAGAGGGGAATCTTTTTGGTCGTAAGGTCTTTCCTCACGATACCATCTACTATTGGCTATAACTGGGAGGGTAGCTACGATTTGACAGGAATTGGAAAACAAAACAGCAATATTGGAATGGAATAGCTTTAGGGTTGTGATCAACACTGGAAGTAAGCCGAAAAACAAGATACGAAATTTTGAGGGTTTATTTGTCGTACGTGCCTCCGCGTCCTCCCGCTCTCTTTGGTTCTATATAGATCTAGAGGAGCCACGAGTTAAAATGTATTACTGCATAAGCATCTTTTTTTTTACGGGTACTGCATAAGCATTTTTTTTTTGCTAAACAAAGTACAACGCAAGCGCTCATATACACGCGCACACATTCACCCCTATGAACGCACGCACGCACACCCTACCCCTATGAGCACCTCCGAGAGACCGAGTCGGCGGGTCGAGTTTTGAGATTGACGAAGTCACCACGGGCGTCTCGCTGTCGACGGGAATGTTGTCTCCCACTGAAGAATATTCCGCCTTAAAATGAGAAACACCAGCGTCAAAACTAGGATTTGAACTCTGGTATGCTGGGGGTACAACTACCCTCCTAACCATCTTGCCACAGGCAAGTTCTGACTGCATAAGCATCCTGATTAGGCGTCAAATGCATGAGCTTCTTTTATGATTACAACGATAGATGTTGGATTTGGCTGAAACGGTACGGAGCCATCATAGCCCTTGGATAACTGAAGCTCATCCTGAAGGCACAAGTGAGATAATCCTAACACATGGCCGGATGGTGGAACTTGTGGACACCTGCTGCTCCCCACTGAGCTCCCCGGACACCGGCTGCTTGAGGGTCCGTCCATTGGACGATGTGGACGGAGCCGCTTTGGCCACATAGCAGATTCGTGGATTTTGTGACAGCCACTTAACATAACTGTCGGTTTTATGCGGCTAAACGGTGCCGCAACGGCCGTGTTTAACACTGCGCTCAATTCTGCTAGCTGCTGGCGACAACAGCTGCCACACGTTGCAGGTTTGCACCCAGCGATCGATCGATTCTGCTCCGCTCCTCCGGGATTGATCGATCCACCTGCCCGTCGCCGGTTCCCGATGCATCGATCGATCTTCACTTGGTAGCGATCCATCTGCTCTGCTCCGCTATGTAGGGAAGAGATCGATCTCCTCTTGCACTCCTGCCCTTCTGCTGCTTCGTGCTCAGCTGGTGCCGACGGCGAAGGCGGCTATTGAAGGAGATTGGGGGCGCGCGGATCTTGAGAGGAGATGCAGTCCGACGACCAGCGCGACGGCGTGGATGAGGCAGCGAGAGAGTAGTTCTGGTCGGCCAGAGACGTGCGCACGGGAGAGGTGGCTAGCGGCGGCACCCCCTGGTAGGTTGACGGCGGCGTGGAGGAGGTCATGGCTGTCGAAGGGGAAGGGATGAAAACTTGCTCGGCCGCTGGCGATCGTGGATTTCGTGGGTTCGCCACATACGCCACATAAATTAGGTGGTTATCCACTTACGCCATTTGGACTAAATTTAGCAGGTGGCGTAAAAGGGACCAGCGGATGCCGCTGCCACTTACAACCTGAGGTGGGGAGCGTAGTTTCCTTGGGGCATGATTTACGTCTGTCATGGAAGTAAGGGGTCTCGATGCGGCCTGTCGTGAGTATCCGCAAGATTATATTTGTGTCCGCGGACGTCCACTTAGCGGATTAAGTGGGTCATGGAGTGAGTTTGAGTCACGCCGTACGTAAATCATAGTTAGAGTCGCACAGAGTGAGCGGGCTCTGACGAGTATCGCTGCTTCATGTTTACTCTACATTTCCAAAAAAAAAAAGTTTAGTCCACGACGTTGCACAACTCAAGATCAGGCCGAGGTCACCCTCCTGGCTTCTCACGCTTGGGCCATGCAAAGTGGACCTGCTTTGTTGGGCCAGTGCTTCTCCCGTCCGTCCACACGAGAACAAGGCGATGGAGGTTTTTGGTTGGGCCATGATCATCGCACGTGAGCTAGACTTGTGTGCGAGTGAGACGAAAAAGAAAAGAGTCCAAACAAACGATCGCGAACATCCGTCTTAATTTGTTTCCAGTATGTGTTGAATGTGTATTGCTTTGCTTCTCCCAAAAAAATAGTTTCATGGAGTGAGTTTGCGCCCCTACAGAACAAGCTAAAATTAGCTAAGGCTGATATTGGACTACCCGACTAAATTTTATGTACTAGGGTGTTTGTGCCCCAAAAAACAAGCCAAGATTAGCCAAGCCATATAATATATGGTTCGTGCATCCATATTTGGCTTCATGAATGGAGTTTGTGCCCTAGAAAACAAGTTAGAACTTAGAATTAGGAAGCCAGACATTCGGCCACCGGTTGGTTTTATGCCACTTACCCACCGATTAGTGTTCCGGCCTCCCTTGTCGTGGCCACCGATGTCAAGGACGGCCGGATTGAAGAGGTGTGCGGAGGTACGGCTGACCCTGCGACATGCGTCTCCACCCTCTCGGCCGCCAAAGATCCCAAAAGCACATACGTCGACCCGGTGGAGCTGGCCGAGCTGGAGGTCAGGGCCGCATTCCATCTCTTCAGCATGGCTTCCACGGCAGCGGGTACTCAGCACTAGAACGACGAGACCATGTCCAAGGAGGACGAGGACTGCTTCAAGGAGTGCAAGGTGAAGATGGATAACGCATGTAACGCATTCGACCCGAATCAAGGTAAAATAAATCTCTCCGAGGTACGCAGCTTCGTCGCGGAGGCCAAGGCGAAGCATGTCGAGTGGAACTGTGATGCTTGCCGCCGAGGGGACGACAAAAAGAAGATTGACGAGATTTCGAAGGGGAACCAAGCGGAGAAGTTCATGTCTCCGAGGTACTTTTTTGCATTTTTTTTCCGATTTTTAAAACCAAAATAAAATTTAAACTCTCCAAACTTCTCTGCTCAGTTCAATTTTCTCACGGGGCTATTCTTTTTATTTTTTTTATTTTATTACCTGGCCCAGCAGCCCACAAGCTGAACCGACCTGTCGGGGGGGCTACCCCGGGTAGGGTCAAGGCTTGGCATAAGATGAGTTTAAAGATATGCCGAGGTACGGAAAGGGCCGACCTGTTCGGGCCTGGGAGTGTCCGAGCTTCATCTTGACCTGGAGGATATAAAGGCCGACCTGTCTTGGCCCAGAGGGGTCCGAGGTATCCCGTTGGCATGGGCCGAGGTTCATAATCCGAGCTATGATCAGCCGACCTAACTACCTCGGTGCCATGATTTGTATTGTGAGTGCAGGAGAAGCTATTGGAAGGAAGTAAGGTCCGACCTGGTAAAGATCTAAAGCGCAAGACCCGAGGTACGGAGCCCGTCACATCCGTGCCGGCTAAGCAAGGCAAAAAGCCGTAGGTCGGGCAGGAGTCAATGCTCCTGTCACTTCCCGCCTGACACGGGAGCGTCTGCCACGGAGCCTGGCAGAGGCGTGCCCCGGGTTCGGCGGGGCTGCACGTCTCTGACCGCTGACCACACGAGATCCGGGAAAAGGCTACGAGGTAGCACGGCGTGGCTACGTCCTGTCTCTGTCAGAGGGGACATGCTAGCTCTGCCGTTATGCAGCAGGGGATGGGCAGGCCATGTCTTGTCCCTGACAGGAGTACGATGATGACCAAAGCAGAGGCATGGCTACAGTGTTCAGCGAGGGGCACAACGGTAACTCGGCTGGCCTATTTAATGGGCTTCACCCCCTCCTGCTTGAGGGATCGACGGCGCAGAGAGAGACAGATCAAGGGATCAAGAGAGAAAGGAACCTCGGAATCCCAGGAGACACCTCGGATCAAGCTCGGAGTTCCTTTTTCCTCCTTTGTAGCTTCATCTTCCACCTCAAGTTCTCACCATTGTAGCATCACACAGCTTGAGGAGCAGCTTGTACTTGTCACCTTGAGCTATACACCGAATAGGATATGCTGCAGTAGGGGTGTTACCTCCACAAGAGGGCCCCGAAGCAGGGTACATCGTGGTGTGCTTTGTGTTCTTGGTTTCTTGGTTTCTCGTTCGTGTTCTTGCGGTTTCTTGCGTGTTATTGCTTGTGCACTTCTTGAGTGCATAAACCCTCCCCGGATTCCCCCAACGACCATTCGGCTCCATCTTAGCCATACCTATGGCATCTGCCGTGACCCCACCACGATAGTTGGCGCCCACCGTGGGGCAGATTGAGGCGTTGGAGGGAGTTTACATCCGACGGGCTCAGGCGAGCGTGTTCTTTCCGGGCTTATCGCCAAGATCGGTGAGTTCACCTTCATCAGCGACAACGCGGGGTGTTTCGCCGGCAAGCCCTTCCCCGAGCATGGCTTCACCATGAGCTTGGCAGCTTCGTCACCTACGTTGCTGTCGAGGTTGTTCGCGAGTACCCGGAACAGGTGCTCGTGGACGACGAAACTCCCTCCTTGCGGCTCTAGGTCGGCGTATCACTCGCCCCGAGAGCTGCGTGGAGGTGATGATGACCGGTTCGGTTGATGCCGCTGGCAAAGGAGATACCAGCAAATCCAAGCCGGCCGAGGTTGCCGCTAAGGTGAGATCTGCAATGCCCAGGCTAGAGAAAGAGCTGCCTGGCACCCCGAGGTGCAGGGCCGAGGTGCGACCCTAGTAGAAATAGTGGAGACACTGGCGACCCAGTAAATCCAGGAGTGGATGTAGTAGTGACTGTGGCCGACCTAGAGGCAAAGCGTGTCCTGTTGCAAAAGGAGGCTGTAGCAATGATGACAGCTAGAGATGAGTTCAATAGAGATATGCGTGAGTACAATGCAGCGAATGGCTTCACCCCGGTAGCAGCTGATACAAATAGGGAGCCGAGGTGCGGCAGAGAAGCAAGGGCTCAATGATGAGATAAACAGGGAGGCTCGACCTACCACCTCGGCTAGGAGTGAGAGTCGCGTGTCGACTGGAAGGCCGTATATAGTTCCCCAGCTAAGAACCTCAGAGCTGCCGAGGCAGGCAGGGCCGAATGCTAGCTCTAAGTTGACGAGGGAATATCTCCCCGGCAACAGTGCCAGAAACAATGCTTGTACGTCACACGTCAGTTGGGAACCCCAAGAGGAAGGTATGATGAGTGCAGCAGCAAGTTTTCCCTCAGTATGAAACCAAGGTTTAATCGAACCAGTAGGAAAACGAGGTTGCTTCGAAGGTGTTGGTGAAGGAGTGTAGTGCGGCGCAACACCAGGGATTCCGGTGCCAACGTGGAACCTGCACAACACAATCAAATTACTTTGCCCAACTTAACAGTGAGGTTGTCAATCTCACCGGCTTGCTGAAAACAAAGGGTTAAACGTATCGAATGGAAGATGATGTTTGTTTGCATAAAACAGTAGAGAACAATGATTGTAGTAGATTGTATTTCAGATGTAAAAGAATGGACCGGGGTCCACAGTTCACTAGTGGTGTCTCTCCAATAAGATAACTAACATGCTGGGTAAACAAATTACAGCTGGACAATTGACAATTGATAAGTGCATATAACATGCATGTGTGAGTTGTGGTGTCTACTATAAGATTCATTTGGGCATTACGACAAAGTACATAGACCGCTATCCGCATGCATCTATGCCTAAATAGTCCACTTTCCGGTTAACATCCGTACCCCTTCCAGTATTAAGTTGCAAGCAACAGACAATTGCATTAAGTAATGTGCGTAATGTAAACAATACATTCATCCTTGAATAAAGCATTGCTGTTTTACCCCTAGTGGCAACAACACATCTACAACCTTAGAACTTGCTGTCACTATCCCAGATTAAATAGAGGTTGAACCCAACTATCATGCATAAATACCCCCTCTTGGAGTCACAAGTATTCACTTGGCCAAGGCTTCAACAAGTAACGGAGAGCATGCAAGATCACAAATGACATAGACATGATAATATAATATTCAGCTCCACATAGGTATCAATATAAGTCAGATCCCAGCAAACACAACATGTAGCATTACAATAAGATGATCTTGATCATGATAGGCAGCTCACAAGATCTAAACATGATGGCACAAGTGGAGAAGACAACCATCTAGCTACTGCTATGGACCCATAGTCCAAGGATGAACTACTCACGCATCACTCACTCCGGAGGCGGCATGGCGATGTAGAGCCCTCCGGTGATGATTCCCCTCTCCGGCAGGGTGCCGGGAAGAGCTTCAAACCCCCCGAGTTAGGGTTGACGATGGCGGCGGCAGCGAATATGTTTCTGGATGAAAGGCTCGGTGCTTTAGGGTTTCACGCCTCGGGAATAAATAGTGAAGGGCGATGTCGGCGGACCCCCGAGGGGCCCAAACCACAGGCTGGCGCGGCTGGGCCCACTGCCGCGCCGCCAGGTGGTTTGGCCACCTCGTGGCTCTCCTTCGTCTCTACTTCGGACTCCGTGTACGTGCTGGAAAAATAGGGACTTGGCCTTTTGTTTCGTGCAATTCCGAGAATATTTCCAGAAGTAACTTTCTGAAACCAAAACAGCAGAAAACAGGGAACTGGCACTGTGGCATCTTGTTAATAGGTTAGTCCCAGAAAATGCATAAAAGTGATACGAAGTGTATATAAACATGTAGCAAATGGTATAATAAAGCATGGAACAGCAGAATTATGGATACGTTGGAGACGTATCAAGCATCCCCAAGCTTAGTTCTACTCGTCCCGAATAGGTAAAACGATAACAACAAATAATTTCTGAGGAGACATGCTTTCACACAATCTTGATCAATATATTGCAAGGCTCATGTCATGAATGAAGTGACTCAAAGCAATGATCTATAGTTTGCTAACAAATAGATAAAGAGTAAACAATGAATCATATAAGCAAAAAACTTTTCATGAATAGTACTTTCAAGACAAGCATCAAAAGTTTTGCATAAGAGGTAACTCATAAAGCAATAGATTCAAAGTAAAAGGCATTGAAGCAACACAAAGGATGATAAGTTTCAGCAATTGCTTTCAACTTGTAACATGTATATCTCATGGATAGTTTGTCAACATAAAGCAATATAACAAGTGCAATAAGTAAACATGTAAGAATCATGCACACAAAGTTGACACAAGTGTTGCTTCTAAGATAGAAAGGAGTAGGTAAACTGACTCAACATAAAGTAAAAATAGGCCCTTCGCAGAGGGAAGCAGGGATTAAATTATGTGCTAGAGCTTTTTAAGTTTTCGAAACATATAGAGAGCACAAAATAAGTATTTGAGAGGTGTTTTTGTTCAACGAATGGTAGTGGGCACTCTAACCCCCTTGTCAACCAGACTTTCAAGAGCGGCTCTCATGAAGGACGTTATCTCTACCAGCAAGGTAGATCATCCCTCTTCTCTTTTGTTTACACATGTATTTTAGTTTCTTTATAGATGACACTCCTCCCAACCTTTTGCTTACACAAGCCATGGCTAACCGAATCCCGGGTGCCTTCCAACATTCACATACCATGGAGGAGTGTCTATTTGCAATTAAGTTGCTTACTGATAAATCAGGGCAAAACATGTGAAGAGAATTATTAATGAAAGTTGTAATTAATTGGGGCTGGGCACCCCGTTGCCAGCTCTTTTTGCAAATTATTGGATAAGCGGTGTATATGCCACTAGTCCATTGGTGAAAGTCTGTCAGAAGTAAATGACAAGATTGAAAGATAAAACACCACATACTTCCTCATGAGCTATAAACATGACACAAATAAGGAGTAATAAAGTTTTGAATAGTTTAAAGGTAGCACATGAAGTATTTACTTGGAATGGCAGGAAATACCACATAGTAGGTAGGTATGGTGGACACAAATGGCATGGGTTTTGGCTCAAGTTTTGGATGCACGAGAAGCATTCCCTCTCAGTACAGAGTTTAGGCTAGCAAGGTTGTTTGAAGTAAACACAAGTATAAACCGTACAGCAAGAATCACATGTAAACATATTGCAAGTATTATAAGACTCTACACTGTCTTCCTTGTTGCTCAAACATTTTACCAGAAAATATCTAGACCTAGAGAGAACAAATATGCATCCCAAGTCTCAACAAACTCTACGGTAGTTCTCCACTACTAGGCTTTAACTACATGATGCAAGAGCTTAAACATGATCTACTTGAGAGCTCAAAACAATTGCAAAGCATCAAATCAAAACAAGACAATGATCTACAAGAATGCATATGTCTTTTCCAATACCAACTACTACATGTAGCATTTTCTTTCTTCCAAACAAACACCAATCAATTTATTTAAACATAAACTCTCCAAATGATAATATAATGCAGCAAGAGAGTATTTATAAACAAGTGCTAACAGCTCGAAGAGATGCATGAAAAACAGGAGCTAAAAGCACTGCAGTAGCTAGTTAAGAATACTCAACAAATATAAGTGAAGAACATGAGTATTCACATGAAAAAGCGGAGCGTGTCTCTCTTCCACACAAGGATTGCTAGGATCCGAATTTATTCAAACAAAAACAAAAATAAAACACACAGACGCTCCAAGTAAAGCGCATAAGATGTGAAAGAATTAAAATATAGTTTCACTAGAGATGACCTGATAATTTTGTTGATGAAGAAGGGGATGCCCAAGGCATCCCCAAGCTTAGACGCTTGAGTCTCTCTGAATATGGTTGGGATGAACCACGGGGGCATCCCCAAGCTTAGGCTTTTCACTCTTCTTGATCACATAATATCACCCTTCTCTTGATCCTTGAAAACTTCCTTCACACCAAACTCAAGACAGTTCTCATTAGAGGGTTTGTGCATAATCAAAAATTCTCATATTCTGTAATGATACAATCAATCCCAAAGCTTCTGGACATTATCTACAGTCACCTATGCTTTGTGGAGCAAAGAAATCCATACAAACACAGTAAAAGAGCGAATGCAAAACAAAAGGCAGAATCTGTCAAAAACAGAACAGTCTGGAATGACGAATTTTTTCGAGGCACTTAAGTTGCTCAGATGGATCTGGCCCAAAATAATGAAAGTTGCGTACATATCTCAGGAATAGGCGTGATTTTTTCAGAATTTTCTGAATTTTCTACAGGGAGATAAGCTCAAATCCGTGACAGCTAAAAATCTGTCACTGCGTAGAAATCCAAATCTTGCATCAACTTTCAATATAGAACTTTACTTGGCACAACATTGCGATAAAATAAAGATACAAAGGAGTTGCTACAGAAGTAACAAAACTCCTTGACTCAAAGAAAACAAAAATAACAGCAAATAAAAACGATGGTTTGTCTCCCTAAGCGCTTTTCTTTAACGCCTTTCAGCTAGGCGCAGAAAGTGAAAATCAAGTGTTGTCAAGTGGCAAATCATTCAAATCATCAAAAGCTTCTTCCAACACACAGCTTGTAACAATGGGTATCTTAGATGTTCCTGGAGGTGTTTCATGAGTCTTTGGTTTTGACACTTTAGGAACATACATAAACTTTTGCTCTCTACCCACATAAACTTTCTCCTTTTTAGACTTAAGAGAAGTAAAGGTTGAACTTAAGGTTTCAATAGCTTCCTCTAACTCATCAATTCTATGATTTTGGGTGTCATGGATATTATTATCCTCAAGAACAGTGATTCTTTCATTGATGGTGGCTATTGATTCATTAGTCTTACCAATATAATCAAGAAAATTTGGAAAAAAATTCTCCATAGAGTCTAACTTATTTATAACATCCTCCAAGGTGATCTCAACTTTAATATCTTTAGTGGGTGGTGTTCCTACCAAACTTTCAATAATATTACAGGCTTCTAAAGCAGGAGTACCCAAGAAATTTCCACCTGTAAGAGTGTCTAGAACATACCTATACCAACTAGAGATACCAACATAAAAGTTCCTAAGGAGGATAGTGGTAGAGTGTTTCTTAGAACATCTATGATGA
Organism: Poa pratensis; assembly: GCA_947311845.1. Lineage (NCBI taxonomy): Eukaryota > Viridiplantae > Streptophyta > Magnoliopsida > Poales > Poaceae > Poa > Poa pratensis. The sequence continues at coordinate 1,544,863 of CAMZMU010000078.1, read as the reverse complement.
GCATCACTAATTCTGTACCAAGCATCTTTCAAATTTTCACCTCCTAGTTGCCTAAAAGAACGAACTTCAACTTCAGGAGCATTCATTTTGAAAAACAAAATCAAACCGAATTAAACAAGTAACTATTTTTTGTGTGTTTTTGATAAAGAGAGCAAACAAGACTAAATAAAAATAAACTAAGCAAGACAAATAACAAAGTAAAGAGATTGGGTGTGAGAGACTCCCCTTGCAGAAGCAATTCGGTTTTCCCCGGCAACGGCGCCAGAAAACGTGTTGCTAGCTCTAAGTTGACGAGGGAATATCTCCCCGGCAACAGTGCCAGAAACAATGCTTGTACGTCACACGTCAGTTGGAAACCCCAAGAGGAAGGTATGATGAGTGCAGCAGCAAGTTTTCCCTCAGTATGAAACCAAGGTTTAATCAAACCAGTAGGAAAACGAGGTTGCTTCGAAGGTGTTGGTGAAGGAGTGTAGTGGGGCGCAACACCAAGGATTCCGGTGCCAACGTGGAACCTGCACAACACAATCAAATTATTTGCCCCAACTTAACAGTGAGGTTGTCAATCTCACCGGCTTGCTGAAAACAAAGGGTTAAACGTATCGAATGGAAGATGATGTTTGTTTGCATAAAACAGTAGAGAACAATGATTGCAGTAGATTATTTCAGATGTAAAAGAATGGACCGGGGTCCACAGTTCACTAGTGGTGTCTCTCCAATAAGATAACTAACATGCTGGGTAAACAAATTACAGCTGGACAATTGACAATTGATAAGTGCATATAACATGCATGTGTGAGTTGTGGTCTACTATGAGATTCATTTGGGCATTACGATAAAGTACATAACCGCTATCCAGCATGCATCTATGCCTAAATAGTCCACTTTCCGGTTAACATCCGTACCCCTTCCAGTATTAAGTTGCAAGCAACAGACAATTGCATTAAGTAATGTGCGTAATGTAAACAATACATTCATCCTTGAATAAAGCAATTGCTGTTTACCCCTATGGCAACAACACATCTACAACCTTAGAACTTGCTGTCACTATCCCAGGTTAAATAGAGGTTGAACCCAACTATCATGCATAAATACCCCCTCTTGGAGTCACAAGTATTCACTTGGCCAAGGCTTCAACAAGTAACGGAGAGCATGCAAGATCACAAATGACATAGACATGATAATATAATATTCAGCTCCACATAGGTATCAATATAAGTCAGATCCCAGCAAACACAACATGTAGCATTACAATAAGATGATCTTGATCATGATAGGCAGCTCACAAGATCTAAACATGATGGCACAAGTGGAGAAGACAACCATCTAGCTACTGCTATGGACCCATAGTCCAAGGATGAACTACTCACGCATCACTCCAGAGGCGGGCATGGCGATGTAGAGCCCTCCGGTGATGATCCCCTCTCCGCAGGTGCCGGGAAGAGCTTCAGAACCCCCCGAGTTAGGGTTGACGATGGCGGCGGCAGCGAATATGTTCTGGATGAAAGGTTCGGTGCTTTAGGGTTTTCATGCCTCGGGGAATAAATAGGCGAAGGGGCGATGTCGGCGGACTCCCGAGGGGCCCAAACCACAGGCTGGCGCGGCTGGGCCCACTGCCGCGCCGCCAGGTGGTTTGGCCACCTCGTGGCTCTCCTTCGTCTCTACTTCGGACTCCGTGTACGTGCTGAAAAATAGGGACTTTGCCTTTTGTTTCGTGCAATTCCGAGAATATTTCCAGAAGTAACTTTCTGAAACCAAAAACAGCAGAAAACAGGGAACTGGCACTGTGGCATCTTGTTAAAAAGGTTAGTCCCAGAAAATGCATAAAAGTGATACGAAGTGTATATAAAACATGTAGCAAATGGTATAATATAAGCATGGAACAGCAGAAATTATGGATACGTTGGAGACGTATCACCGAGCTATCCGGGTTGACTGGAGATGCATGGCGTGCGCAGCAGAAGCGAGTCAATGAATTAGTGTATGTAGCTAACCAGCAGAATGAGGCTCTCCGCAGAGCATATGCCGGGGCTGGTGATTCACAGATGGTTTATTCAGCTAGGCCAGTTAGTCAGGTGTCCAAGGGGCAAGCCTCGTCTCCACTCGTCGGAGGAGCCGATCGAGCCCGGAGTGTCACCTCGGGTCAGAACAAGCAGCTGCAGATGTATGATCCGGTGTAGCAGCAAAGCAGAAGGTGGGCCAGGGCAATGCTAGCCGAGCTAAGGGAAACCCCGGCCAAGGTAATGCAAGCCGAGCTAAGGGTAACTCCGGTCAGGGAAATCAGAATGGCGGGCAAGCAGCGTCGGCTGGCCGAGGTAAACCACCTCCGCCCCCGAGGTATCAGCAACAACCCCGGCCGCAGGGGCAATATCAGCGAGAGCCGGAGTATGTTCAGCAACCTCAGAATGTCGGTCAAGGCGATGACCGATACGATGATGGAGACTCGGCCATGGCGCGAGCCGGATACCACAGAGTGGATGGGGCGTTGGGACCTCGGATAGGAGCTCGGATGTTAGCTCCGGCGATGTTCGTAACAAGCTGGATAGAATCTACTTGTCCGAGCAGTGGAGGAGGAAGGCCCTCCTGGTCCGGCGTGTTTCGGACCTCGGATCATGAAGGAGCCACCACCGCCAGTATCTCAGTTCCAGTTAGGTCGGAACACCAAGCCATACAACGGGAGCACCAAGCCGCAAGATTGGCTGACAGATTATGTATCCTCGGTGCACATAGCGGGGGGCAATCGCCGATGGGCGGTCCGGTATCTCCCGCACATGTTGGAAGGTCCAGCTCGGATCTGGCTGAATAATTTGCCGGAGTATAGTATCAACTCCTGGATAGACTTGGAGCTGGCGTTTAACAGCAACTTTGCTAGTACATACAAGAGGCCAAACCGACCTCAGCTCCTGGCAGCATGTAAGCAAGATGATCATGAAACTGACCGAGAATTCTTAACTCGGTGGAGCAATGTTCGGAATTCCTGTGAAGGAGTTGTAGAGGCACAGGCCATTTCCTGGTTTGCAGATGGTTGCCGACATGGCAGCATGCTGTGGCAGAGGCTCCAAAGAGATATGCCGAAATCCCTAGCAGAGACAATCCGGATTGCAGATTCTTATGCTCTGGGTGATCCGATGCAGCCAGCAGCAGAGGCAGTGGCACGTAACAGAAGGAGGGAGCCAATAAACAACCGGCTCGGACCAAGGTGTAATGACCGCCAAGAGTTCGGACAAAGAGGAGGGAGCCGGACTACCCACACCTCGAACCAAGTTGCAGCGGTGAACCCGGATCAGCCCGGAGCTGGAGGTGTCCAGAGGCCGAAAATCAATGGTCCGGCATTTAGTCCGAACCCGGAGCCACCCTTGACTTATGAAGCGATGTTAGATGGTCCTTGCCGTTACCATACGACCGACCCGCGCAAGCCAGCCAACCATTCAACCCGGCAGTGCAGCTGGAACCACAGAATCAGAGAAGAAGGGGCGAAGGCCGGAGGAAACAGAGGAGGACCACCTCAGAGATTTCAGCCGAGGTCCCACCCGAATCTGTCCGGAGCAAATGTTACCCCGATAACCACTGCACCTCCTCCGAGGCCTGCAGCAGCAAGGCCCGTGAATGTTGTGAATGTCCGAGGTAATAACAACAATAATGGTGCCGGACCAAGTCAGCAGTATGAATACCCCGGAAATGACTATAGAGAGGCTCATGCGAGCTATGTGGTCTTTGTGACCGAGCCAACTGACAAGAAGAGTGTGCAGAGGCGTGCCATGGAGGTGAATGCAGTAATGCCGGTGGTGCCGACCTATATGAACTGGTCTGAGCAGGAGATCACTTGGAGCAGGAAAGATACACCTCGGATCATGCCGAGCCCTGGAAAGTATGCCCTGGTGGTAGATCCGACGTTGTGTGGGCCTACAACAATGTGAGGTTCACCCGAGTTCTGGTGGACAATGGCAGTGCCATCAACATCATGTACCGAGACACAATGGTGAAATTGGGCATATCGCCAAATCAGTTGATGCCGAGCAGTTGTACTTTTCATGGGATTGTGCCTGGCGTTTCCTGTGCACCCATGGGCAAGATATGGGTGGATGTAGCATTTGGAACCAAGGATAACTGCCGAGTTGAGAGTATCGAGTTCGAGGTGGTGGACTTGGAGAGTGCATACCATGCATTGCTTGGAAGGCCGGCTCTGGCCAAGTTCATGATTTCCACCCATGTTGCATACCTGAAGATGAAAATGCCGGGGCCTAATGGGATCATATCCATCTCGGGTGACTACAAGCGAGCCATTCAGTGTGCCTCGGCGGGGTCTAATCTGGCCGAATCTTTGGTGATCGCAGCTGAGAAGAAGAAGCTGCATCAAGTGGTGGCAATGGCGCAGTCAACACAGCTCGGCATGTCCGGACTGATGAGCCCGGACTCAACTGCAGCATTCGAGGTGCCCAAGGAGACCAAGAAGATCCCCATTGACCCGGAGCACCCGGAGCATGGCCCATTGGGACCGGGCTGGGCGAGAAATAGGAAAGCGAGCTCTGTCACTTCCTCCGTGAGAATCGGGATATCTTTGCATGGTCGGCTAAGGACCTGCCTGGTGTTCCGAGGGAGTTGGCAGAGCACTCTTTATTTGTCAGGCCGGAGGTGAAACCGGTGAGGCAACCGACCCGTCGTCTCTCAGACGACCGAAGACAAGTGGTGCTGGACGAGCTGGCTAAGTTGCTTGCAGCCGGGTTCATTATGGAGGTGCTGCATCCGGACTGGATATCCAATCCGGTCTTGGTGGAAAAGAAGAAAGACGAGCCAGCCGTGGTCAAGGTGTGGCGCATGTGCATTGACTTCACTAACCTCAACAAGGCGTGCCCGAAAGATCCGTTTCCATTACCTCGGATTGATCAAGTGATTGATTCCACTGCTGGTTGTGAACTGTTGTCTTTTATCGATGCGTACTCTGGTTTTCACCAGATACCACTGAACCCGAAGGATCAAATAAAGACTGCTTTTATTACCCCGTATGGGGCGTATTGCTATCGTGTCATGTGTTTTGGTCTGAGGAATGCCGGGGCAACTTATCAGAGGTGTATGCAGAAATGCCTGCACTCTCAAATGGGCAAAAATGTGCAAGTGTATGTCGATGATATCGTCATCAAAACTAAGGAGAAACGTACTCTCCTCGAGGATCTCGAGGAGACATTTGTGAATTTGAGAAAATATCGGTTGAAACTTAACCCGGACAAGTGCACCTTTGGTGTCCCGGCTGGAAAGTTGCTTGGATTCCTGGTGTCTAGCCGAGGTATCGAGGTTAACCCGGCCAAGATCCGAGCTATTGAGAACATGAAATTACCGAAGTGTTTGAAAGATGTGCAGAAATTCACAGGGTGCCTAGCCTCGTTGAGCCGATTTGTAGGTCGGCTGGGAGAAAAAGCCTTACCTTTGTACCAGCTCATGAAGAAAAGTACCGGGTTTACATGGACCCCGCAGGCCGACGTGGCGTTCAATGAGCTGAAAAATGTTGTCCACCGCTCCGGTGTTGGCGTCACCATTGCACAATGAGCCGATGTTACTTTACATTGCGGCCACAAACCGAGTTGTAAGTGTGGCAGTGGTGGTGGAGAAGAAGGTGGCAGGTCGGTGCAGAGACCGGTGTATTACTTGAGCGAGGTGATCTCTACCTCGAAGCAGAATTACCCTCACTACCAGAAGATGACGTATGGTGTCTACCTGGCGGTCAAGAAGTTGAAGCATTATTTCCAGGAGCATCCCATGACGGTGGTGTGCGAAGCTCCAATCTCGGAGATCATCGGGTGCAAAGATGCAACTGGCCGAGTTGCCAAATGGGCGATTGAGGTGTCTCCATATGCACCACATTATGAGAGAAGAGATGCAATTAAATCCCAGGCGCTGCCGGACTTCTTTTGTGATTGGGCCGAGATGCAGTATGAGCCACCCAGGCCGGACTATAATTATTGGAAGATGCATTTTGATGGGTCCAAGACAAAGATCGGGCTGGGGGCCGGAATAGTCCTCACCTCACCGAAGCGAGATCAGCTGAAATATGTGCTGCAGATTCATTTCTCGGCATCAAACAATGTGGCGGAGTATGAGGCCTTAATCCATGGACTCAATGTGGCGAAGGAGATCGGTATCCGGCGTATGGAATGCTTCGGCGATTCCGACCTGGTGGTGCAACAATCTTCTGGAACTTGGGATGCTCTGGATGCCAACATGGCGTTATATCGGTTCCATGTGCAAAAGATATCCGGGTTCTTTGAAGGGTGTGAATACAAGCATATACCTCGGACAGAAAATAATGCTGCCGACGTGTTGTCAAAGCTCGGTTCATCTAAAGAGGCAGTACCACCTGGAGTAGCCCTGAATCACTTGAGAACTCCTTCAATCAAACCTTCTCCTGAATCCGAATCTATTTTCATCCCGGCGGAGCAAGAGTCCGGACCTGTTCCAATGGAGGTAGACGTCGGATGCGTCTGGTCGGACCCGGGGACTGCGTGGCAGAACTCGGGGACTGCGCACCGAACCTCGGGGACTGCTCGTCAAGACTCGGGGACTGGTCGCAGGATGGTGGAGGAAATAATGGAGGAGATTATGGTGGCCGAACCAATGGAGGTGGACGAGAAACTTTTTCCTTTGCACCCAGTGCCGGAGTGGGCGGAGCAGATCATGAAGTTCATAACAGAGGGAAGCTTGCCAAGTGACACAACCGAGGCTAGGAGAATCCAAAGGAGGGCAAAGGCGTACACCATCATCAACAAGGAGCTCTATAAAAGAAGCGTAACCGAGGTGTTGCAACGGTGTGTCGAGCCAGCTGAAGGCAAGGAGATGCTTTTGGAGATCCACCAAGGAGAGTGTGGTCATCATTGCAGCACAAGAGCTCTGGTGGCCAAGGTGTTCAGGCATGGGTTCTATTGGCCCACTGCTCTTGCTGATGCAGAGGACATAGTCCGGAGATGTGAAGGATGCCAAAGGTTTGCCAAGCAAACGCATATGCCAGCCTCGGCGCTCAAAACAATTCCTATCACTTGGCCGTTTGCGGTATGGTGTTTGGATATGGTGGGAGAGTTCAAACCAGCCCGAGGTAACATGACGCACATACTGGTGATGGTGGACAAGTTCACCAAGTGGATCGAGGTGAAACCAATCCGGAAGTTGGATGGTCATTCAGCAGTGACTTTCTTGAAGGAGATCATTCTGCGATATGGGTACCCCCATAGCATTATCTCGGACAACGGCACGAACTTTGCTGTTGGAGAATTTGCTCGGTTTTGCATGGACAAGGGAATCCGGCTGGACATAGCCTCGGTGGCACATCCGGAGTCTAATGGACAAGTGGAAAGATCAAATGCTCTAGTGTTGGCCGGCATCAAGGCTCGGCTCATTGAACCACTGCTGAAAACGCCGGGGTGTTGGATAGATGAGATACCAGCAGTACTGTGGGGTCTAAGGACCACGCCAAATCGATCAACTGGCTATACGCCATTTTTTATGGTCTATGGGGCAGAAGCTATGCTACCCACTGACATCGAATATGATGCGCCCAGAGTGGCAATGTACACTGAAGCCGAGGCAAAAGAGGCTCGGGAGGATGCAGTAGATCTGCTTGAGGAAGCTAGAGAATTGGCCTCATCTCGGTCAGCAATATACCAACAAGGTCTCCGACGTTATCATAGCCGGAGTGTCAACCCTCGTGTGTTTCACGAGGGAGATTTGGTGCTGAGGCTGGTGCAGCGCAAGAAAGGTCGGCACAAGTTGTCACCTCCATGGGAGGGACCGTTCATTGTGAGCCGAGCTCTGCTCAATGATTCGTACTATCTTATAGATGCGCAGGAACCAAGGAAAGATGGGCTGGACAACCCCGGATCAGAGGTCAAGCGACCATGGAATGTAGCTCTACTCCGACCTTTCTACTCATGAAGGGCGCAATGTATGTACCTCGGTTAATCCTTAATGAAATGTCGGCACTCCGAGGTTGAAGCTCGGGGACTGCCTCGCTCATGTGCTTGTGTTTTATTTCTGTTTGTCAATTTCGTTCATATGCCGAACTATTTTGAACCTCGTCTCAAACTTCAAGTAATGTATGCTGTGTAACTAATCTTGTGACTCGACTGACGAACGCCGAAATGGTAGTCAAGAGCAAAGATGAAAAAACGTGGGAAACATGAAAATGGACTCGGGGACTCGGTCCAAAATATAGTTCGGCATGTGTCGTTTACTAACCCCTGTCTTTACCTTTCATTTATGTCGGATGATTTTGAAACACACCTCGGCATTTGCTAAGTACTGTATGCTATAAACAACAATCTTGTGACTCGACTGTCGAACGCCAAAATGGTAGACAAGAGCAAAGAATGCCAAGTATAGTAAACACGAAAGTGAACTCGGGGACTCGTTCCAAAAGGGTTCGGCATAAATTCTTAGAAAAGCATGGTTCGGATAGCAAGATAATAGTACTGGTAGCAAGGCAAACTACTTAAGTGTATATTACATCTGCACCCGGCATACCGGGATTTAATGTTTTTCTTGAGACAAGTTCAGGCCTCGGAACCAGAGACCTCGGTCGCCGAAGTTGTGGTAGTGGGACTCGCTGGAAGCCTCGGAGCCGAGTCGGGAGGAAACCTCGGGCGCAGGAACAACCTTGGTCGCGGAAGCAACCTCGGTTGTTGGAGTGGATGCCGGGGTGTCCGTCACGTCGGGGGAGATCACCTCGGTGGCTACGGCTTTGCCGGACTTGCCCTTGGGGTTCGGAGGTTCGTCGAAGTTGAAGTCATCATCAGAATCTCCGCCACCTCGGTTGTTTTGCCGGCCTTGCCCTTGGAGCTCTCAGGCTCGTCGAAGTCAAATTCCTCGCCGTCAGAGCCTTCTTCACCAGTTCCTTCAGCAGCTTCTTCACCGCTCTTCCTCGTCCGAGCTCTCTTCATCCTCAGAATAGAGGCGCCCTCATCAAGGTCCGGGTGTTTGCATAACTAGCAAAGAGGTCGGCTGCTGCTTGGCGTTTCTCAATGCCATCAGGAGTGGTGTTCCAAGGAGAGCCCTTGCGCAGGGAGGTAACCGTGTGGATCTCGATACATTCATACCAGACAGCACGAACACCAGGGCCTTGTCCGCTCCAGCCCGAGCTGATGAGCATCTCCACTCCCGAAGTCTAGCCTCGGCTCCTTTCAGCTTCGTGGCGAGCTCGTCGATGCAAGTGGGAGTCTTAACCTTGGGCCAGAGGGCACGATGGACCTCGATGGCAGCATCAACCAGTTTAGTTCCAATGGCCCTGAGCGGCCTGATCCGAGCATTAAGGGCGACAAGGTGGTCCTGGATATCCCAGCTTTCGCCGAGGGTTTCTGTCTCAGCCCTCTTTGCCCGAGCTGCTTGAACTTCTCGGATAGCTTTGTCCTTGGAGTGCTCAAAATGCTCTGAAGAAGACAAAAAGGCTGTCGCTGAATAAGGCATACGGTGGCACGGGGTGTAGGTCGGCGGAAAATAAGGAAAAGGAGAAAGGAAACTTACTATCCATTTGGTGATTAATCCGAGTGAGCTCGGACAACCAACTTTTCGATATAGCTCGGAGGGCGATAAGTTCGGTTTCGGCCGAGGTGGCGCGGTTCTCCAGGGTCTTGGCAAGCTCTTGCTGCTGTTCGGCGGCCTGGTCTTTGACCTTCATAGCGTCCTCCACAGCAGCTTTGGCTTCATTAGCCCGGTTCAGCTCTTGTTGCAGCCGAGCTATTTCATCTTCGGCTGTCTTCAACTTGGAGGCATAATCTTTGTCGCTCTGCTCCTTTGCGATAGAAGAGTCCGGTGAGACTTCTTCAGTGTGTTGTGATCCAGCAGGAGGTTCTTGAAGATTTTGTCCGAGCATTGTTGCACTCCTGAAAAAATAGAGAGATCAGTTCGGCGGAAAGAGATTTGACACGAATATTGAAATTACATTTCGAAGAATCCGAGGTCTTTTTAGCACCCGAGGCCCAATTGAGTCCCGGGGACTCGGCATTGGCCTCGGGGACTCAGCATTGGAGAAATGACAAGTTTTTGAGATTCAAGCCGAGCAATTTTAACTCGGTGGAGTGTCAATTGCTCAACCCGAATCTCGGGGACTGGGAATAGTGTATGTTTGTCATTTGGTTTCAAAGGAAGAAAGAGAGTTGCGTAAAGAAACTTACCGATGCCTTCTTGCTGCAATCAAGGACCGCAGTCTGCATGTTGTAAATGGACTGGAGCACGGCGCTAGGTCCAGCTGGATGCTCAGAGGTCGGATTAGAGGAGACCTCGGCAGTGTCAGCCGAGTTCCAGTCCATGTCGTAATGCTTCTCCGAGCCTAAGCTGTTCCCGCTCTTGGTCCGGAGTTGCCCGACCTCCCAGCTGCTGATGTTCGGCTGGATGGTAGCAGCGAAAAGAGCTCGGGAGGTGGCGACCTGAGAGCTCGAAGGCGCGGTCTTGGTCAAGGTGGACTTCGGCGCAGGGACATGCGGCACCAGTTGGGTGCTCGCAGCCTTGGGTCCCGGTGGCGGTGGCGGCATCGGAGTTTGCTGTGGCTGTTTGGGGGGCTCAACATTTGGAGCTGAATCTTTCTGCTGCTGCTGAAGCTTTTGCTTCTGCAGTCGTTGTTGTTGTTGCTTCTTCTGCTGCTGTTGCTGCTGGTTGCGCGCAGCTTGAGACTTGGGGGAGAGCCGAGGCTCCAGCACGGTCTTAGCCGGAGTCTTGGCGCGATCTGTCTCCGCATCCTTCTGAGGACGCGGAGGAGTCTGATCTCGGCGGGGAGCGAGTGTCCCAGGCCGGAGTCAGAGCTCGGCGGTGGAAGTTCGGCGGAGGCGACACGCACCGGGGAGGAGATGGTCCTCTCCGGGCTGTGGATGTCAACGGACCGTTCTGGAGGAGAGGCTCTGGCGGGGCTGCCGAGGTTAACCTCGACCTCGGTTGTCTGAGATTCAACCACTGGAGGCAGTGGTGAATGTATCGAGCTGTGGCTCTGTTTGATCTGCCGAGCCGGGCTAGACGAAAAAGAAAGATTAAGTTAGAGTATAAAAAGCTTAACCTCGGAACAGCGTGAGAAGTAAAAAGGAGCAAGGTGACTTACGCATCTTCCTCCACGGGGCCTCGTTTCTTGTGCCTCGCCGAGGTCTTCTTGGCACGCTTGGCTTTGGGCGCTGCAGTCTCCGAGGTCTTGAAGCCTCGGCATCCGAGGTACCGGGTCCTGAGCGCTTCCGGGAGCTGCAGACGCTGGATGAAAGTTCTTATATGTGGAGGAGCATAGAAATTGGAATAACATTGACAGGTTCCAGAATTTGGCAATCGTCATCGTCATCATCGGGCCAATCCTGGATGGACGATCGAACTGGTGGGCGGTGCGATGGGCAACCGCGAGTCTTACCCGAGGTGGCCTTGGGAATAGGGAGGTGATCCTCATTGTCCGGATCTTCAGCCTCGGCGGCGGCCGGAATAGGCAGGTCGGGAGTCCACTCCTTAGAAGAAAGGGGGCCATCCTCGATTTCCTGTCGAGTGAACTTCTGCAGAGGTGGCGAAGTAAAACCGAGTTAGCACAAGAATCAATACAAGTCGGGTGAAAATGAAACCGAGGAATATTATACGCCGGGTAAGGTACACTTACTTGGGCTGGAAGGTGATCTCGGTCATAGGGCTTGACACCCCATTTCCACTTATCGGGCATGGTGGTCTTGGCGATGGCCCGGATGCGCCTCTTCACTTCGGAGTCATGAGTTCATGAGTGCTGTTCCGAGTGGGTCGTAGCGGCCACTCATGTGGCAGATCTTATGGGCCCGCGCTTGTAAAGGTTAACTCGGCGGGTGATCATGGTGCGCAAAATGTCATCTGCTCCCCAACTTTTCTCCTGGAGTGACATCATGGTTTGATGGATCAGTAAAACCTCGGGAGCGTCGGCAGGCTCGTAATCCCAGTTGAGTTGGGCAGTAGGGGCTCCAATGGTGAACTCCGGCAAGTTGATGAGGTCTTCGGTGCCCGGGTTCTTCACATAGAAGAAGGAGCGTTGCCATTTTCGGCAGGAGTCCAGGCCCTGAATCCGAGGAAACTCAGAGAGGCGCCGAGGCGAAATCGAGGCCGCCCCGCAAGCGGTCATCTCCTTGTCCACGACCTTCTTGTTCGGGACACTTTGTTTCTTGAGCTGGAAGTACTTGGCCCAGGACTCGATGCTTGGCCATAATCCGAGGTAACCCTCGGAAAAGTTGCGTAGGCCGAAAGTTGGAGGATGGCATTGGCGGGCAGGTGGTGTGGTTGTAGCCCAAAGGTGTCCAAGAAGTCCCGGAAGAATTTCCCGGCCGGGAGCCCGAAACCACGTTCGAAGTGATCCAGGAAGACGACCCGCTCCCCGGATTCCACCTCGGGTTCGATATCTTCTTTCTTCGGAACCCGGCAGATGAGATTGGCCGGGATCCGCCGTGAATCTCGGAGCCACTTGATGTCGACCTCCGTGACATCGGATCCCTCCCAGCTACCTCGTTCTCCAGGTGCTCCTTCCTCGGCGTGATCCGAGGCAGAAGACATGGACGCTTTCCTGCAGAAGAGGGAGGTTCAACCGGGGTAAGTACCTCGGAAATTCAGGATAGCCGGGGTAAATACCTCGGATCATTCGGGACAGCCGGGCTAAAGATTTAGGCGGGAAACACGTTTCTACCACTGCGAGATACTAGCAAAGATCTACCGATGAGCTAAAAAGGAAAATAAACTCGAGTTCGTCAAGGGGCAAAACTAAGAGGACAGTGCTGTGGATGTATCTAAAGTGAATCTAGATGAGATTTAAAGGTGCTAATAGAGCTCGAGAGGGGATCATCTAGTTCATCAAGATCGTAGGGTTCGTCAAGATCCTCGAGTTCATCGAAGGATGAACACGTTCATGGCAATGGAGGGGACGAAGAACTCACCGGTGAAGAACGCGAAGGATCGCGGCGAGTCGACGGCGAAGGCGCAGCGCGCGTACTCCGGTGCGGCGAGTCGCTTGACGGTGGTGCGGAACGCTGCTGCAGAACGGCGGTGTGGCGGCGCAAGGTGCGGCGCACGTCACCAGCGAGGGCTCGACGGCGGCGCTGGAAGCGGAGGCACGGAAGCGGGTGAGTGGAAGAGGATGAAGTCCTGCCCTGGGCCCCTATTTATAACCGCGAGCGGTAACGCGCACTACCGCGCGGTTACCGGGAAGACGCGGGATCGTGTGCGGGCAGCGTGCAGTTGCGGCGGTTGTGGCCGCACGATCGCCACATCGCGGGCCATAGGACGGCAACCGCCAGCGCCGGATCTTCTTGCTGGTCAGCGCAAAACCGAGGGGTCGTGGGCGGTCAAGTTGGTCAAGTACTTGAGTGCGCGTGTACTGTTTGGTGGGTCCGGCTGACGAAGGCGGCGTGTGGTCAGGACCTGTCTTTCAAAGGTCCGATTTCGAGGTCCGGGCAGAGATTCTTCGCCACGTGCCTCGGAAAAACTTGAGGCAAGATTGTGCTAGTCAAGCAGCTCGGAAAGTTCAGATTGCATATCAACCTCGGATTAGATTATGGTCTGTGGGAAGTACCTCGGCAGAGCATGTTTGAGGTCGGATTTAGAGGTGGTGCCTTGTTTATTTTTGAACCTGCTACGGCCCTCCATCCGAGTCGTAGGACCGCACCAGCTTCGGGGACTAATGTCGGGGGCTACCCCCGGTAGGGTCAAGGCTTGGCATAAGATGAGTTTAAAGATATGCCGAGGTACGGAAAGGGCCGACCTGTTCGGCCTGGAGTGTCCAGCTTCATCTTAACCTGAGATATAAAGGCCGACCTGTCTTGGCCCAGAGGGTCCGAGGTATCCCTTGGCATGGGCCGAGGTTCATAATCCGAGCTATGATCAGCCGACCTAACTACCTCGTGCCATGATTTGTATTGTGAGTGCAGGAGAAGCTATTGGAAGGAAGTAAGGTCCGACCTGGTAAAGATCTAAAGCGCAAGACCCGAGGTACGGAGCCCGTCACATCCGTGGCCGGGCTAACCAAGGCAAGAAGCCGTAGGTCGGGCAGGAGTCAATGCTCCTGTCACTTCCCGCCTGACACGGGAGCGTCTGCCACGAGCCTGGTAGAGGCGTGCCCCGGGTTCGGCGGGGCTGCACGTCTCTGACCGCTGACCACGCGAGATCCGGGGAAAAGGCTACGAGGTAGCACGGCGTGGCTACTCCTGTCTCTGTCAGAGGGGACATGCTAGCTCTGCCGTTATGCAGCAGGGGATGGGTAGGCCATGTCTTGTCCCTGACAGGAGTATGATGACCAAATCAGAGGCATGGCTACAGTGTTCAGCGAGGGGCACAACGGTAACTCGGCTGCCTATTTAATGGCTTCACCCCCCTCCTGCTTGAGGGATCGACGGGCGGAGAGAGAGACAGATCAAGGGATCAAGAGAGAAAGGAACCTCGGAATCCCAGGAGACACCTCGGATCAAGCTCGGATTCCTTTTTCCTCCTTTGTAGCTTCATCTTCCACCTCAAGTTCTCACCATTGTAGCATCACACAGCTCGAGGAGCAGCTTGTACTTGTCACCTTGAGCTATACACCGAGTAGGATAGTGCTGCAGTAGGGTGTTACCTCCACAAGAGGGCCCCGAAGCAGGGTACATCGTGTGGTTTTGTGTTCTTGGTTTCTTGGTTTCTCGTTCGTGTTCTTGCGGTTTCTTGCGTGTTATTGCTTGTGCACTTCTTGAGTGCATAAACCCTCCCCGGATTCCCCAACGACCATTCGGCCCCATCTTAGCCATACCATGGCATCTGCCGTGACCCCCACCACGACACGACCCCAACACCATCTAATCCTCTTGATGCTCGATGTCGTCTCGTTCCTCGTCTGGAACAGCCTCACATTGAGTTGAGGTACCGACCTCCGATCTAAACCACCTTGCATCTATAAAGCCACGCGTGAGCTCCTGTTGCTCGTTTTGACGAGCGATAATCCTCCTCCCTCCCTCCCGTGGTTGTAAAGTTTCAATGTCTTTGTATTGATACTCCTTGCTCACTACTAGTCACCCAGTCGTCTGCTCTGCTTAATTTGTGGATCACCTACACCAGCGAGCAGTCCTCCCCATAGCGACCTCTTGGTCTGCACCCATTCCTCCTTTAAATTTTCTTCCCAAAAATGGAACCTTCATCTTCTCCCCATCATGCCCATGCCCTCAGATGTTGCTGCTGAGTTCCACCAATCATCAATTTCATGGCCGCCTGCTTTCCCTGCCTGTTCCTGTCCGCCATGGGATCAGCAGAGCTCCTGCTGCTGTTATGTACGACAGGCCCGAATTAGTTTCCATTCCATACATGCACGCACTGCCCAACAGTTACTAGATCAATATCATTTGACCAAATTCCAATCCCAAACCAGAAAATCTATTCATCCAAACCCAAATCTCTACATATATGTTCATTTTCATTTGTTCTGACATCCGAATCTGTTCTTTGACGCTGCTTAGTAAAACTACATCTCTGTTATCCGTGTAGGCTACTACTAATATATACTTCCTCCGTCATGTCTAGATACATCCACTTTTGATCAAACTTAGACACTTATTTTTGTACGGAGTGAGTAGCATGCATGGAGCTGACTCAGATTTTTTTTTGTAACGTACGTACGCAATGTACTTGGAAAAATGTTATACGTACGTGGCTGAGCTGAGATCAAAGGCTGCTACTCCCTCCGTTCCTAAATGTAAGATGTTTTAGGTGTTATACATGTTGCTACATACACACTAAAATAAATGAACATACACAAGTAATGTGTCTAGATACATTTGTGTATATGTGAACTTGGACAAAATCTAAAACATCTTATATTAGAAACAGAGGGAGTAGATGACACCAACTTTACAAGCCAGAGCTTCTGACTCGTGCATGCGCGTGCGTTTCGGCTAAACACAAAGTGTAATGAAAGCCGGCGCTTTTGATCGTTTTCTTTGTCCCAGACCGCCTTTTGCGATCAATGTAAACATGCATCAACGCATGGGTTCAGCACCGCCGGCCGGAGAACGTACGTACGGCCGGGGCGACGAACAATAATACTCGTCGTAAGACCTTTTGTTTCTTGCTCGTTGAAGATCGAGACCCACCGTTGCCTTTTCCTTGTTTACATGACGGCTGGCTAGCTTTTTCTCAAAAACAAAATCTCTTGAGTCTTATTTTTTCAGTTTTAGGATACCTAAGTGGGCCTTGGGATTCTCTCCATTCCCAAACTAAACTCCGTCCTCCTCACGAAATTTCTTACAAAAATCCATTCCGCCTCCGTCACCCCTTGGGTCTACCGTTTCCGCCACTTCTACGGATGGTCGGCAAGTCGCATCCACTTCCTTGACACCCCAAATTTGGAAAAATATTGTTCTTGTCTCCCCTCCTCGGTTTCTCTTGGCAATGGCCAAACTACGACTTATGACTGGATTTCTTTGTTTGACGACACCCCCTTCGTGGTTCGCTTCCCCTGCTCTCTACGTACTCTCATTCCACTTGCCACAATGTCAGCGTATCGTTCACCCTTGATACCCTCCATCTATGTCTCTCTCGTCCCTCGCCTTTCCGCTGTTGCGGCCTCGGAATTGGTGACCCTCAACACGGCCATCTCGGCCATCCAACTGTTTCCGGATGCTTCGGACTCCGCATTTTGCCGCCACTCGGGAAAAATCCCCCTCAAATAAAAGTTTATATGCTGATTTTTTTACGCACCTTTAGACTAAAGGTCAAACCACAAAGGTTTGGAGGAATGCCGCCGCCCCCCCCCCCCCCCCCCCCCACAAATGCAGTAGGCTTGTCCGCGCCAACGCATCCCCAACATGAATCTCTTAACATTATTAAAATTATAATGGGATTATCTAATCATACAAGAGAAAACATCATCGCCTCCGGCGGTAGAAACGTATACCTAGCAAAGCTGCTTTTTGCGTGTTGCTGGATCGATAGATCCGGCCCGATCGAGGACACGTGTTTTTGTTTCAGAGCGTGCACGCCCGCCACCAGGTAGCTGACTGAATAATTTGATTGAACAGTACTAGTAGTACTACCCACCCTTGAAGTTGGAGGTCCTGGACTGGACTCACGTGGGTTTTGGCAAATTGGCAATAACCGACCTAGCTAAGCAAAGGGTCACTTGGGTTTTGATCGAGTGTCTGTCTGGTAGCCAGATTAGATTAGACATCCTCCTTTTTCGTCCCCTGCGTGATTGAGAGCTACCATGTCCCGTCCCTGTCCGTCTCACTTTGTCACCGATCGAATGATCGACTTTTCCCCCACGGTTGTTCATCAACTTAGATTTGTTTTGTCTGAAATGGTAAACTTAGATTTGGTCCTATGTAATACAGTCAATTATTACCACATGGTAAAAAGTACGGCAGATGTAATTCGCGAGAGGTCGGTCCTTGATCTACTCATCTGCGTTGCACGGGGCCGGCATGGCAGATTGATCCGCAAGCGCGCCGATGATGAACGACGGCGGCGGCCACCAGGTCCGACTTCTCCGGCGAGATGAACCATCCGCCTACTCCTCCTCCGACCCCTCCTCCAGCCTCCACTTCGAGAAGCCCCTCCCGCCGCGCTTCCCCACGGCCAGCCCGGGAAACAGCAGCACCAGCCGCCGCCGCGTACGTTATACAGGTGCCGAAGGACAAGGTCTTCCGCGTGCCGCCGCCGGAGAACGCGCGCCTGCTCTTCTAGTTCTGGAGTAGCTGAACTAAGGAAGCAGAAGAAGTGGTTATCATCCTTGGACCTTGGTTGATTAGGAGAGCAGTTCTTGGTTCCAAAAAAAGATTGGGAGAGCAGTTGTTGGTAGCTTTTAAGTACTAGTTGATTGAAGATGTGCACGATACGCCAGATTGATTGATTGAATTAGATCCGATCCATTGGAGAAGTAGCTAGTTCAAAGGTCCACCGGTGCTTTGCTCACGTGCGTTTTGGCAATAACCGACCTAGCTAAGCAAAGGCGCTTTTGATCAAGTGTCTGTCTGGTAACCAGATTAGATATCCTCCTCCTTTCCATCAGAATCGTGTTTTTGTTCATAATTTATAAAAGTCGGTCAAATTTGAGTTTTAATTTGGGGAGGAGGCGAGACTTAGATCTTGGTCCCATGCGTACAGTTTATTACCACCACAGGATAAAAAGTAGAGGCAGATTGAATTCATCTGCGTTGCACGGGTGGGCCGACACGGCACATGCACGCCGGCATGGCCATGGCCACCTCCCCTCCTTTTCGCACAGTGAAAAAAAAAGGAAAACAGGAACAAAAAAATGGCAGCCATTAGCGGCACGGCACGAATGAAAAATCTGTCTGCGCGAGAACCGAGGCCGCAAACGACGACGACGACCCCTGCCCCACCACACAAAAAGACGCTTTCGCCCTCGATCCTCGCGCCCGGAGACTATGGCTCCGGCGGACAGGACCGTGAATTCCTCCACTCCCAGGGGCAGTTCCGTCCACCTCCAGATGCAGTACAGTAGGCAGCAGCAGGCAGGAAGCAGCACCGAAATTAATTTCAAAACCAACCAAAAACCTTTCTTTCCCCCTCGCCTTCAATCCCACCCACCTCTGCCCACTCCACTGCCACTCCCCTACCTCCGCCGCGCGCCTCGCCGCCGGCCGGCCCGACCTAGGGTTTCGCCGCAGGCAGGCGCGCCCCCACCCCCGCATTCCCGCCGCCGACCTGCCTTTTCAGCAGCCTCCTCGGATTTGACGCGGCCGACCGATTCGGGCGGCGCGGGGATGGCGGCGCCGGGCGGGAGGAGGCCCGACTTCGGCGCCTCGCCGGCGGCCCGTCGCCGGCGGGGCCATCCTCGGAGGGAGGAGGCTGCTGCGGACCCAGACCGTGGGCAACATGGGGAGTCCAGCTTCGACAGCGAGGTGGTGCCCTCCTCCCTCGTCGAGATCGCGCCCATCCTCCGCGTCGCCAACGAGGTCGAGGCCGGCAACCCGCGCGTCGCGTACCTCTGTAAGCCATTCCCTTCTCCACTTCCCGATCTACCAAGTAGCCAAGAAAAGGAGTTCGGAAGTTCGCAATGGTTGGTTCATTTCTTCTCTCGTCTGCTCTGTGCTCTCCAGGCCGCTTCTACGCCTTCGAGAAGGCGCACCGGCTCGACCCGACCTCCAGCGGCCGCGGGTGCGCCAGTTCAAGACCGCGCTGCTGCAGAGGCTCGAGAGGGTAATTTAACACTGCCAGCCACCCATCCTCCCCCATGGTTTTCCCCCAAATTACCAGCTTTTCTCAAGGCTAAATGTGAGCTTCGAATTGACTTCCCCCCCGACGGATTTGCTGTGTGTACAGGAGAACGACCCCACGCTCAAGGGGAGGGTGCACCAGAGCGACGCCCGCGAGATGCAGCGCTTCTACCGCGAGTACTACAAGAAGTACATCCAGGCGCTGCAGAACGCCGCAGACAAGGCAGACCGGTCAGTCAGCCACACCCCTCCTTCCTCCCTTATTTTGCCCTGCTGCTGCTCTCCCAAATGTGACCCTCCTCACTACTTTGCTCCATAAGCATGCGTTCGTTGCTCATAATGTGCTTCTCTGTTTTGCTCTGCTCGCTCAAGCGCATCAGACTGCTATCCGTCATATTGTTGAAATGCTACTTATATGTCATGCTCATGGCTGATTGCTCCTTGCGTGCTACTAACCTGCTCCTTCTGTTTGCTCAGTGCCTTGCTCACCAAAGCGTACCAGACCGCGGCCGTCCTGTTCGAGGTCTTGAAAGCCGTCAACGTGTCGCAGTCCGTCGAAGTCGACAGGCGGTACGTGATCGTGACTGGTTTTCTTTTGTTGTTGTGTTGTTGTCCTGGGTACTGTCTGCCGCTTTCTTTGTTCACCGGTTTACTATGCAGATTCTGGACACGCACCACAAAATCGAGGAAAAGAAGAAACTCTATGTTCCCTACAACATTCTGCCACTTGATCCAGAAAGTACCGACCAGGCCATAATGCAATATCCAGAGGTTTTCATCTATCTTGAGGCTCATTACAAATTCACCTTAAAGCTCAACTGCTCTTCACTGAGCTGCTCCTTCATTTTGTAGATTCAAGCGGCTGTTTATGCTCTCCGGAATACTAGAGGCCTGCCGTGGCCCAAGGAGAAGGAGAACGAAAAGAAGCCTGAGGAGAGGAAGAAGCCCGAGGAGAAGAAAACCGATAGAGATCTTCTTGACTGGCTCCAGGCCATGTTTGGGTTTCAGGTAACTGCGCAAGAGATGGTCACTTCTTTGATTTTTCTGTGACCTACATGTTTTACATCTACTTTACCCTGACAATGCAATGCCATCATCTAATTTTGAGGCCCTCTTTGCAGAAAGATAACGTATCCAACCAGAGGGAACATCTGATACTGTTACTTGCAAATGTACACATAAGGCAGATACCAAAGCCTGAACAGCAATCTAAGGTTCTTATCTCTCCTTCTTTGACATATTGGAAGAGGAAGTGGGCATGTTTCTTACCGTCTTTCTTCATGTGCCTACAAGTGATGTGATGATGAATTCTTGTGCCTTTTGTTGTTTTTCCCAGTTGGATGATAGGGCTCTGGATGCTGTAATGAAGAAGCTATTTAAGAGTTATAAGATGTGGTGCAAGTACCTAGGCCGCAAAAGCAGCTTATGGTAGGTTCAGCAAAGTGTACAATTGAAAAATAAGTAGGAAATTTCCAGAGCCATGATCTATGTCTTATGATGTTAATTTGTTACAACTTGCCGAAACAAAAAAAAAAAAAATCAGATTTGGTGTTTAATTATGGCCTTACTTAGGCGGTTATGCCCCAGTTTGTCTCAAACGTTTTGGCGAATTGATGTGTAGGTTACCAACTATCCAACAGGAAGTTCAGCAGCGCAAGCTTCTCTATATGGGTCTGTACCTTCTAATTTGGGGTGAGGCGGCTAACTTGAGGTTCATGCCGGAGTGTCTTTGCTACATCTACCATCATGTAAGATCAATTTTTGTTTTGCAGATTGCACTTACTGTGATATATTTTCGTATCTGTTGTTTCGCCATTGTCCTATTAACGCTTCCTACTTAGTACAGTTGTCACCATTAGCTGGTGTAAAATTTGATGTAGGTATTCGATTCAGTGTCAATTTAATGTGGAATTTCATTGGTCCTGTTGTCACCATTAGCTTAGGTGTGTTCCAGTGACTGGTCATGGTAGCAACGGCCAATAGCTGTCAAAAAACACGCAGTAAAGAGTTTGTTATTTGCTGCACAAGTTATAGTTGGTTATATGGACAAGTAGTTCAGAACATAATAGTTCTTGTCCACGTTATCAAGAAAAAAGTAGACTAAATTTTAGCCTTTTGTTTCAGCAGATGTTTCATCCAAGTTTGGCAGCATAACGTATTAGATTCCTTCTCACCCTGCTTGTATCCCATGAATTAGGACAGGAGTTCTGGAATTTGAAGTGGGTTCTAGAGGACCTTTTTTGTAGAATACTCCCTCCGTTCCTAAATATAAGATGTTTTAGATGTTACACATGTTGTCTAGATACATACACAAATGAGTGAACATACACATGTAATGTGTCTAGATACATTTGTGTACATGTGTATGTGGACAAAGTCTAAAACATCTTATATTTGGGAACGGAGGGAGTAGGAACTAGAGTGAAGGTTTAAGAATCTGTCCTTACCAGCTAATCCTCGCAATACAGTGAAGTTGATTGTATTTACAATTCTATTAAGTTAGATTTTTTTTTTGATTCCAAGGATCCAAGCAGGTTATATCTTAAGGCATATACTTTATTTTTCCCATCTTCATGCCAAAAGAATGTTATATGTTTTCATTGCTAATACTATGAGATGACATACTGTATTCATAAATATAATTTATTGATCACTGCATAGGTAGACCGAGTTCATGTTCGTGTGAATGGAGAAAAATGTAGTTTGTAAAAATGCTCGTTGGGGGTTGATTTTTTGTTAGTACGAAGCTTAGTGTGCAATTTATAATTTCTGGTGGCATCATCTTTATTGGTAACAGTGCTGTTTCTGATCTTAATATAGATGGCTTTTGAACTGTATGGTATGTTGGCTGGAAACGTGAGCCCAATGACTGGTGAAAATGTTAAACCGGCTTATGGTGGTGATGACGAGGCATTCCTGGTGAAAGTTGTGACTCCAATATACAGAGTTATAGAGGAGGTATAGTTTTATGTTTGTATTCGGACTGCATCTTTTTTACCATTTCAAGCCTGACAGTTAGCCCCACTCTAAATCCTACAGGAAGCTCACAGGAGCAAGACAATGAAATCAAAACACTCACACTGGAGGAACTACGATGATCTCAATGAGTACTTTTGGTAAGCAGAAGTGGAGTTCGATTCTTGCCTTTAACATATTGTGCCCCATATTTTGACGGAAGTCAAATTGTTCTTGTGTTGCTTTTCAGGAAAGTTGACTGTTTCCGTCTTGGATGGCCCATGCGAGCTGATGCAGATTTTTTCAAAACTCCTAAATTTGCTTATCCTACTCGCCTGAATGGAGTAGGTTTCTTGATAATATTCTGTCCTTTGAACTTTCTTTTGTGTCAACACATTGATAGTTCCCTGTGATATAATCATATAATATTACAATTTACATGTGCTAGAACTTCATAAGAGTATATTTTGATCACATCCTGCATGCAACTTCATGTTTGTTTTTTGTTGACAATGTATCCGATAATGCAGAACTGCAGCTAGATTTGACCTGCTTGTTTTTCACGTCTTTGCCTTCTCTATTAAGTTGTTAAGCCCATAGTGAATATACACGGATATGTGACATATTGTTTCCTTCAACATAAAACCAAGAAAAAATAATACTTGCCTGGAGTTTCGGTTCTCATGGTACTTGTGTTGTTTTGTCGTAATGCAGGAGGAAAGATCTGCAGGCAGTGTCCACTGGATGGGAAAGATTAATTTTGTTGAAATACGTTCATTTTGGCATATATTCCGTAGTTTTGATAGAATGTGGATCTTCTTGATTTTATCCCTGCAGGTTGGTTGCTCTCAGCTCCCCTCCCCCCCACCCCCACTGCAGATTCTCATACATCTTATGAACTTATTTTGTATGCAGGCCATGATTATTATTGCGTGGAATGGTGGCACACCAAGTGACATCTTTGATGCTGGAGTGTTCAAGCAGGTTTTGAGCATTTTTATAACTGCTGCTGTTTTGAAGTTGGGTCAAGGTATTTGACCGAACTACCTTACAGTTTTGCCAATGCACATCTAAACTGTTTGGTAGGTAGCTCAGTATTAAGCAGAGACACCGCCGTGCCAATCTAGCTAGCAATATCTTCTTTCTTTAGCGCTGTTCAGGATAATACATCAAATACTTCATGAGTCCTACTATAATACCTTTTGTCTCTACATTTTTTTCGAATGTACAGCAGCAGGAGTGGCCTACTTAAAGAATGTTGTCCTATGTTTGCTTTTGGCAACAACCTAACGATAATGAATTAGTGAAACCGAGGGATATATCTTTAACCATATTTTTTTAGTGAAGATGTAATGATGTATGTATAACACTATTATATTGTATGTACTAACTTCAATAAATATAAACCAATGCAGCAACCCTGGACATTGTATTTGGCTGGAAAGCAAGAACAAGCATGTCGTTTGCAAGAAAGCTGCGATATGTCTTGAAGTTAGTATCAGCAGCTGCATGGGTTGTGATTTTACCTGTGACTTATGCATATTCCGGGTCAAGTCCTAATGGCCTTGCAAAAATAATAAAAGGTTGGCTTGGCAATGGTCAGAATCAGTCGTCATTGTACACTTTGGCTGTTCTTATATATTTGGCGCCAAACATGCTTGCGGCTATGCTATTTATTTTCCCGTTTATCAGAAGGTCTCTTGAGAGTTCAAATCTTAAGGTCGTAACATTCATGATGTGGTGGTCCCAGGTAATTTTCCACTAATTGTTTTATGTCGTTGTTTACATGGGTGTGTTTGTTGATACATTTATACAAATATATCTGCAGCCTCGGTTATTTGTTGGCAGAGGAATGCATGAAGGCGCATTCTCCCTCTTGAAGTATGTGAAGAGTAGAAAGACTTGGTTAACTCATCTTCGTTCTTAGTTTTACTGTTACGCGTTTTTCTGATCGCTAAGCACTGTTATACTAATAGGTACACCATATTCTGGATTGTCCTTTTAACAATGAAATTGACAGTGAGCTTCTATATTGAGGTAACTAATCATTTCCCCAGAAAATATAGAAAGTTCCGCGCATTCTAAATGTGGCCTCACCGCCTCTCTACTTTTTGTTTCCTTAGTTACATTAATTTACATCAGTAGCCATTTCCTGCTCTTGAATGTCTAAAACGTTAAAACTTCAATAAGCAGCAACATGTTAGGAATTCCCACAAAGCTAGTAACATGTTACGAATTTCCCATAAAGTTACTGGATGGCATGTCAAATTGTTGGATATCCAGTAGCTTGTCTCTTGGGATTCAGTTAGAACCAGGCCTTCTTAGCACTGAGCTTCTGCTAGTGCTGTCTATTCATTCTCTTACTTGCTGGTTGCAGATAAAGCCTCTGGTACAGCCAACAAAAGATATAATGAGAACACCAATCCGGACATTCCAGTGGCATGAGTTTTTCCCTCATGGTATTTCTGATGTGTTCCTTTTCTCTTTTGAATCATTTTTTGAAATATTTTGTGTGCTTATTTTGTTTCTGTTTGCAGGAAATAACAATATTGGTATTGTCATCGCACTTTGGGCTCCAATAATTCTTGTATGTGTCAATCCTATTCTCTGTCAAAAGAAGTTGTTTAACCAATATGCTAAGTTTTGTTACTTTCATTGTCCAGGTCTATTTCATGGACACCCAGATTTGGTATGCAGTTTTCTCTACATTGGTTGGTGGTATCTATGGGGCTTATCGCCGACTTGGTGAGGTTAGTAAAATATTTCAGAATCACACTTCATTTTTTCATTTTTCTGGGTTTGATTGCTCTGTATTCTTTGGATTCTGAATTTTTTTTTGTCCTATTATGTTGCGTTGCACTCAGTAGCATATTACAAAACTTCGTTCTATGACTGCTGTTTTTAACTTCACCATCTCCACTTTTGAGCTACCATTTCCAGATGTGAAGCTGCTCAAACTAATTATGTCTCTTGTCATATTGGTAGCATGAAGCACACGTTATATTGTTTTGTTATTACTTATGAATGATCTATCACTTTACCTCATTATGTTTATTTTAGTAACCATCATGCTCTATTGTTTATTTCCTTAATATTGTGGATCATTCTCTATCATCAACAAAGGAACTTATGCTCACTTTCTTGGCTCATGAAATCAGATACGTACCTTGGGCATGTTGAGATCTCGCTTTGACTCGTTACCTTCGGCCTTCAATAAATTGTTGGTTCCTTCTGATGCACACAAGAAGAAAGGTTTCCGTGCCGCCTTTGCCAGTAAACTTGCTAAGGTAAGTTTTCGTCTGTTTAACTCATCATCATAGTAGATTATGGGCTGATCAGTATTGAATATGCAACAATATTTGTTAGCTCTCTGACCTGACATAATATGCATGTTATAGCCTTCTGATGATGAACAAGAGAAAGACAAAATAGCTGCAAGATTTGCCCAAATGTGGAATCTAATTATCACAAGTTTCCGTGAAGAAGACCTCATAGATAACAGGGAGATGGACTTGCTACTTGTTCCATACTGCAAAGATCGCGAATTGAATATATTCCAATGGCCACCTTTCCTACTTGCTAGCAAGGTGTTCCCTCTTGACCACTTTATACTTTCTTTACTTGGATTCACACATTTATTTATTTATACTGCATTTTAGATTCCGATAGCATTGGATATGGCGGCAGACAGTGGAGGAAATCATCGTGATCTGAACAAGAGAATGGGATCGGATCCATACTTTTCCTATGCTATCAGAGAATGCTATGTTTCATTCAAAAACATCATCAACACCTTAGTGTTTGGTCAACGTGAGAAAGCGTATGTTTATCTTACCATACATTTAGTCACTTCTAATCCTTCACTATAGTTCTGTTTTAGTCTCTTTTACTCCTGGATAAATGCGTGATGCCCATTTCAGTGTTATGCAAGAGATTTTTGCCGTTGTTGATAAACATGTAACTGAAGAGACTCTGATAAAGGATCTGAACATGAGGAATCTTCCAGTCCTGAGCAAGAAACTTATTGAGCTACTTGAGTTACTGGTATAGAACTTGTCATCATGATTTTAGGTCTTGTTTAGAGCTGATCCTCCTCACTGTATCTATCTTTTTGAGTACAGCAAAAGAATAAGGAAGAAGACTTGGGTCAAGTCGTTATTTTGTTCCAAGATATGCTTGAGGTGGTCACAAGGGATATAATGGAGGATCAAGAGCTAGGCGGGTGAGGAGCTTAGTTTCCTTCTGTCGTAACAGCATGGCATTTTTATGCAAATAATGATCCACATCTATGCCACGTCGTTGCATCCGTAATTTTGGTCACATGCTGTTATTTTGTTCTGTCACATATTTTGCGGTCTTCAGGTTTAGGATTGGGAAAACAATTTTCTTTTCTAAATAAATGTCAGGAATCCTTTTATGCTTCTACATTTGGTGTTTTTTAAAGATGAGCTGTGCTGATTATGGTAACTTGTGCTATATTTTTCTCTTTTCAAAGAGTACTGGAATCTATACACGGAGGAAACTCTAGAAAAGTTGAAACAATGACACCGCTTGATCAGCAAGATCAATTGTTTACTAAAGCTATTAAGTTCCCCGTGGAGGAATCAAATGCATGGACTGAAAAGGTTGGATTTTCATCCCTCATTTTTGTTGATAAGACAGAGTTTCTGATATAATACTTCTGTTGGTCATGTTTGTGTACTGTACCTACCTTATGCTGATTTCAGATAAAGAGGCTTCATCTTCTGCTCACTGTGAAAGAGTCAGCTATGGATGTCCCTACGAACCTTGATGCTAGAAGGAGAATATCTTTCTTTGCAAATTCTCTTTTTATGGAGATGCCAAATGCTCCGAAAGTGCGGAACATGTTGCCCTTCTCGTAAGCTCTTACTACCGATTCTCTGTTTTCGGTAGTACTGTGAGCATTGAATTTTGTTCCTACCAAGCCTTCCATTTTATCCTAGATATCATAATGCTCTTTGCCGTTCACTATACCGATTCTCTGTCTTCATAATGACTATTCATGCCATGAATATTGCAATTGCTTACAACTGTACGGTTGTGCTTTTTTCTGAAACCCAAAATTCCTTGTCTCTAATTGGCCTCACCTGTCCAGCAATAAAAGAAAAAAATGATGACATGGGGTTTCAGAGAAGATCTAATTATATTTGAGATTTGACTAATATATTGCATACTACCACAACTGTTTTTCCAGGTTTTTTTAGTTTCAAGGCTTCCTCTGATATGCCTGTGTCCTTTTTTACCATCCAGGCGAGCTGCATGTGTTATATTAAGAATAAAAAAAGGAAAACAAACAAACTCTTACCGTCTTACATAAGTTTGAGGCTAGCAACAAGAAATAAAACGTGACCAGAAAACCTACGGCCTAGCACCCACATACCCTGCAAAGTAGCGATGATGACCACCTATGATCCAAAGAGTTCACAGCCTTTTACTCCAGCCATATACCAGGACATGAAGGTCTGCTTACAGAGTTCGATCAGGTCTAGGAGAGGGATGTATTTGTTGTCAAACACTCTTTTGTTCTTTTCTTCCCAATTGATCCATGTCTCCAGAATGACAACGCTGTCAAATGCCTTCCTCCAGCTCCCATATGCTTCTCCTTTCCTTAACCGATGTAAATACTTGTCTTCTGAATTTAGGTGATGAATTTTTGGTTTGATTTTTCATTTTGAATTTCCTAAACTTACCAAGCATTCAAAAGCTTCGAAATATTTATAGGAAATGACAGATAATTGATATATTTCAGGTATAGACCAAAGATTTATTCAAAGAATACTACTTCCATGTTGAGTACGTCTGGATAATCCTGGACTAATACAATACGTGTTGCTGTTTGTTTTGTTGACTTTGAACTACATAGCATACAATTCCATTTTCTCTCCACTATACTTTTCCATGCCACTTTTGCAAGACGTGATATATGGGTTATCACCTGATGTAATTTTTGTTTTACGAAATCTTCTGATTTTTTTTTTGTTTCCTTGCTGGAACAACTTGCTGCAGGGTCTTGACTCCTTATTACAAGGAAGATGTTCTGTTTTCATCACATAACTTGGAAGAGCCAAATGAGGATGGAGTTTCAATCCTTTTCTACTTGCAAAAAATTTACCCAGGTTTTTTCTCCTTTGCCTAACATTTTGCTTGAATTGACATACCATGCGGATTTCTTTTTTTCTTCTTCTGATTTCCATCATAACTGACTTTTGTTTCACGAAAATGTTTCAAACCTGAAGACGAGTGGAAAAATTTCCTCGAAAGGGTGAACCGCAAGACTGAGGAGGAGGTCCGTGAGGATGAAACATTGGAAGATGAGCTTCGTCTTTGGGCGTCATATAGAGGACAAACATTGACAAGAACTGGTAGGTGGTTACATCCCATTCGCATGTCTGCTCTTTGTGTCATGCAAAGTGGTCCAGTTCTAAAATCGCTGTTGCTCATGTTTAAACAGTAAGAGGGATGATGTACTATCGAAAAGCGTTGGAGCTTCAGGCTTTTCTTGATATGGCCAAGGATGACGGTATTTTATTGCTCAGCCTATGATGTTGTTCTGAATATGGCCTCAGGCAATCACATCGATTTCTCACTTCTCTTTCTGCATTTATTAGATCTTATGAAAGGCTACAAAGCAACTGAACTCATGTCTGAGGACTCTCCACTAATGACACAATGCAAAGCTATAGCTGACATGAAGTTCACTTATGTTGTCTCATGCCAGCAGTATGGAATCCAGAAACGTTCTGGTGATCCTTGTGCACATGATATTTTAAGACTAATGACAACGTAAGTTTCAGTCTGGATCTATCATATATGTTTCTTTCAGTGGAATATGAACCCCCCCCCCCCTCAATTTGGTCCATCTCTATGTCAACCTAACGCTATACAAACATCTGAATAATGCTAATTCGGCTGGACGAATGACAGCCAATGATAAAACGGGACGTTTCATTTATCTACTTTTTTTTCGAGAAAACGCAAAAGCTTTGCATTTCATTTCATTGAAAAGGTAGATGGTTCAGTTACAATCCTTCTAGGAGGCGAAATAAAGGTTAGAAACATCAGTGAACGTCCCAAGTGGGTGGCAAAATGACTCGCAGTTCAAGAGCGCCTGCTCTAGCCCACATCCGAGCTTCTTCTTTGATTTTGGACACCAAGTGTGCACAAGGGGTTGCGCACCCTCGAAAACACAGTCGTTGCGCTGCTTCCAAAGCATCCACGGCGTCAGTAGGGTGATGGAAGCAAGCCCCTATCTCATGGGAGTCCTCATTGTCAGGAGCTGCAGTTGGCACCCTGAGCCATGCTAGGATCTCGTGCCAAGTCTGCCTAGTGAACGGGCACTCCAAAAGCAGGTGGTGCATCGTCTCCGGTGCTTGATCACATAAGGGTCAGCGTGGCTGGTGTTGCAGTCCTCGTCTATCTAC
The DNA here is from genome assembly GCA_947311845.1 of Poa pratensis. Lineage (NCBI taxonomy): Eukaryota > Viridiplantae > Streptophyta > Magnoliopsida > Poales > Poaceae > Poa > Poa pratensis. The sequence continues at coordinate 1,515,324 of CAMZMU010000078.1, read as the reverse complement.
TGCACTGATATCTATTGTAGTTGGTAATTAATGCATGGTGGTGTTCCGCAGCCTTCTGGTCTTCCTTTATTACCATTTAGGTGCTTGAGTACTAGGTAATTATATATGATGACACATTATTCATACCTTAATAGTGTCATAATTTTAGTACATTATTTGTCTGTTGGATGTTATATATTTACTTGTATGTATATGATGGTACTGAAATAATAGAAATGTACTGCTTGGCAGATATCCATCTTTTCGAGTTGCCTATATCGATGAAGTTGAAGCACCTAGCCAAGATAGAAACAAGAAGGTTGACAAGGTTTACTACTCAGTTTTGGTGAAGGCTGCTGTTACAAAATCCAATGATCCTGGACAGAGTCTTGATCAGGTACTGCAAAATGCTTTGTTAATTCAGTATAGCTTTGGTGATATTTGCCAGCATTATTGTCCAAATAGGCATGACAAAAAAAAAATCGTGGTTTTTGACATGGCGAAACTTATTTGTGAGATCCAGCTGGCTTAAATGGCTACAACAGAAGCTATTGTTCATTTTTTTTCCATATTGTCCACTTAACTTCACATTACGAATAAAATTTTATGTGTGGAAAAAGTCCGTTTCACTCCTCCCAAGTATCACGATTGTCCTGTTTACAGCATGCTTTCTTCCTCGAGTGAAATGCATTTTGTCCTGTTCACGATTGTCCTGTTCACAGCATGCTTTCTTCCTTGAGTGAAATACCTTTTGCATGGTCTCCTCCCATTTATCATTTGCCTTTTGTGTATAGGTCATCTACAAGATAAAACTTCCAGGCAATGCTATTTTAGGTGAGGGAAAGCCAGAAAATCAGAACCATGCTATAATTTTCACTAGAGGCGAATGTCTCCAAACTATAGATATGAATCAGGTACAGTTGTCGCACTTGCTACTTGAAGGAATTGTTTTTTTCAGTTCCTTATTTGATGCCTTGCTACCAATAATAGGAGCATTATCTCGAGGAGGCTCTGAAAATGAGAAATTTGTTGGAAGAGTTTCTGGAGAAACACGATGGTGTGAGATATCCATCGATTCTTGGAGTAAGGGAGCATATATTTACTGGCAGGTAATCTGGCGTTTCGTCTTTATAAATTGTTACCTCTGCTATTAATTTGGATTATCTAACATATAATGCAGTGGTTTTCCCCCACTAATCCTGTGATTTTTTCCTTTCTAAAATTGTGCAGTGTTTCATCCCTTGCATGGTTTATGTCAAATCAGGAGACCAGTTTTGTGACCATTGGACAGCGTGTACTTGCCAATCCATTAAGGTATCACTCCTGTAGTATACTGCACACAATTAATGGCATGTCATTGTGGTATCGCTTTCATAATCATATTGAATTGTTTGTATTGGCTGCTTGGTTTTGTTGGACACTTGGGCAGTTCCTTGATTTATGATGGTTCTGAATACTTATTAACATTTTTTTGAGCATCTCAATGCAGGGTTCGGTTCCACTATGGCCACCCTGATATATTTGATCGTCTTTTCCACCTTACAAGGGGTGGTATAAGTAAAGCATCTAAGATTATCAATCTTAGTGAGGACATATTTGCAGGTGCTAAGCTTTTGCTGTTGGTGTTTTCGAGTAGATGAAATCCTGTACCATTTTGTAGTAACCTGTGACATCTTTTGTTTCAGGATTCAATTCTACATTACGTGAAGGCAATGTCACTCATCATGAATACATGCAAGTTGGCAAGGGAAGAGATGTGGGTCTTAATCAAATTTCTTTATTTGAGGCAAAGATAGCAAATGGTAATGGTGAACAGACACTGAGCCGTGACATCTATCGACTGGGTCACCGTTTTGATTTCTTCAGAATGTTGTCATGTTATTATACAACAATTGGGTTCTATTTCAGCACAATGGTATGTTATTAACCCCTGATCTCGTCTTTCTGAATCGTGGTTAACCCAATAACCCCTAACCTAATTTGTTCTGTTTGGTCCCAGATTACAGTTTGGACTGTTTACGTTTTCCTTTATGGACGGTTATATCTTGTCCTCAGTGGACTGGATGAAGCACTTGCGACTGGTAAGAGGTTTGTGCACAACGAAGCTCTCCAGGTTGCTCTTGCATCAGAGTCGTTTGTTCAGCTTGGATTCTTAATGGCGTTACCCATGATGATGGAAATCGGTCTGGAGAGAGGATTCAGGACGGCATTAAGTGACTTCGTGCTCATGCAACTCCAGCTGGCATCAGTTTTCTTCACGTTTTCACTCGGGACCAAAACTCACTACTATGGAAGGACGCTGCTCCATGGAGGAGCCGAATACCGAGCGACCGGACGTGGGTTCGTGGTGTTCCATGCCAAATTCGCCGAGAACTACCGGCTCTACTCCCGTAGTCATTTCGTGAAGGGCATCGAGCTGATGATCCTGCTGATCGTGTTCGAGATCTTTGGGCAACCGTACAGAGGAGCTATCACCTACATCTTCATCACCGTCTCCATGTGGTTCATGGTCGGCACGTGGCTCTTTGCGCCGTTCCTGTTCAACCCCTCTGGATTTGAGTGGCAGAAGATCGTGGACGACTGGGCTGACTGGAACAAGTGGATCAGTAACCGTGGAGGTATCGGTGTGGCGCCAGAGAAGAGCTGGGAATCATGGTGGGACAAAGAGCAGGGGCCTCTCCGGCATTCTGGCAAGCGTGGCACCGTTCTTGAGATACTGCTTGCGCTGCGCTTCTTTATCTACCAGTACGGGCTTGTGTATCATCTGAACATAACGAAGCGGTACAAGCAAAGCGTGCTGGTAATATTCCTTCTCTGATTTCGTTTATACTAGATGTTTGCGTTTGTGTCACCACGCTTATGCAGCCTCTCTAATTAATTCCATTTTTTCAGGTTTATGGCTTCTCATGGGTTGTGATTATGGGCATGCTGCTTGTTATAAAGGTAATATAATCAAGTCTCTATGTTTCTCCTGTTAATTCTGGCCTGCTATTATCCCATAGACAAGATGGAGTATTCATGAGTCCCATGCCTGTGTCAGTTCTTATTTACTCAAGGTTTTGTTTCAATGTGGAATAACTCACAACTTAGTTCTCTGTAGAAAGTAGATTTCTGAGCCTTACTTTTGCAGTGAGAGAACATTATGATATTCTAACTCCTTTTTCAAACTGAAACACTCATTCAGTTGTCGTGATTTCTGTTTGGCAGTCCGTGTCAGTTGGCAGGAGGAGGTTCAGCGCGGAGTTCCAGCTCGTCTTTCGGCTGATCAAGGGGCTGATATTCATAATGTTCATCTCCGTCCTCGTCATCTTGACGGCTATCGCTCACATGACGGTCCTCGACATCTTCGTGTGCATCCTCGCCTTCATGCCGACCGGATGGGGCCTGCTCCTGGTTAGTAGTGACCGCGCACCTATTTAGCTGTCTCATCAACACACACCTCTGGACATCCTCAGGTGTGACCGAACTAAAATGAACCTTTGTTTGTTGCCAGATCGCCCAAGCGATCAAACCGGCAGTGGAGGTGGTGGGGCTGTGGGGGTCCGTGAAGGCCCTTGCCCGTGGATACGAGATCCTGATGGGGCTCCTCCTGTTTACGCCCATCGCGTTCCTCGCGTGGTTCCCCTTCGTGTCGGAGTTCCAGACCCGGATGCTCTTCAACCAGGCCTTCAGCAGAGGGCTGCAGATCTCCCGGATCCTTGGCGGGCACAAGAAGGACCGAGCCACCCGGAACAAGGAGTAGATTAGTTGGGCTCCTGCCAGCTCTGTTCATCCTAGTAGGCAACTGTAGTTAGTATTCTCCAATGTAGGTGTAGATCCAGAACCTTATGTAAAGCTCTGCAGGTGAACCTTAAGCCCTGTATGTAAAGCTCTGCAGCTGACCTTATGTAGTAGTAATGTGCAACATATGCTGGAGCCCAGAAGCCATAGTATCTGGGTTATGTTTCGCGAACGATTTCTTCAGACTGTTTGCTTCCTGTTCGAGTCTTGGCGCTTACCACTGGCCTAGTCGGCTGGGTTGGGAGAATTCAAGCTCTCTGCTTGACTCAGATACAGGGATCCCGGTATGTAGTATCATCTTATTTCACCATTTTCTTGCTACACTGATCTGGAAATGAACACGTCGAAGGTCGTCAGGTAGAACTTTCCTAACCAACGGCAACCGCGCACAAGAATATTGACTGGTGAATCTGGATATGCAGTGGGGCCCATTGTGCCACCCATATACCTTTTAGAAAAAGTACTGACATTCTACATCATCATAGATGGAACTGTTGTCCAGTCTTAACAGTAAGAGTTAATGAATCTACCTTTCATTTTCTTCGCTTCAGATGATGTTGTTTCTGGTCTTGACGAATAACCAACCTGCTACAGTATACTCAGCAAAAGGTTAAGCAAACCTTCTCGATTTAAATTAACTGAATGGAGCAAAGGTCTTTTACCTACACCATGTACAGTAACAAGCAATCTTATCAACTAAAACTGCTTCAGTAGACGAACATACTAAAACGTGGTCCGATTGAGTAGACAAACAGAAACTGCAGAAAGTAGTTTAGGGTTGTATCTCTTTTTCAGTTTAAATAATCCAACAAGACCCACAAGCTTCATTTGCTAGAGTACAAACATACAGGTACAGTTTAGATACAAAGGTCCACCGAAAGGACAAGGTAGTTACAAATACAGCTACAGCGCAAACATACAAATAACATATTTAGATACATATGTCAAACAATTCGTTTGCAAGGGAATTATGCTGGGCACTTCATGGTGCACCGTGTCGAGTTCTCTCCAACAGCTGAGCCCGCCTCATGGCCACTTGCACATAAACCTTGTCATACAGCTTGTCGATGAACTGGAAGTAGGCAGCCCTCCAGGTTCTCTTCATTAACATGGTGCAGAACACTGCCCAAAGGCCAGCCAAAAATCCTATGCTCGTGACAAGATAAACAGACGACATATGGTCTGTATCTTCAAGGCCGCTTTCAGGTGCATCATTTGCTGAACAATTCCTGGAGAGAGGAGGACCGCAAAGACCAGGGTTGCCGATGTATATATACGCCTGGTTGTCAAGAGTTTGTAGCTGTGGTCCAGATGGTATTGCGCCTGATAAGTTGTTGTATGACAGGTTCATGTGGCTCAACGAAGTTAGAGCCGACAAACTTGACGGGATTGCACCAGAGAACTCATTGTAGGATAGGTCCAGGGACTCCATATTCTTCAAATCACCGATCTGGTTTGGGATCGTTCCTACCAACCGATTACTTGACAGGTTCAGATTGGTAATGCCAATCAGCAAACTTATCTCCTCTGGAATTTGCCCTGTTAGACTGTTGCTTGATAAATCAAAAAACACCAATAGCTTGTAGATTTCAAAGTTATAGTCACGCTTTTGGTCTTTTGTAATTACTGGTATGATCTCTTCAAAGTTGTAATCCTCTGTAGCCTGAGAGATTACTGACATCATTGCCTTCAAGTTTGATAGTGACCTTGGTATGTTTCCTGATATACTGTTGCCTGATATGTCCAAATAATGAAGACTGTCAAGGCAAGTGAGATTGACTGGAAGATGGCCACTGAACATATTTGATCTCAGCCTCAAGATTTGCAGGAGTGGCATTTTGCAGGTAACCACTTTGGTAATCCTCCAGAGAACTTATTGTATGAAAGATCGAGGAATTTTAATTGTGATGCACTTCGAAGAAACTTCGGGAATTCACCTGAGAGATTGTTGTTGTTCAAGGCTAGTGATAGGGTATTACTAGTCTCACGATCACGAATCACAGGAGAGTGGCAATATCTGGATACAAACGAGGAAGGATTCGAGGAATGGAAACTATCTATTACAAAGGAAGCTCTGCTTCCGCCGCCGCCGCCGTTCCAGGCCTGATCCCAAGGATGCTCTTGTCGTAGGTAGTTTAGGTCTTTAAGTAGTCGATGACGATGACGTGTCCCTTACTTGCTCCAGTCCGGCCCAATGTGCCTTCGGTTGGGCTGCACAATCCTCTTGGCCGGCTCCCTCCTTGTGGCGTAGCCATGTCAGTGGTAGACGACGTAGGCACCCTGACATCCCCTTCTCCTTGAGAGGCGGCTTGTCCCCAAGCCGCTGAAGCAGAAAAGCGTTGCTGAAGCTCACTCTTGTCTTCCCAGGTGATATCCAAAGCAGCAGGGTCAGACCACTGGACTTGAACTTGTTCGCGGCGACCATTGGATGTATGTCGCCAGCGATGTGCTAGGATACTCACAGGAAACACAGCGACATCAGTAACTGAAGGGAGTGTTGTGGACGCAGTAGTACCTGGGAATATGACTTTGCGGAGCTGGGATACGTGGAAAACCGGATGAACTTTGGATCCAGGAGGAAGTTCTATCTCGTAAACCACCGGGTTGATGCGACGAAGCACAGGATATGGACCAAAATATTTGAATGCCAGTTTATGGTTAGCTCGCCTTGCAACCGATGATTGAACATATGGCTGGAGCTTTAAGAATACCTTGTCCCCTGGTTCAAAGGTTCTTTCAGAGCGCTTCTTATCTGCCTGGGCTTTCATGATTTGCCGTGCATGGTGTAGATTATGTTGGAGTAATTGTTGCATCAACTTCCTTTCTTCAATCCATTCTAACAGAGATGGAGACTGCTCATTTGTGGCAGCAGTTGGATCGAGACCCCAATGCCGTGGCTCATGGCCATACAAGGCAAGGAAAGGTGACATTTGGATAGCAGAATGGTGACTGGTATTATACCAATACTCAGCTAGGGACAAGTATTTGCTCCATTTGGCAGGGGCAGCGTGTGTGAAACACCGTAAGTATGTCTCCAAGCACTGATTTACTCTCTCGGACTGGCCATCAGTTTGGGGTGGTAAGCCGAGCTCATGCGCAGTTCAGAGCCTAACTGATCAAAGAGAGATTTCCAAAAGTGCTTGTAAATACTGGATCACGGTCGGAGACCATTACCTCAGGCAAACTGTGCAGTTTGAACACGTTATCAATGTATGCCGTGGCCACTTTGTCAGCAGTGAAAGGATGATGCAACGGAATAAAGTGAGCGAACTTTGTGAACTTATCCACGACTACCATAATAGAGTTGGCGTGGCCAGATGTTGGCAGGCCCTCAATGAAGTCCATGGTCACTGTTTTCCAGGCTCCATCAGGAGTGGAAAGGGGTTCAAGCAACCCTGGGTACTTAACCCTTTCCGGCTTAGCTTGCTGGCAGACCAAACATGATTGAACAAATTGCTTGGTGTGGTTTTTCATTTTGGGCCACGCAAACAACTGCCTGAGCTTTTTGTAAGTTACTGGGAAGCCTGAGTGCCCTGCCATCTTGCTGGCATGGAAGGCATGCAGTATCTTTTCTTGGAGAGGCACAGAGCCACCCAGCCAGAGCCTACCACGAAAGTACAGCAAGTCATTCTTCCAAGTAAAACGGTTTTTGCTATCTGGACCGTTTTGTAGTTTGGTGATCCATTGTGTAGCCTGTGGGTTGCTTTTGTAACTGTCTTTGATTTCCTCTAGCCAAACCGGCTGGCAGGTTGTGATGGATTGCAGCATAGAGGTGTCATCATGTTGGCGTCTGGAGAGAGCATCTGCAGCGCAGTTTTCAGGACCTTTGCGGTAGCATATCTTGTATTGAAGGCCAAGGAGTTTTGTGAAGGCCTTCTGCTGCCAGACTGTGGTCAAACGTTGATCATCAAGGTGAACAAGGCTTCTTTGATCGGTCCTGATGGTGAACTCTCTATGTTGCAGGTAAGGTCTCCACTGTTCGACTGCTACTAAAATAGCTAGGCACTCTTTTTCGTATGTGGAAAGACCTCTGTTCTTCTGACTCAAGGGTTTGCTCATATAGGCAATTGGGTGTCCCTCCTGTTGGAGAACTGCCCCAACCCCAGTGTCACATGCATCGGTATCGACAGTGAATGGCTTGGAAAAATCAGGTAATTGAAGAACAGGTGTTTGCATCAAATTTTGTTTCAGCAACTGGAAAGCAGTTTCTGCTTCAGAAGTCCATGTAAAAATACAGCCCTTCTTCAGTAAGTTGAACAGGGGTCTCGCAATAATTGCAAAGTGGCGTATGAACTTTCGGTAGTATCCAGCAAAACCAAGAATGCTCTTGACATCTTTTGCATTTTGAGGAGTGGGCCAGTCGGCTACCTTGGCAATTTTGGCCGGGTCAGAAGAAACGCCTCTGCTGTCAATGATGTGGCCTAAATAAGCCACTTGCTGCTGTCCAAAAGAACACTTGCTCAGTTTAACTTGCCACTTGTCACGGCGTAGCAATTCCAACACTGAATGCAGATGTTGTATATGCTCTTCTTGCGACTTGCTGTAGATAAGTATGTCGTCGAAGAAGACCACGACACACTTACGAAGGAGAGGTCGCAAAGTTGTGTTCATTGCGCTAAGGAAGGTGGCAGGGGCTCCTGCTAACCCGAACGGCATCACTTTGTATTCCCAGTGACCAGAGTGAGTTTGAAACGCCGTTTTGTATTCATCCCCAGGGGCAAGACGTATCTGATGGTAACCAGCTCTTAAGTCCAGCTTAGAAAACCATCGAGCACCCGTAAGTTCATCCAAAAGCTCATCAATAATAGGCACTGGGTACTTGCTAACAACAGTCATTGAGTTAAGTGTGCGATAATCTACGCAAAGACGCCAGGTACCGTCCTTCTTTTTCACCAAGATAGCAGGAGAGGAGAAATGGCTCGTGCTGCGTTGTATAACTCCAGATTCGAGCAGTTCTGCCACTTGTCGCTCGATTTCTGATTTTAATTCAGGTTTGTGACGGTAGGCTCTGATGTTAACTGGCTGTGCCCCAGGCATAAGAGGAATTCGGTGATCACATTCACGGACAGGTGGAAGAGATGTAGGAGCTGCAAACACGTCTGGATACTGATCAACCATCCTTTGCACTTCTGCAGGTGTGACTTCTTCTGTCTGAACAACTCCATCAACTGCATATAAGTGTACCATGTACGCCACTGAATTCTGTCTGCAGGTGTTTGCTAATTCTGTTGCAGAAATAGCAGCACAGTGTGTTTGCTTAGTTGCCTGTCCTTGCAAGATGATGTTCTTGTCAGCAGACTGGATATTTAGTGTTTTGAGGACCCAATCAATGTGTGGGTTGTGCTCCTCGAGCCAATCCATGCCTAAGATAACATCAAATGCTCCCAGTGGCAGAACCTTCAGATTAGTTGCGAAATGGTGCCCTTGAACTGTCCATTGGCAAGCAGGTACAAATGTTGAGCAGTGATGTTGTGAACCATCGGCCACATTAACTCTGCAAGGTTTTGCTAGCTTCTGAATCCCGTTGATTTGATTGGCAAGCTCACTGTTGATGAATGATGCTGAACTGCCCGAGTCCACCAGAATGAGAACCTCGTGAGCTCCGATGTGACCTTGAAGTTGGATGACTGTAGCTGCTTGTGGAATTGTACCATGTAGTGCATGCACTGATATGGAACAAGCATTGTCAGTATCTTCCGATTGAGATTCATCCGATGTGGCCCCAGTGACTTCCTCGTGAGAAAGTAAGGCCAGGAGTTCCTCGACTATATGCATTTGGACCGTGCTGGGACAAGTGTGATCACGGCCCCACCTTTCACCACATTTGAAACATAAGCCCTTGGCGCGGCGATAATTTCGCAGTGCTTGCATCTTGTCATCATTAGAGGCTCTTGCTGCTTCCTGACCCCTTGTATCAGCAGCTCTTGTTGTTGGCGTTACAGGAGCCATGGCTTGTTGCATCTGTGCATGACGAGCACTGAACTTCATATATCGTGGTTCGCTTGGCCTTGGGGGAGAAATGGATTCACCCTCTGAAACTTCCTCTTGTAGCAGTGCTAGAGAGCACGCTGTATCCAGATCAGTGGGTCGCTGAACCATGATAACCGCACGGATGTCGCCTCGGAGTCCCTCAATGAAACGTGTGAGAAAATAAAACGGATGAGTAGTGTCTGAATAAGAGACCAAATGGTTCAGTAAAATATCAAAGCGTTCAATGTAATCAGCAACTGTGGTTGTCTGTTTGATAGTGTAGAACTGTCTAATAAGAAGTTGGTGTCTATCGCGCCCAAAGCGAGTGGAAAGTAAGGAAGTAAATGATATCCAGTCCAGAGCAGCAATCTTCTTCTGAACTGACTGTAACCAAATGCCAGCGGCACCGGAAAAATGCAGTATCGACATGGGGACCCAGTAAGACTCATGTATGGCAAACATAGTGAAATACTGCTCCGCTAGGGTTCTCCACAGGTTAGGATTATCGCCGGTAAACGGAGGAAAAGGAAAATTGGGCGCGTTGGAACCTAAACCTGACATAATTTGGCTAGAAACTACTGGGGAATCAGAAGTACGGGCCGCCATAGGATGCTGGAGGGAGATCATACCCGTGACCGGAGGTGGCGACGGTGAAGCCATGTTCACCGCCGCCAAGCCCCGGGGAAGTCGATCTCGCGGCGGTCTAACGACCCGTGGACCTCCTCGTCATGGGCGAGTGAGGAAGAGGCGCCGAGATGAGCCGGCGCCGGTCCACCATTCGCGCGCGGGGAAGTGGGTCGCGCGCGTTGCAGGTCCGCCACTGCTTCCTGCAATTTGGCGAGCCTTGACTCCAGATCGGGCTTCCAGTCGATGAACTCGCGGATCTGGACCTTTTGCTCTGCCAATTGTTTGACCAGCCCCTCTTGGCTGGCCATGAGGCTGTTGGTGTTGTTGACGGCGGTTTCGCATCGGCCGACCAGGTCGGCCTTCATCTGGTCGAGGTAGTCGCGGATAGCTGGATCCATGGTTGCCCACAGGCGCCGCCGCTCCTCCGTGCGCTTGCGAGTTTCCAGAGCTGCGAGAGGGGGATCGAATTGGCTGCTGATACCAGATGATAGGGTATTACTAGTCTCACGATCACGAATCACAGGAGAGTGGCAATACCTGGATACAAACGAGGAAGGATTCGAGGAATGGAAACTATCTATTACAAAGGAAGCTCTGCTTCCGCCGCCGCCGCCGTTCCAGGCCTGATCCCAAGGATGCTCTTGTCGTAGGTAGTTTAGGTCTTTAAGTAGTCGATGACGATGACGTGTCCCTTACTTGCTCCAGTCCGGCCCAATGTGCCTTCGGTTGGGCTGCACAATCCTCTTGGGCCGGCTCCCTCCTTGTGGCGTAGCCATGTCAGTGGTAGACGACGTAGGCACCCTGACAGCTAGACTGTACATATTAGTACCAAACTGATTTGCACCCGAGTCCTTGCCGCATTGCATAGCATCTCCTGTTAACTTGTTTCCTGATAGGTCCAACCGTTTCAGAAAAGTCAGTTGGCATAAAGATGATGGGATCAAACCACTAATCTGATTATTTGCAAGCAAAAACTCTTCCAAAAGTGGAGCTTTAAGGTCTGATGGCAATGACCCTGAGAAACAGTTTGAAGTCAGGTTGACACGGGATATGTTTATTGGGAGCAACGGGACTTGACCCGTAAGCTTGTTGGACCCGAGATATATATGATCAGCTGCCATGTGCTGTAAATTGTCTGGTAATGAGCCATGCAATTTATTTCCTGATGCATGCAAGAATGAAGCTCGGGAAAATGTCACCCAGAACCAATCAGGAATAACATCATCCAGATTTGCATCTCCAAGAACAAGAATATCAATGCCGGTCTGCCATTTAAGCCACTCTGGAAAATGAGGCCCAAGATGGCATGATCGGAAACCTGCGACATTCAATCTAAATGGGGGAACCCATTTTGGTTGATAGCTAATTTCAAAGAGTTGTATGACAAGTCCAGAAACGTTAAATTCAATAGGCCTGCAAAATCCTCCTCCGTGAGCACACTATTTAATTTATTGTAGCTGAAGTCCAACTGCTGCAAGTTTCCCAAACTTGCAGAAGGATTTTTGAAGCGCACATCGCTGAAGTTATTATGGCTCAGGTCCAAAATCTCCAAATTACCTAAACTTGCAAAATGCTCCCTCAGGACCACACCGTTGAAGTTATTGTAGCTGAGGTCCAAACTTTCTAAATTACCTAAACTTGAAAAATGTTCCTTGAGGAGCACACCGTTGAAGTTATTGTAGCTTAGCTCTAGCATTTTCAAATTACCAAGTGCTCCAACTTCTACGGGTAGAGTGCCAGTCAACATGTTTCCAAATGCTAGAAGAACACTGAGATTGGTCATGTTCCCAATCCAAACCGGTAGATTCCCGGTCATATTTGTATACTGTATGTGCAACTCTTTGAAATGTATTCCATGAGCACCTTGGCAACAGACCCAGGAACTCAGCTATGTTCGGATTCATGTTGTTACCATATAATAATAGTACCTCCAAATCACAAAGATCTTGCAGATTGTTTGGTAGCAAACCCTCCAGATAGTTTGCACTCAAGTCTAGGACCTGAAGGGACTTCATGTTTCTCAGTTCATTGGGAATGGACCCATTCCAGCCGCAAGATGAGAGGTACAGCTCCTTAAGGCTTGTGAGATTCCAAAACCAGGCGTGCTTGAGTGAAGGTGTAAAGTAGTTACTTGATTTAGATAAAGAGAAGTAGTAGTAGTAGTTATTTGATAGATCAAGGACCTCGAGATGTGTGAGGTTGGACTTGGAATGTGAAGTACTACTCCCAGCAGCAGACACGGTCACGGTACTACCATCAAGGCCGCAATCGGACAAGCGAAGCACCGTAAGAGAAGGAAACATATTAACCGTGTGAATTAAATCCTTCACAGAAATAAGATTCACGTAGCTCATGTCAAGATAACTCAACAAAGAAAGACGTGGCAACCATGCAAGATCCACTGCTTGAAGTGTATTCAAGTTCTCATAATCACTGCTGACCATTCTCGAAAAGTAATAGTAATTATTGCTGACATCAAGATACTGCAACCTGGATAGATTGCTAAGTTGGGAAGGTATTGCCCCACTGAAACTTGCCGAGGAGAGGTTGAGGTACCTTAAGTCGATGAGAGAACCCATGAAATCAGGTATGCTGGTGCCATTGAAGTCATTACAGCTCAGATCAAGATATCGCAGGTGCTGTAAAGTAGCCAAAGAGGAGCTCATCTCGCCTTTAGACAAGCTCAACATGCCTGTTGCGTTGCGTCGCCATAGGTGTCGGTGTCGATGTTGCGGAGGTTGAGCTTGATTACATGGCCTGTGCGGTTGCTGCACCGGACTCCCTTCCATTGACAGCAGTCGCCGCCGTCGCCCTGCCATGACGAGAGATGGCCAGAAGGGTCCAAGAGGCTTGCCTTGAAGGACAGAAGCGCATCTCGCTCACTGCTGATGCAGGCTCCTAATGCAGTCGCTGGACCTGGGGAAGTGGATGCTGCATCTGCATGGGAGATGAGTAGGCAAAGGACTCCAAGGAGGAGCACAAGCCAGCTAGTCATATTGATCTTCAAGCCAGTATGTCTACCGCAAGCTCAGCAGCACTGCAGCAGTATATGATATGACGAGCTAGCTACAATCTAGTGTCGAAAATGGCTGCTGGAAGGGGGCATTGATCTTGGGTATACTTTTCTTCTCAAGTTGTGGCTATAATCTAATGATATGGACAGTAAATGCTGAAGACAAGTAAACTTATTGACCATACATACGCATCCAAGATACACAGCCACAAAACTAGGAGGAACGGATTTAATACAACTTTGGAATTTGCAGTGTGTGCTACCATTCATCTGGTCGTGTCAATTTTACAAAAAAAAAACCTTTTGTATTATTAAACTCTGTAACTCTGGTGGCATAATTTTATATTTATGAGTGTGTAGAGATCGAAAGAATTTAATTTTTTTAAATAATCATCACTCATGAACCTTGGTAAGTTTTCTTAGCAAATCACATACATATATGCAAATAGTAGGGACATTTAAGCTCTGTAACTCTGGTGGCATTCCCTGGTAAAAAATATGTCATATTTATGAGTGAGTAGAGATCGAAAAAAATTGAAGTTCTTTTTAATATCATCACCCATGAACCTTGGTAAATTATCTTAGCAAATCATATACATACATGCAAACAGTAGGGACATTTTAAGCACCCCACAACACTGTACAGTGAGACGGTCCAGAATAGATGACAATTTAACCTGATTTGGACCACGCAAAGCAAGACAGACAAATTACTGAGCCATCAGGAAATGGAATTCCAACTTATTGGTTGGAATTTCAACTCAACTATTCGGCAAATATCAGCATCATCATATCAGAAAAATCGACACGGACTGGCACAGATGCTTGAAAGATGGCGTGCCGTGTCTGACTCTTAGACTTGTGTTGTTCTTAGCCTACATGCTCTGTTTTGTCCTCGAAGCTTTTGCATACGAAGAAGCAGTATCGCAGGTTTGTTCGTCGAACAAGAATGTGATTGGCTTTCTGAAGAAGCAGAAGCTTTGTTCTTGTTGAAATTCTTACAAGCAAAAGTTTATGTAGTGTCGAACACTTGAACAACGCATCATATAATTGGTAGTGTAAAACGTGTGAATCACTGGCTGGTGTAGTTGCCATTTTTTGGCATCAGTAGAGAAACTAGGAAGAATATGCTGACCTGTGTAGGCTGTAGCTGTTGGGGATTGAAGGAATCGAGGATGGGGCCGGAGTAGGAGGCGGTCGATCACTGTCGACCCTCCATCGATCTTGAATTAGCCTCACCGTGACCACCAGCGAGATGATCGGAACTGCAAGGACGACTTCTCCCGCTGACGGCTGCGCTGGCGAACGCTGGAGCGCCGGTTACGGAGAAAGTGGGCACGGTTAGTGCTGATGTTTTCCTCCTCTCTCTTTCCTTATCTCTTCCTGTATGTTTTCCTCCTCTCCTCCCTCCTCCGGCATATCTCCTCCATCCTCCCCAAACCAAGCTGGAGCCACCACACAGCCCCTTGAGGCCATCAAGACGGATGCTGCTAAAGTGGGACCCGAGAGACGCACGACGGACAATGAGTGCTCCGGCGATCTCACTGATCGGGGCATGGTGATGGACTGATGGCGGACTGCAGTTGCGCCACATGGGGAGAGAAGATACTGAAAAGATACCAGAACTCAAGGTTAGAGAGGAAAGGAACATGCATGTTGTAGGCATGCGTAAGGACACAAGTGGCTGCCCAGGATACCAGAACTTGGACTCCAGAAGTCCCAAATGAATGCGACTCATCGACGGAGAAGCAGCCAAAGGACACAGCGGCAATGCGGATGAAACTGAAACATCATTGAAAAGGCACTAGTGGAGTGCATTTGACTAGAGGAAGGCCTGTGCAGTTCAACTGTGCAAAAGTCTGTTAGCCAACTAGTACATAACAGGTACCAAATAACTAGAAGCAATACCATCACGGAGAATGCCTGTATCGCCAATCATCAGTCACTAATAAATATTTCTCAACTGTCAAAAAAGATGCCTATTAACCGAAATATTTCTCGGTCCCAAACCAAAATCGAAGATACAAGTTTAAGCTGCATGACATTGATCATGTCTTTTACTAAATTGTCACACCTCCACTCAAACACTGCACGAACAAAATTATCCGAACATGCGGTCAGAGCAGTGTCCAGAACCATTCATATGCAAGAGCAAGCACATACAGCAAGAAAGTTCATTGGAAATTTAAATATCAAATCTAATAGAGATAAGCCAACTTGCCTCGATACAGAACCACTATTGTTCAAAACATGCAGACATTACAACAATGCAGTTAGAAAAGTGGAGAACTAAACTGAAAAGACAGACCAAGCATGCCGCTCCATAGAACGAACGACTTGACTCCTAGCGAAGATCCAACTAATTCAAAGGTACCAGCTGTGTTATGTTGATGTCACGTGCGCAGAAATTGTAACTCTGTGTGCAAAGGCACATATGGCAGATACGGTGACCGGCCATCTCTAAGAGTACGCATCACTTTCGCTTTCTGAACATCCATGTTATAACACATGAATTGTTTCGGGTCCCCCGCAGCAAAGAAGATCACATTACATTCTGGATGAATAGCAACCCAATCAAAATTACCATCGAGGTCATCACGATCCACCAGCTCTCCGAAAATGTCTCCGAACATGTCTGTAGCTTGAACTCTATGCTTCAGTTTCCACCGTTTGCTGTCATAGTCCTCGAGAACATAAATTGCTAGTTCGAAATCATCAGGATCATTTTCGTTTGTTTCAAAACAAGCATAATGCAAGAAGCCCTGCGACAGCTGAATCAAGCCATCGTCATATGCTGTGAGAGTAGGAACACTAATGGTTGTCCATGTTTCCCCATCCGTGGCCACTGCAGCTATATATGGGATGACCATACCACTTTCATGCTGGCCGACATAGACGTGAAAATGCAGATAGCCGTTGAGAAAGACAGTCTCCTCCCGAACATCAGCGGTGCGGACATCATGGTCCCATCCCTTCTCCTTATGAACCCATCTCCCGGTTTTCGACGAGTACAAATCAACTCCAGAGATGCAGGGGGCATCATCCTCTAGCAACAGAAACACATGGAAGTGGGAAGACACAGCCGGATCGAAACCCAAGCGGGCATTGATCACCTTGCCAGCGGTCTGGCTCCTGTCCGGCAGCGTGAACCACTCCTGCGTGGTGGGGTTGCACACGGCGTAGATGAACTTGTTGGTGGCCTGAACGGAGGCGTCACACAAGTGGCAGAGGAGGAGGCCGTTCTGGCAGTCTAGGAGATCGATTCGATGGTCCGCCAGGAAGTCGAGGGAGAGGTAGATTGGTCGGCGGACGTCGAGATTACCCGAGACGTTGAAGAAGTGGAGGGCGTACGCGGGTAAGCGTTCCATGCAGTAGGTGGTGTAGAAGAAGCCTGCGAGGGACTGGGGCAGTGTCTTGGCGAGGTGCAGCCAGTGCTTGCACACTAGCTTGCAGCGCCGCCGCTCCCTGGGGGGGACGCGGGAGATGATCTCGAGCAGGAGCTCGTCCATGAGGTTCTTGGCCACCGTCCCATCTTCTTGGGGAGGAGAGGAACACCTGCACAGACAGAGATGGAGGAGAGATCAGTGTGGGTCAGTGGAGGAAGGAAGAGGAAAGGGCATGATGGTTGATGATGATGTGTGCTGCGCGTACCTTACAAGAGTTGAAGCATGGCTCGCGTCCTGCGGGGGAGAGCTGTCAGTGGACATGACCGGCGGTGGGGCCGTCGAGCAAATGGGGAGGGGAGGGACCTGCATAGAAGCCTCTGGTTAGCTAGCTAGCTAGCTTTGATTTTTGTATAATATTTGAGGTTCTTGTATAATTAATCAATGGAGATGCAGAGGGTGGTGGTGCTGGTAGAGTCGGCCAAGCCGCTGGCACACGCGGTGGCTGACTCCATCAAACTCGCTGCTGCAGGTAGCGAGCGCCAGGTCCGGCTAAACGTCCAACCCGACACCACAAGCATTCCGTGGAAATCGTTCGAACACAGGAAAACAGAGCCAATTTTGGTCGCCTGCTGAAACCCCCACTCCTGATTTTCACTGGGTTGAAATCAACACCAACCCTCTCTCCAACCCATCAACACTCACCCTGAAACCCTTATCTAACCCGAAATCGGCTGACACCATTACCCTGCTGCAGGCGGCGGCGCCAGGTCCAACATTCCGGAACAGAGAAAAACAGAGCCAATTTTGCTGAAACGGTCGATGGACAGGCTGACTGCTACCCCCTCATCCTCCCTCCTGATTTGCACTGGGCTGAAAACGTGCACCGTCTCCATCAACCGTGAATCCTTCTCTACAGCATACGTCCGGCTTAACTAATTTTGATTGGAGCAGGCCGGATCCGGGCGCCGCTTTGCCAAACGAGTAAGCCGCCTGTTCGAACCCCAGCAACAGCACCACGATGTGAAAATTAATCCCCGTGCACGAAATCGATTGATGTCCTAGAAAAGCTACAACACGCCTCGAATCCGCGCCACGCTAGCAGGAGAACTCGCGTCAGAAGATGATTTTGTGTGGGAGATCTCACCGCGTGTTCCTCAGTCGGACGGGCGCCCCCGCCCTCCTCCGCCGCCGCGGTGCCCTCCTTCGCCCGGGCAGGGACGCCGCCACCGAGATACGGCTGAACAGCTCTGCCCGTCGCCCACACCTTCCGCCGGCGAGAAAACCGAGCGCGCTGATGAACCCTAGCTAAAACCGTGGACGAGAGGGGAATTTCGCTCTCGATAGGCCGGCAGCAACGGAAATGTTGTCTCCTGCCACCGCTCGTGTAGGCCGTGTGCTCGGAAACTAGCCATCGTGCAAACTGCAAATGCACCTATCGACTAATGAAAAAAAAGTATTTTCGTCCCTTCGTATCAAATATAAAACTTTTTATCTACTTTCTACATACATGTATCTAAATATGTTTTAATGTAAAGTTTATGTGAATTTTACACTAAAAAATGTCAAGATACATGTGTAAAAATAGATAGAAAGTCTTATATTTTTATACGGAGCGAGTATAAACTAAATGTATTCATGTTGATTGTCCAATTAACTATTAATACGTACACATAAATTTTGAAGTGAATTAGTGTTGTAAGAATAAAACAATCAACAATCAATTACATAGTTTTAGATTTTCATTGAAGAACAAGGCTTGGTTTGGCAGCCAAGTGTTTTTAAAATCAAAGTAATCAAAAACCACGGCTTTCCTACGCCTAGTGGATCACTAGTTCAGTATTGAAAAAGATGGTTATCCCTCCTTTTCATATACTTCAAAAATAGTGCAATTCCCTAAATATTGAAGAATATGAACTACAGTTTTGGATAGAACCACACATTTCAAAGTATCTATTAATTTAATAGTTATAGAAAACCTAAATATTCTTGGAATATTTCAAAAATATGGAGCTCTCAAACGGGACCCAAGCGGTTAAGCAGAAACATCCCGGACATCTTTAAGCAGCTCAAAGCAAACAAGGCACCTTGGTGACGATTCCACTGTCATTGTTATCCTAGTCGGCGCCACCTTAACCTTCCCCCAAGCTCGGGTGAGCCTGCATGGATCCGATGACAGCTGCCACTTGGACTGCCATTCTTGGTCCAGGCCGCGCTTGGCTCGCCTAAATAAGAATTTGATGGAGGACATCGTTGTACCATCACTTATGTCCGAATTTGGATTCAGGATACCCACCTTGCAAACGAAATATTCAAATTCTCGTACTTAAAATATAATCCTCGAATATGTTGTTATGAAAATTTTCATGTGTATCTCTTAATTCTTCATCACGTGCTTGTGTGACTGAAATTGTATGGCTATTTTTCACATCTCAGGTCACTATCGTATCTCCGGATTACCATGAAATATTACCTGTTGTGTTATCGTTTATTCACCATTCTGGACAATAAATTGTAAATTTATTAAAAGGAATTTTCACTTCGTTTTAAAAACAAATTTTTCATGAAAATTTATACCGCTCCAGGGACGGTCGATGGCCGTCTGAGTGATGACCAATCATGGAGTACAAATGGAGATACCGACGCGATTCTAGTCAAAATGTTCCAGGAACCAGAACCACGTGACTCGAAGTCGTCCCTCTCATCTCTGCATGCACTTTTTTTGTCCCGGTGGAAAGATGACCTTTATATGTGTGTACCATCTCATCTCAAAGATTCACCTTTTGTTTATCAAAGATCACTCATTTGGTGATTGAATTTGTCCATGGTTTGGACGTCTGGGTCTCTGGGACCATAAGAGGTAAGAGCACGCTTGCATAATGCGGTGCATTTGCAGCAGCCGCGAGGTCATGGTCAAAGGGTCAAAACAGAATGAGTGCTGCTATACGTACGATGATTTACATCCGACAAATGTTACGACAATACTTTTTTTACTAGTAATAACATGCCCAGGCGATCAAAACGGCCATGTGCACCTCCCTCGACGCTCCATACTGTCCCGCAGCGGATCACTAGTTCCATCGTAGTCTGAAGATTATTTTTCTACCAATTAACTATTTATAAGAACGGTTGTAATCATGCTCTAATAAAGTGTAAATATGCTTTTGGTGTATAATTAATTATGTTACATTTTACTAGTAATAACATGCTGCACGGGGGCAATTGCCCCCCCCCCCCCCCCCCCCCCCCACAACACACATCCGCACACACATGTAGCTACAAGATCATCCCCGTTGAGATATGTGTCAAACCATTTTAGAATCGTTGAGAGGCGAATCGTGGGTTGTAGAATCCTCTGCCCACATTGTCGCCGGCACGCCTGCTGACGAAAGTCTGCATCATCGTTTGCCCGCAAATCGGGCAGCGGACAGCGGCAGCGGCCTTGGGGATGGGTGGCCAGAGTTCCCGGATGATTGAGACATGGTGACTCCGGCTCGATGGATGCGACAGAGAGTGTATGCACTATGAGTTGTAGGTCATTCAACTTCGGCAACGATGATCTGATCGCCGCCATCGGCTACTCCTTATAGACGGCGGTTCCTGAACTTTTGAGCCGAAAGATTACTGTATAACGTCTCTGCCGGCCGTCACTAGTAGGGAAAAGGTCATTAGTGGCGCACCACTTTTAGTCTTCTGTGGCGCATGGTGGGTGCGCCACAGATACGACGCCACTAAATTGCAATTCTGTTGCACACGCCCATATGCGCCACAGAAAGATCAAGATTACGTGGCGCACCCACCTCCATGCGCCACAGAAATATTTCAGTGGCGCATCCCGCAGACATGCGCCAGAGAATTGTTTTTTTGAATTAAAAAAAGGCGGCCAGATCTAGATCTGGATCTTGGTCGGAGGTGGGTGGAGGAGGGGGTCGCTGGAGGTGGGTGGGTGGAGGATGGGGGTCGCCGGAGATGGTGGAGGAGAAGGAGGTTGTCGCCGGAGGTGGTGGAGGAGGAGGAGGATGTCGCCGGAGGTGGGGGAGGAGGAGGTTGTCGCTGGAGGTGGTGGAGAAGGGGGTCACCGGAGGTGGTGGTGGAGGAGGAGGATGTCGCCGGAGGTGGTGGAGGAGGAGGAGGTCGCCGGAGGTGGTGGAGGAGGAGGAGGTGGATGTCGCGGGAGGTGGTGGAGGAGGAGGAGGTCGCCGGGGTTGAGTTGAGAAGGAGGAGGGAGGAGAAGGGGAGAGGAGAAGTGGAGGAGAAGGGAGAGCAGAAGTGGAGGAGAAGGGGAGAGGAGAAGTGGAGGAGAGGAGGAGGAGTAAATGAGAGGAGAGAAGGAGAGAAGGAGAAAAGAGAGGGAGAAGGGGGCGCCGGCGGGATTCAAAATTCGAATCCCGCCCAACAATTCTGTGGCGCATATGTACATATGAGCCACAGAATTTCTTCCCCAATTTTTTTTGTAGGAAAAAATCTTATTGTGGACATAACTTTTTACTCTTTTCGAATTTCGAGGATCTGAGAAAAGTTCACGGGGTTAACCCCGGTGAAATCGAGCTCCAATTTTTCTCTAGTTTTTTTTGATATATTAAACGCATTTTTTCGACGTCGTATGCAAAAGTTATGGCCATTCTAATTTTTTTTCTGTTTTTTGCAAAAAAGGTCAAAATTCATATTTCAAAATTTTCATACCAACTAGACACTAAAACCTAACTATATCTCAAATGATTTTATTTATTGAAGATTTTATCCTTTTCTTTTCTTTTTTGCAAAACTGAAAAGATGATCCGGGGGGGCGCATCTGCCCATATACGCCACAGAAAGCTAATTTCTGTGGCGCATGTGGCCATATGCACCACAGAAAAGTCAAATTTCTGTGGCGCATGTGGTCGGATGTGCCACAGAAAAGTCACATGCGCCGGATGCGCCACAGAAAAGTCACATTTCTGTGGCGCATGTGGTCAGATGCGCCACAGAAAGTCACAGAAAGTTGAAAGCCAAGCATTGGTGGCGGGCCCCACCATATTTCTGTGACGCATGTGGCTGCATGCGCTACAGAAAGCTATCATTCAGTGTCGCATTGGCAAAGGATGCGCCACAGAAAGTGGCAGTTCGGTGGCACACCACATCCGATGCGCCACTGAATATATTCTGTGGCGCATAGCAATATTGGTGCGCCACAGAAAGTGGTTCCACCTATAGCTGTTTTCCTACTAGTGCGTTGGCTACCTGGGCGATGGCTTCCTTCCGACGCCATACGACGACGCGTCTAGTTAGGTATGGGGTGGTTGGCCGCTGGGTTCGTACAGTAACAGATATTGTGTAACTGGCACAGAATCTTTGCCTTCGCTGTGGACCCTGCCGTCTGTATATCGAAACCAATACGACAATATCCATCAGGAATACGTGAAATATAGGTGCCGACGTACATGCATCAGCCCTTCGTTGGGGGGTGGATGATCGGCTGTGATATCCGATTCACTGCTGCTCGGGAGCTATTACGAATTTTCGTTGCGCTAGCTGCTACTTACTTCTCGTACTTTACTGTCATTAACGGAAATTCACTTTGGCACCTGGGTGCATATGCACCCGGTATTTAAAAAAACATATATCAAAATGTCAAAAAATCTGAAATAAAATTTCATGAATGCATCTTGATATTCTAGGTGTTCATAAAGTCGTTTCACGAAAACAGATTTATTTTGTGTCTTGTGTGAAAAAGACAAAAAAAGTGTCGTGAAAAGTCTTATTTTAGCAACAATTTTTTCTTTTTTATACAAGGCACAAAAAATGTCGGTTTTTCATGAAACAACTTTGTGAACACATAACATGTTAAGATCTATGCATGAACATTTTTTTTCAATTTTTTTAACATTTTAAAATATGTGCAAAATGTATTTTAATAAAGGGTGCATGTGCCGGGAGCCAAAACACCACTCCCCACTAACTAAGCCATAGATTCATCATTCTGCCGTGTGCATTTTGACGTACAAGTTACTAAGTTAGAACCGAACCACTAAAGCAACCTAATTAACTTGCCACGAGTGCAAGCTAAATATGCTAAAGTGGCACGGACCGTATGTACCTATCCGTGGACCCACCCACAATTCCACGCCATAAAGTGGCAACCTGTCATTTTATATGATAACACTCCATCCGTTCTAAAATTATTGAGCTTCCAGGTTTGTTCGAAGTCAAATTTCTTTCAGCTGTTCGGTCGGATTTAAAGAAATATGTCTTGATATATACGATGCTAAAATTGTACATAGACTAGGTGTGCGTGGAGTGCTTGCCGGCGGCGCTGTGGAGGTGGCGGCGTGGCCGGAGAGGCTTTTGTGGACGGCGGTCCTCTCCTCTGCTCTGGGTGCTCCGGTGGAGGCTCATGGCAGAGCTGCCGTCTCCAGCGCGCCTGCTGCTTCTCGGAGTCGCGGCGCGCTTCCCCTCGAGCCAGCGTCTGTGATGGCGGTGCTGGTTCTTGCCCGAGGGGTCCTTCGTCCTGCGACTCGGCGTGTGGTGGTGCTTTTGCTGAAGATCCGTGGGAGTTTGCAGGCGGGAAGCTCTTCTTCGCCGGTGGACTCGGTGGGCTCTGTGGAAGATGGGTGGCGTCTTCGTGTTCGTCTCCGGCGTGAGACGGCGAGGGCGAGCTGGCGGCTCGAAGCCGATGTTCGTTCAACGTCAAGATGCTAGCGCCTGCGTCAGTTGGTTTTTGCGGCTTCTCAACAAGGTTGTTCGGGCCGGTGGCTCTGGTGCGAGGTGAGCTTGCTTCCTTCCTTCCCGGCAGCGTGCTGCTAGTGTTCGTCGGAGGTGTGCGGCTTGGTGGTTCCGATTCCGCCGTGTGGGATGTGTTTCTTGCCTCTGTTCGTGTGGGTGCGTTTGTTCTCCTGATGCTTTGTACACGAACTCCCTTCTAATAAAAAATATCGTATTACAAATCTAACTAAAACTGAAGTGGCGCTATCGTTGTTGATATACTATTCTATGAACTTGGTCAAACTTAAACTATTTAGACTTATTTTGTTTTCGTGCATCTCTTCTCTTTCTTCGTCACTTGTTTGGCGTGACTAAAATTTTATGGCTGTTTTTTTTCTTCAAAATTTTTGTCAATATGCATTTCTATCTCTCTAACATTTTGGTGAAATAAAATTCACGTCTCCTCGTTTCTTCACCATCTTGGACCACCAATTCTAATTTCTTAGTTTTTGTTTGTACACATCGAGTCATCTAATATATTGCAAACAGAGAATTGAAATAGTCATTTCTCTGCCATTTTTGACAATAGCTAGCCCAAGATATGGTTATACGCCTCAGTTTGCTGGCATCGATTAAATAACATCAAATTTTCACTTTTCTTGGGTCTTTTAGCTATTGGCCATTTATATATTGTATCTAGAACCAGTTATACGGATATCTCTAACAAAGAGTCCACTAACTATAGATCACATCTATGTATATTGCATTTCTGTTGCAGATAGGTTTAGATTAGATTGGATAATCATGTATATAGACATCCACAATAATAACGTTTTCCGAGTGGCATTGATCGATCCGAGTGAAACTAGCTACTAGAGTTGGCCGACTAGCTGCCGCTGTTTCACTGATAAAATAAAATAAAAAGGTTTTTTTCATAGCATAGATAGTTGGCATCCAAAGTTTTTCTTTGGAACTAAAGTAAAACTAAAGCGTGTCTCATCTTTATACACATGCACACTGGTTGGTCCTTAATTAGACGTTTAGTATAACTACTAGTTCTACCACTCAAATAGTTGCCACGCGTGTAGGCCGAAATATCCTAAAGTGGCTTTGACCGTACAGACTTCTTCCACTACCATGTGGGTCCCATTCTACCTGTCAGTGGGCCCATTGCTCCTTCCACCACCATGACTTCCAGCCACGAGTGCTACAAAAGCCACACGCTCGCTTCCCAGAATCCCAGCACATACAAGCACGGTCAGAGTCAAAGGTAATCAAACAGGATACAGAGTCGAAGAGTCCACACAGCATAGCAGCAGCACCACCATGCGCGCTCCGGCGAGCCTCCTGCACCGCACGGCCGCCACTGTTGCCGCCGGCGTGTCGTCCTCCTCGCCAGCACCGCGCTCTACTCCGGAGCATCAGCAGACGGCGCTGACCATGGCGGTGGACTCGAACATGGTGGTCATCCTCGCATCGCTGCTGTGCGCTGTCGTCTGCGTCCTCGGCCTCGCCCTCGTCTCCCGCTGTGCCTGCCGTCGACGTCGAACATCTAGCTCCTCGGACCACTCTCCTCCACCGATGGGTCTCAAGAAGAAGGCCATCGACGCGCTCCCCACCGTCTCCTTCACGGCCTCCGCTTCTCCACAGGGATCATCACCACCGGTGGCAACAGTGGCGTGGTCATCGGCGTCGGAGTGCGCAATATGCTTGGCGGAGTTCGTGGAGGGGGAGGGCCTGCGTGTGCTCCCCCGCTGCGGCCATGGCTTCCATGTGACATGCGTCGACGCCTGGCTCCGGACCCACGCCACATGCCCCTCCTGTCGTGCCGCCATCTTCGCCGTGGAGCCTGCGAAGCCTGTACCGGCGCTGGCGGCGCCAACCGTGGTGGTGGTGGCAGGTGGAGGCAGCAGGTGCGGGAGGTGCGGCGAGGTGGCCGCGCCGGCCAGTGGTGGGGATGCGCCGTTCTTGCCTTAGCTTCTATTCTCATCTTCAAATTTCTAGGATGTGTCGACATTTTACCATCTAGCAATCTGTTAATTACGTTTGTAGTATTGTTCTTGTTCTTCATTTTCTTTCACCCACTTCTAGCTATCTGGTCAAGTTTTGTAGCTCATGGTCCGTAAAGCAAAAGTTGTGATATAACTTAATTCTTTTTATCTCGAAGGAATCTGCATATTACTTTGAATTTGTTTTCGTTGCTCCACTCTAGAGACTGAAGCTAAGCTACTTATGAATGGGCCGATGGACGATGACCGATAGAGACTGAAGTTAAGCTTAATCGACTAGCTTCAGTCTCTACTGGAATCGATTCGCCGTTCAACATGATAGTTGCTCGACCGATGGAGATTGATTCAAGGATTCGATTAGAAGTGGAGCGACAACTCATCATCATCACCAGTCTAGACGGATGGAGATCAGTTGATTCGGTAGTCCCGTTTTTTTTTTGGCAAGGGGTAGTCCCGTTATTGCTGACATGATTTAGTCTGTTGTGACACCTACTAGAAGCTAAACAATATTTGATAGACAATATTTGCAACGCGAGCTGTAAGAGTTGTTGGGTTTTCAACATGTGCTTAGTAAGCAAAGTTTGAAGAGCTCTTATGCGGAAAACCTTTCGCTCTCTCTTATTGCTTTGTTTTGGAGACTTGTATAAGGAGAAAACGGATATATAATTTGCTCAAGTCAATCGATGGAGAGCCAACGAGTACATAGAATACGCTTGTCAGAACTGAAATGTGTGATATACTACGAAAAGTGATGATTCTTTTCATATGCTTATTTGATATGTTAATGAGATTTATTATTTTTCACTGAAATTTCATGTTATCATACCATTAAGTGGACTGTGCTTATGGATGACCAAAAGTGATGATGCTTTTCAAATGCTTATTTGCTCTATCAAGGGGATGTGTAGAGAAAGCTGACAATTTTTCGAGCGCATAGTTAGTCGCAACTTGAAAAAGACGGCAGATGCGCACATCCTTGCCAATGCCCATTTTGAGAGGGTATTAAATCTAGCCGCACAAAAAGCGTGTATCACACATTTAGTTGCAAATCGTGTATTCCAATTACCTGGAGACCTTGGAAACGTCTATCGCTAGGCCGGGTGACCGTAGGGTTTCAACTTATAACTTAGAAAAAACCGTAACTAGGCGGAGTGTGACCGTCAATTCCATGGCTTTACACAAAAATCTTGGTTTAGGGCGATATGATACATCTACTTATTACAACAATTGGTGCAACATTAATGGGCATTTACGCTTGTTAGAACATGGAAATGTGACCTTTTGGGCTGGTTGGCCAGGTAGCTAGCCCTGGGGATAAGATATATCGCGAGGCGTCAGATACATGTTCATCTTGCGCGGGAAATGGAGTGGCCGGGAAAAAGTTTGGATCAAAAGCGGCCGACTGATCGGTTGATTAGGGGTACGTAGCTTTGCCTTAAGTCCTTAACTTACAAAATCATCTTCACACTAGCTTCGAAAACGGAATAGTGTGAGGGGCACTACCTCTGAATGGGAGATGATACATCTACTAACTATATCAAAGACCATCCCTTTCGCGAGCGAAGAGCGCTCGACACACTGTACAACTACAATAACTACAGAGATGAACAGTAAAAAACAGTGCCACTGGTTTTTTTGCAAAAAAGTCCTCGAGTTTTCGGAGAATTACCAATCGGGCCTCACAGTACACAGCGCCTCAGGCGGAGGGACCTGTTTGAAAATACATGGAAGTCCAGGTTGTTTTTCGTAAAAAAACCACCACATCCCCCCTCCTCCTTCCTTCTCACGCGCGGCGCCGAGCTCCTCACCGCCGCCGACGCTCACCGCCGCCGATACGTTCCTCTCTGGACAAATCGTGGGCCACGTCGAGCTCCACCGCCTCCTCCTCTCCCTCCGCGCCGAAAACCACGTGCCAATACGCCGTAATCTCGCCGGAATCGGCCTCGCCGTCCTCGGCGTCCGCCGCCGCATCCGCGGGCTAACGGCGATACTCCGGCGACCATTCAGGGACGGCGCCGCCAGCTTCGGGTAGCCCGCGCCGAGGCGCTTCCAACGCGCGCACTCCCGCGTCGTGCCTCGCCGTGAATCGACGCCGACGACAAAACCGCCGCCGCGGCACAGCCCCACCACAGATGACGCCAGCTTGACGTCATCGTGGGCTGGACGGGCAGGCGGGCCGCTTGCTGGGCCGAGCCCTTTTTATTTTTTTCCCTGTGATTTTTCCAAACTTTTCTTTTTTAGATCCTTTTGTAATTTTCCAAATATAGCTCCAATTAAATTCAAACCAACCTCTAATAATTTGTAAATATCTAAATAAACAGTCCACATACTTTTGAACCTTTTCCAACATATTTCAAATCTTCTAGATATTAAATAATACAAAAAGGCTCAATTGACACCTTTATATCATTTCGAAAAACATGGATTCCACAATTTTCTTTCCAACTTAAATAACATCCAGAGAAATAATATCAACAACATCATTCAATATGACACACCCAACAAAATATTTTGTTATTACAAAACATTTCATTTAAATAGAAATTGCTAAATCATTTAAATACAATTATCCACTTATATCATGGCCTTTAAATGTTTTCGTAAACAGATACCATAAAATGATAAATGTTCTAAAATCAATAGCTTCAAATACGAACTCATTTGAACAATTCAACTCGCAAAATATTTCGAACTACACTAAAAGATATCGAAAAAACTCACAAAAAAATGCAACACACTTGACCATTTCAATTAGCTGATGAATTTCAGACTCTCCAAAATATACCAAGATAATCTAAATTTATTTCAACATTTCAAGCTGCTAAAAAACTATAAAATATACCAACACACTCTAAATATATTCCCCCTAATGACATTGATAAATGCTCACATATTGTAACCTCCCTAATTATGGACTCGAAATAAAAAATTATGGTACCTGTTGTTGCAAACAAGTTCCATAAAATAACAAATGCTACAAACTAAATAGCTTCAAGCACAATCTCATTTGTGCATTTCAATTTTCAAAATAATTCCAACTACGTAAAAATACATCAAAATGCTCAAAAAAAAAATGCAACGAACATGAATGCTTCAAATTTGCTAATTTTTCCCAGAAAACTCTAAAATATTTCAAGATTTCAATTTGACGAATATTTGGATAAAATCCAGATTAATTCCTTCCAATTATGGATTGAATCTAAAAAATGTCCACATAATGTATTCCATTTGATTATGGAGTTCAATTAAATTTTCAAGGCAAAATACAAACTTATTATACCTTCCAAAACTGTTTAATATTCGGAGACAATTATGGATTGAATTTAACAAATTCCCTTACAATGCATTTCCTCAGACTATGAAGTTAAATTAAATATTTCCATATTTATAACAAATTACAAAGATACTTGACCACTTCAATTTATGGAATTAAAGTAATGTTTTAGTACAAATATGCAGAGAAAATTATAATTTTTCCCTCATTTAAGTGCTTTTGTTACTTAATCTTCTCAGTTCTAAACCATTCCTTTAATACACTTTAGATATATGCAATACTTTTATAAAGCATTGTTCCCCAAATATTACAGCAACGTATCGCCAATAAAAATTAAAAAACTAACAAACGCGCATTCTCACAAATGGACTTCAATTAACTATTGATAAAAAATATAAACATTTTCCAACCATTTCTATTTCAGATGTACCAACGTGCTCACAAAAAAAAAATATGAACTATTTATATTCAGACATTTCAAATTGCTTAATATTTGGAAAACATCCAAATGCACTTCCTCAAATTACATAGGGTTATTGAATTTAATAAATGCTCATACAATGCATTTTCTCTAATTACGGACCTAAATTGCAAATTTCAGTTTGGTACGTATTTGCAAGCAATCGACATAACCTTTCAATAATTATGTAATTCAATTAAAAAAAAATGTGTGTTTACACCCATTATAGTTCAGATTGCTGAAAATTTGGAAAACATCCAAATGCACTTCCTCAAATTACATGTCGTTGAATTTAATAAATGCTCATACGATGCATTCCCTCTAATTATGGACTTAAATTGAACATTTCAAATTGGTAGATATTTGAAAGTAATCGACATGACCTTCCACTAATTATGGTATTCAATTGAAAAAATGTGCGTTCACACCCATTGTAGACTTAAATTAAATATTGATAACAAATATTTTTTTTTTTGCACATTCCAATTTGTTTAAGAATTTGAGGCACTCTGAAATATATCAACATGGAGTTCAATTTAATAAATGCTCATACCGTGTATTCTCTAACTACGGAGTTAAAATGAAAATTTATGTAAAAAAAATCAAACAATTTAAATCGCTGCGTATTTGGAGATACTCTACATATCAAATTTCAACGGATTCCGGCATTTCGAACTACAACAAAATACAAATTCTCTAACTATGGAGTCATTTTAAAAATTTATGAAAAAAATACAAATTGACAGATGCCTACAAAATTCACCAAGGGCGCGCCAAAATTCTACACTATATTAGTGCCACACAAAAAAAAGGAACATTTTGAATTGGTCAATTTTTGAAGAAAAAACAAATGCACTATCCATAATTATGTGCTATTGAATTTAACAAATACTTACACTACGATATGCCCTCAGATTATGAACTCTAATTGAACATCTCAATTAAGCAAAATATTGGCAAAAAAAAACTTTCTCTCCATATGAAATGCATATGCAATTCCTCAAACTATATATCTAAAAAATAAATTCAGATGCAATTCCGCAAATTATATATTCACTTCACTAAATGCTCATATAATGCACATCTTCTAATTACGAAGCTAAATTACTTATTTATGCCAACATACAGCCATAATCAAACATTCAAAATTGCCAATTATTCGAAATTACCATAGCATTTCTAAAAGTTTTAAATCGTTCAACATTTGGATATAACTTGAGCACATTTTCTCTAATTACAATTAAGAATCCGTGGCAACATACAAACATATTTAAATACTTCAAATTACTAAATATTTGGCTATTCTCTAACCTATATAAAAAAATGTTCAGAAAAATTAAACGCTAACTACATATAGCAAAATACAAAGCATAGTTCAACAATTTAAAATAGTCAAAATTTGGATGCAACATAGACGAGCTTTGCTCATTTGTTAGCATGAATCCAAAAAATATGCTAGAATATTATTTGGGAAAAAAAAAGAAGCACGTTTCACCATTTCAAATTACTAAAATATTTAAGGTACCCTCAAATAAATCAACATGCTCGAAAAAGAAAAAATCTGATACTTGCTAATGCCAAAATACAAACAAACTTAAGCAATTAAAACTACCTAATATTTGTATACATTGTAGGTGCACTTCACCTAATTATGGATTAAAAAGTAATAAATGCTCGCAAAATACATTTTCTCTAATCATACTATGCAATTGAAAAAAATACCAACCAGTATTTGCGCTACTTATGGCATAGTGCAAACATATTTCTATATTTCAATTCGACGAATATTTGGAAAAAATCCAAATTAATTCCCTCCATTTATGGATTGAATTTAATAAATGTCCACATAATGTATTCCATTTGACTATGGAGTTCAATTAAATTTTCAAGGCAAAATACAAACTTATTATATCTTCCAAAACTATTTAATATTTAGAGACAATTTAGCTGAAACCTCTCCAATTATGCACATAAAATTAAAAAAAGCTCCAATCACTAAATGTTCACAAAAAATAATGACCCATTTCCTCTAATTACGGATTGAATTCAACAAATTCCCTTACAATGCATTTCCTCAGACTATGAAGTTAAATTAAATATTTCCGTACTTATAACAAATTACAAAGATAATTAACCACTCCAATTTGTGGAATTAAAGTAATTCAACGCATGATGTTCATTTACAATAATACACATTTTAGTACAAATATGCAGAGAAAATAAGAAATCTTTTTTCCCATTTAAGTTATTTTGTTACTTAGCTTCTCAGTTCTAAACCGTTCCTTTAATACACTTTAGACATATGCAATACTTTAATAAAGCATTGTTCCCCAAATATTATGGCAACATATTGCCAATAAGAATTAAAAAATTAACAAACGCGCGTCGTGACGACGCGCAGAAATTCCACTAGTAGTATCTTAATTAGTAAGCGTTATATAAATTAGTTATATCCTTCTTTTGCTTCAATCTCACTTTTGATAAAACCGTGTCGCTCGTCGAGGGGACATGCATGCATATTTTTGCTGAGCTGATTGACATCCACGCGCAACTCTTGTTGACTCAGCTCGGTGTTGGTTTGTGCCACCTCCTCGGTCCAGGCTGGTCGGGGAAAAAGGTTAAAGAGTACAATAATCATGCTATGTTAAGTTAAATTTTGAGAGAGTATTACAAGTTTACAACATGGGTGTCACTAGTTCCATTCGTAGCATGGTGATGCGATCCATAGTTCTATCAACTGGTAGCGGATAATCCGTATTGTCCGGCATTCGTATTTGAGAAATTGAAAATGGGAGTGTTAAATATTCGAATCTGAACAAAATAAATATGGAAATGGTAAATATCCGGATTCGTTTTTACAAATACAAAACAAATGTGGTATTGAATTCTGAAGTAAATATGGATATGGAAATGGACA
The DNA here is from genome assembly GCA_947311845.1 of Poa pratensis. NCBI lineage: Eukaryota > Viridiplantae > Streptophyta > Magnoliopsida > Poales > Poaceae > Poa > Poa pratensis. The sequence continues at coordinate 1,483,231 of CAMZMU010000078.1, read as the reverse complement.
TATCCGTATCCGAATTAAATTATGTCAGCCAACTTTTATAATTCTAACCTGATATGTTAATTAACCAACTTTTATAGCGTGCTCCTTTTGCTTTGACACTTCGTAAGTGGAAATAAGATGGCAGTAGAATCTAGTGACTGTACAAAAAAGGAGTATCGTTGACACTGTAGTGAGTGGTGGAACTAGTGACTAAATGTCTACTCCTGATTAGGGCAACAAGCTAGCCAGTGTTTCTGAAAGGACGAGACACACTTTAATTATTTTAACTTGTGCTTTACTTTACTTAGCCCCCTTGAAAAAACTTATAATTCTAACTATCTTTTTTTCTGGATGCTGTGAAAATATTTATTTTATTGCGGGAAGAAGAGCAATAGCTAGTCTCACTTGTATTGATCGATGCCACTGGGGAAACTTTATTATTGAGGATCGCTATCTGTTTATCTAACCTAATCGAACCCTATCTACAATCCATCTGCAAATATGGATGAATGTGATCTAGAGTTAGTGGAACTTTATTTGGGATATCCATATAACTGGTTCCAGCCACTATATATGGCCAATGGCGAAAAGTGACATTGTTTAATCAAGTCTTAAAATAGAGGCTATATACCTCCAAATCTTGTAACTCTTTGATTGATCCCATCAATCTCGCACGGCAAGATTTGTGCTTAATCATACAAAACAAATGTGGTATTGAATTCTGAAGTAAATATTGGAGCAATGGATGCAGCAGCGGAGGAAAGGGAATGCCTGACCTTCGTATGATTAAGCACAAATCCAGTCGTTGCATGTTTAACTTACGAAACATGATCGAGGATGTGCTCTAATTCAGTAAGTCATTCTGAGGAAAATGTACATTGCCGATTTAGGCGGGCCATAGTGTGGATTATAAATAATAGTAGTATCATACATATGTACATTGTACCCTCCATGCATAGAACATTGTACCAGAATACGTGCTGATTCCAACTAAAAAACATGCTAATTTACACGAATACGCGGTTTCTTTTCTTCTGAACATTTTGATTGAATACATTTGAAAATATTAGTTAAACATGATGATAATACCATATGCACATATCATTTGTGGTATATTTTATTTTACCAAGAATAGTTCAGCGGTAATCATGGATATTACCATTTTTTCTAGAAATTAATGTTTACCTTGTCGAGCTTTAAGCCTGAAATATTGCCTTCAGTACCCATCTTTTCGGGTTGCCAATATCAATGAAGCTGAATCACGTAACCAAGATAGAAACAGGAAGATTGACAAAGTCTACTACCCAGTTTGGTGAAATCTGCTTTTACAAAATCCAGTGCCCCAGGACAGAGTCTTGATCAGCTACTGCAAAATGCTATGCAAAATTATATGGATATTTCTAACAAAGAGTCCCACTAACTATAGATCACATCTATGCATATTGCATATCTATTGCAGATAGGTTTAGATTAGATTGGATAAACATATATATTGCCATCCACAATAATAACTTTTTCTGAGTGGAATTCATCAATCCGAGTGAAACTAGTTACTAGAGTTGGCTGACTAGCTCACTCGCTGCTGCATTTTTCACATAAAACAAAATAAAAGGTTTTTTTTCATACTATAGATAGCTGGCATCCCTAGTTTTTCTTTGGAAGTAAAGTAAATCACACATAGGTTTTTTTTTCTATATTCTTAAAACTTATAAATGCATTTCTTAAAATAAAGAAATCAGGGATTAAACATCTCCACTCCTTTTTTCTTTGTACCGTTGAAATATTTTCATTCCGCCCTAGAGTAACTATAGTGCAGCAGGCCGGTAGCCTACATCGCCAAGAGTTTTTTTTCTCCAAAGATGACCAATATAGAGCATATATAACTACGTTGAGTTGAGCGCAGCGTTTTGGCTGCCAAGCTTCATGGAGCTCGGTATTTCAAGCGTTCAAAAATCTGCATTTCAAATTCTCGAAAGAAATTTGTAGATGTAGATAATAATATAATCAATAAGTGTGCAAAACCTCAATCTAAATTTAGTTATATTTTGGTTTGGGAAAAATTGATAAATGAGTGGATCTAGATATGTGAACAATATGAAATATGAAAAGGTTGAAATTTTGTGAGATTTACATTTTTGTGTAGCCTAATAAAATAACAATTTAGCGCCGAGATTTTGAACAAAGGTAGATCTTGACATTATGCACACCTAAGATTTTTGTTTTGGTTTTTTGAAAATAAGCCCAGTCTCAAAATGCACTTTTCGCTACGTCGATTTGCTATCTTTTCCAGTTCTCATTCCAGTAGTCCTTTATGTATACCAAGTAGTAACATGGATTGTAAACAGAACGGTACGAATATACTATTACCTTATCTACACACTATGGCCAGTGCATACGACACACCCTATGAAGCAGCAATTTTTTGCTATACGCGCGTGTGCGTATGGATCCCGTGTCCAGCTTGTGAATAATCAAAAGTTTGCCTACATATATGGCCTTTTCTATATGTGTGCATGAAGACCTCCGTGCCCCGCTTAATTGCGTTGGCTTCTCATACCTATTTCAGTTTGAAGTTAGGATACATCGAATGGATCTTTAAATGAACGTGCGGATTTTTTTTCCTAAGTAGTCCCGGCTTCGTACTCCTCCACATCCTTTTCTCAGCAGTTCCGATTTCCATTGTAGGCAAATCTACACACGGTTTTTTTTCTCTCAGACCCAAATATGTGTTGAGACGTGACCTTTTCAAGTTAAGCTGTATGGAACCGGTTACTTAGCTACGTAACTAATAGTTTTTTTAATCAAAGCCGTTAATTTTAGATCTAACTATCACGATAATTTGGATGATGTGGATCAACGTGGTGCCCCTATTTTAGAACCATATATTGCTTTTAGTAGATAATAGATAAAGCGTGCTGCCCGGGGGCAATTGCCCCCTCCCCTTTCCACCCACACTTCCGCACACACATGTAGCTACATGATCGAGAGTTCTGGATGCACATATGCTAGATATCCATCTTTTCGGGTTGTCTGTTGGATGTTATATACTACCTCCGGCCCGAAATGGTTGCCGTGGAGACAAAACTACGGATGTATAAATTCCTTCAATACTCACGCCAATCAATACCGATCGGAGGGAGTATTTACTTGTATGTATATGATGGTATTGAAATAATAGAAATGTACATGCTTGGCAGATATCCATCTTTTTGGGTTGTCTATATCAATGAAGTTGAAGCACCTAGCCAAGATAGAAAAACAAGTTTGACAAAGTTTACTACTCAGTTTTCGTGAAGGTTGCTGTTACAAAATCCAGTGACTCGGGAAAGAGTCTTGATCAGGCACTGCAAAATGCTATGGTAATTTAGTATAGCTTTGGTGATATTTTCTGTCATTATTGTGTTACTTTGACCAAAATTTCTTAGTGTAATCTTAACTATGTGTGTTGTGCACTTAACTTGGAAGAAGAAGAATAAATTTGAGGAAGCTGTTATGTTATTTAGTCCAAATAGGCATGTTAGGCATGTCAAAACAGTAATCCTAGTTTTGACACTACAAAACTTATTTGTGACATCCAGCTGGCTTATATGGCTTCAACACAAGCTATTGTTCATTTTTCCATATTGTGCACTTAACTTCACATTACAAATATATTTTGTGTGGAAAAAGTTTCAGTCCTCCCAAGTATCACAAATTGTCTTACACCATGCTTTCTTCCTCGAGTGAAATACCTTTTGCGTGGTCTTAAATCTCAGTGGTGCAAAATGATATGCATTTATTTGCCATTTACCTTTTGTGCATAGGTCATCTACAAGATAAAACTTCAAGGAAATGCTATTATAGGTGAGGAAAAGCCAGAAAATTATAGCCATCCAATAATTTTCACTAGAGGCGAATGTTTCCAAACTATAGATATGAGTCAGGTCGCACTTGCTACTTCTAGGAATTATTTTTTCCAGTTGCTTTTTTGATGCCATGCTACCAATAATAAGAGCATCTGGAGGAGGCGCTGAAAATGAGAAATTTGTTGGAAGAGTTTCTGGAGAAACGCGATGGTGTGAGATATCCATCGATTCTTGGAGTAAGGGAGCATATATTTACTGGCGGGTAATATGGCGTTTCGTTTTTGTAAAATGTTCATTATATATATATTTGTTACCTCTACTATTAATTTGGATTATATAACATGTAATGGAGTGGTTTCCCCCGCTAATTCTGTGATTTTTTTCCTTTCTAAAATTGTGCAATGTTTCATGGGTGAGTGGATACGGTACTAGAATGAGCCCCTCAACATCTACTCCTTGATAAGAACACTTGTAATCATGCTCTAATAAAGTGTACTATTAATTATGTTACATTTTATTCGTAATATCATGCTGCCCGGGGGAAAAAGCCCCCCTCCCCCATCCCCACCCACATGTGCACACACACATGTAGCTACATGATCATCCCCATTGAGATATGTGTCAAACCATTTTAGCTTTGCCGGCCACGATTGCAAAATAACGTGCTATATATGACGAGTACAGAACTATGGAATCGGGTCTAGCGTGACTCATCGCGTCGACTGGGACAGCTTCTATGTCGCATCAAACCGCCGATGAAGGAAAATCATTTCGTTGCTCGTAAGTTCATCCATAGTGGCGATTGGTTTTCCAATGTAAATCATTAACGAACTAACAAACCTTTATTTCTTTATCATATCGCGCATCGATCAATCCTGCGATGGAGATGGTGGAGCCGTGGGGGTCCGTGAAGGTGCTGCGGCAATCGAGCTGATGATATCCCATAGCTATATAATTTGTGGTTTTGTGATGTGGGCGCATGCTGGATCTGGTTGATGATGGTGCACAAGTACATAAGGTAGTATGAATTTCTTCGCTGGTCTTCCTGTGTCATATATATGATTGGAACTCATGTATTATGAAGTATTCCTGGTTTAGTTAGTTGATAAATTTTCACTTTTAACCTTCCTTCTGTCGCGGGTGCTTGGCAGTTATATCGATATCCTTCGAAAGGGAAGAGGCCCACTAGCCATAGCAAACTTAAGCGCCCGAAGATGATCCACTTGACGAGGAGCTGTGGGTCCGCACGACCGAACATACGAGATCCCTATGGTCATGCGTGACGACCTTTACTGGTCGCGGGACTTTTCCCTATTCGAATAAATCCGCGGGACATTTCAATCTTCTGATGATCCAACCCAAGCACCTAACCCGCCATGAAACAGAAACCAGGCGGCCCGTAATCGGCCACCAATGGGCAATAGCACAAAAACAAGGTGCTTCCCATGATTTGACATGTCTATGTACTAGATGAACATTGTGATGATAGGCATATGTGTGGAAGAATGAATCTGCGGCAAATGGCAAACTTTCCGGTATTAGGTTTTTGGGGGTGAACGATACCTCGTTAGAGTGCATCGGGTACGTGTTATATAGGGGGTAGAAATAGCCTCTACCGTGGCATGTACAGGAGGTACATACGGATTGGTGTACTACACCATATATAGGGGGTAGAAATAGCCTCTACCGTGGCATGTACAGGAGGTACATACGGATTGGTGTACTACACCATATCCGTATTGTACGGTTACATGATGTTCAACATCCGGCAAAGGTGGCTGGCCAGGTAGCTAGCGTTGGGATAAGATCACGAGGAGATACTATCCAAATATCTGCACTTTCCCGCTTGACGTGGATAGATATAGATGGCCTTTATGTGTACCGTCTCATCTCTCAAAGATTTCACCTTTTCTTTTTCAAAGAATCATCTCATCTCTGGTGATTGAAATGTCATATAACTTGGGCGCCGGCGACCTGTTAAGCATCTTTGCGTAGTGTGGTCATGTACTTGCAGCATAGCGGTCATGGTAATTCTCTTATGATCATCATGGTAATTCCGCATGCATGGCATGATCGAATATGCAACATTTGCACTGCTGAAAGACGAATTTGATCCATGCGAGGTCTGTAGTGGGAGTTTTGTTTGACAAGTTGACGGATAATCAAGCACTTACGGAGCGACAACCTAACCGATAACACAGCAACGAACAGTACTCAGCCCGCATATATTAGCTGCTGCTTTCCACAACACATTATACGTTTGTTAACTTAAGCACGCACCATGTCTCAATCATCCATCAAGGAGATTAGTAGTAGGATTTTCAAATGTGCAAAAAGATGGATGCCCAATTGAGTCAAAAATGTCTTGCATGTTCCTCTCCATCTTACTTATCGGCTTGCGCCGAAAATGGCGACCGGCCGGGAAAAAGTTTCGATCAAAAGCGGCCGATATCGGTCGGCAGTAGTAGCTTTACCTTTATGAACTCGAAGCCTTCGTGTATATAGTACTAGTTGAATTTAGCGTGATGCCACGCCCTTGGTGTCTTTTTTTTGTAAAAAATATTTTTTTTTGTTCGGCAAAATGTTGGCCAACTTGGAGTGTGGAAACATGTTTTTATTTTGTTATGAATAGGCAGCATTTTTGTTGTGAGTTTTTTGATATATTGTGTAGAATATTCAAATATTTAGTGGGTTGAAATGTTCGAACATGTTTGTATTTTGACGGTAATATTTATTGTTGTGAGTTTATAATGAGTGCGAAAGCACATTTATTTAACTGAATTCCATAATTAGAGAGTTTGTTTTGTGAAATTCAACTCCATGTAATTGTCCATATAATTGGAGCAAGTGCGTTGGTTGTTTTTTTTTCAAATTTTGGCCAAATTGGAATGTTTTGTTCATATAGTGCAGAATATTTCCAATTTTTAAGCAAATTGGAATGTTTTATCATGTTTTTTAAACTAAATTTTAATTTAAGTCCATAGTGAATGGAAATGCTCATATATTAAATTGAATTCCATACTTCAGTTTTTTTAAAAAGTCAAGTCCATACAATTGTTGATATAGTTGGAGTGAGTGCATTTGTTTTATTTTTTTTTACTGAATTGGAATGTTTAAACATGTTTGTAGTTTGTCCTAATTAGTAAGCACTTTTTTGTGATTAGTTTGAGTTATTGGCCATATTTTTTCCGGTAGAAAGATTTGAATTTTTTTAACCTGTAGCATTATTCGTTTTCTGCAATTATCATTTTATGGAAATTCCCGCGAAAAGAAAGAAACACTGACAGGCCGGGCCCATTGTGATGTTTTTAAACATGCATGAATTTGACATAATTAGATAGAAATATTTTTGCTGAACATTTTGCTATATAATTTGCATTTTTCATCATATGTGGCATGATAAATTAAGAAGTTCATTTTAAACTCTACAAAATGGATAGTAATTTAAATGGGGTCCAAATACCACTTAACTGCAATATTTGGAACAAACACCATAATTTAGAAAAGTGGCATTGTAGTAATTGTAGGCAAATCTTATTTTAAGTTGTTCAATCATGCATGAATTGTCATAAATAAGTAGTTTATTTTTTCTGTACATTTTGGTATATTACTCGAAATTTCCTGAAATACAGATCAAAAGATATGATATTTACTTTTTTTTGTATTGTTCTGTAATCAAATATTCACCAATTCAAAATGTTCCAACATTTTTTTTTCTGTAAATAGTTGGCATTTTTTGTGTGGGGATGTTGATATATTTTAAAGTATAGTTAGTAATGTTTGTATTTTGGCATTAATAAGTATCATTTATTTTTGTGAGCATGTCTACATATTTTGTAGTACGTCCAATATTCTAGCAATTTGAAATATCCAAATAAACTTCTATTTTCCAAAAAAATATTTAATTTAAGTGCGTAGTTAGTGCTAATGCATATTTGAAAGGGCATGGCGCCCCCATGTGTGATTTTGGTAATTAATGACAATCCCTATGGACTAATGGTTGCATTGAGTTTTACTTGTATTGTTTGTCCATAGACCATGCTTGAACTTCATATGTTGGATTCAAGGTTGATGCCATGAATATATTGATATAATGAAGTATTTGGCATCAAGATCATCGAGTTGAGCATATTGCAAGTATATCTTGAAGAAAAGGATTATGTGATCATTCATGGTTATCTTCAAGACATCGTCTATTCAAAAGAGAAGAAAAGATACAAGGTTGATCAAGATATTGATCAACACACAAAGCTACAAAATGTACCAAGTAGGATCATGTATCTCTTGGTATGGTAAGCAATTGTCCATATAGCTTTGTGAAGTAACCCATGATATGTGTGTAGCATTTCTATGTGTGGTTATGTATCTTTCTATGGGCTTGCATCAAATGAAGATTTTATATAGCCCATGGACGATGACGTCAAGTGGTGATCATCATCAATGTTGAGATGCGCAAGTTCAAGAGGAGCATCTCGAAAAAATCCTAGGCTTGAAGCTTGCCACCCATTTAGAGATAATGTTCATTTGAAGATGTGCCTAAGAGAGGCTCTCCCATAGTGGAGTATGGGGGAGCAATGTTTGAGTCTTCACCAAGCGAAGCGCAATCAAGAAAGGTGGTCCACTTGAGAAGATCAAGATCGCCATCATCTAGTCAAGTGGAATGCGCAAGACAAAGGTATGATCTTGATAGGGTTTCTATTTTACCAGTCTCATGTTGTTAGTCGGGAGACCGGGTTATTGGATAGACACCGTACTATCAAGAGGGGCTCTCGATTGAGCTTTAGCGTATCAGTTGGAGAGAGCTCAAAACCTTTGCATATTTGCCTTCATCATCTTTCTTGGTTCTTATTTGGTTCTTCTCCTAGTTGGGTTTTGGTGCTTGTCGTGATCTTCATGACAAGTCCAAGTGTAATACCCCATAGTTTAGAGAGTCAAAAGGGTAGAAATATGATATGTGCATTTGCATAGCATGCATCTGAAAATGCGGGAAATTTTGGCGCGAATAAGAAACGAGACAAAGGGATCGATGTTTCTCTCGACTCGATGAGTTTAGATTTAGATCATCTTGTTGAGTGCTATGAACTTCGACATGACCTTTTCTAAATAACAACACTTTTCACTAATATCATAAGCTTAGAAATCAAATAGAATATAAAGCACAAATGCTCCATATCATCCACACATCCAAGATCATACAAGGATACATTTATCCAAACATTATTTCACACATGAACTTATAAGAATTCATACACCACCATTTCCTACATCATTTTATCATATCCTTCTCCACACATAAAAGTATCAATTTCAAATGAATGACCAAAGTACATATAAACACATCTAATGATCATCTCATATAAAATCATTTCAATTAACATCTTATATACATCATCTCATATTACATTCATCTCAAATACAAACTCGAAATCAATGTCCAAAGTTTATTTAGATACAACAATTGGAAATGGACACAAGATCAAACCTTACAAGTGGAATTTAAATAAGTAAATGAATATAACAACTTTAATCGAATAAGTACATATCTCATCCAACAAGAAAGAAAATTTCTAAACTAAATTTTGATCTTCTCATCATCATCTTGATCATCTTATCTTCTATCTTATTATTCTTCATTTCCTGCAAAAGCAAACAAGAAAGACAAGCAATATATGGTTATTGTTCAAATGTCGCCTTCACCACAAGGGTGAGGCGAATTGATGTTGGAACCTAACTCCAGGATAGTATGAACTTGTCCTAGTATCCAAGCAACAGCTAGAGGGATCAAAAGAAAATTAAGGCAACAAGGGACTATGGATTATACTTGGAACATTGGATCAGCTTGGGTCAAATAGGCAGCAGGAGCACGAGGCAACATTGATCCATTTTTATTAAGCAACAAAGGCAACCAGGAGTAAAGGCAACAATTATGGATCCAAGTATATAAATCTGAAGCATCAAGGCAACTAATTAATCCCTCTAACTTAGCTAGGTTCCTAATAAAGAAAGCCCACATTAACATTTCTCCAATGGTATTATTTACCAAGGAAGAAAATAGACAAATGCTAAAGCCCACAATCTGAAATTATTAAGCCACATGATCACCACCCATAAATGGCCAAGCCCACATATGAGAGAAGCCACACAAGCCCATCTAGTGACAAATGCCACTTGGCTTGATAAAAAATTAATCCTACAAGGAGATAAGATCAATGACCAAGCATTCTTATCCACAAGCAAAATATCTCACATAACTTGTACCTCAAGAATATCTCACAAGAGGATAAGACCAATGACTACTCATCTTTATCCACAAGGGAAATATCTAGCTTAACTTGAACCTCAAGAAATGCCTAAGTATGAGAGCTTGACAACAAGTAGCTTACTCATCCATGCAAAGCAAGAGTCACCACTTGAGGTGTCAACTTGTGGGGGATAGCTAGATCCTATAAAAGAGCATGTCATCCACACAAATAAAGGAATTTGCTCACACATTCATTTTCAGCAAAGAACCAGCCGTACCAATTGTTCATTATATCAAGGAATTCATCTACAACAGTACCCAACTGTTTCTACAGCCCCAAAACAGCAAGAACACCTCACCCATTTCTCACATCAGATCAGCTAGAACAGCTCAAGAACATCTCAAGAACACAAAGAACCTCCACTAAATCAATTTGCAGCTAGATAAATACACCCTAGGAACATTGAAGCAGCGAGGAGGAGCAGGCTAGCCACAAGACGAGGTTATCATCATTTTCCAGAAGACCAAGCTGCTCAACAACAGCAGGTTAATTCTTTGTGTGTGTGAGGCAGAGGAGAGGTGCTAGCAGGTTCTGTAAATGACAGGACAGTGCTAGAAAGAGAGGAGAGCAGGGCAGCACATAAAAATCGATCAAGAATACATTTCTAAATCATTCCAACTACCCTTCAACTAGATTTTCACTAGGAGGATAGAAAGAAGTGTTTCTCTCAGATCTGCATAGAGTTGCTATGCATAAATCATCACAGAGATTAAAAGCCACATACTAGTATCTGTTCTTATCCAAAATTCATGCCTCAGCCTTTGCATCATAGGCTCGGCTAAGAAAACATGTACAAGATCTGTTCATATATCAGTTTAATAGCCAAATCTTTCAAGGAATACATTTCATAAATCATTTCAGCAACACTAGCATCACCAGATCATGCTTGGCATGGATCTGAGCACAGGGCACACTCCCAGGAGGCACCACAGGAGTAACTCATGATCAACAAACCAGCACATGGGCACAAAATCATCCAATAATACATCTTAACAAAATAGGCAGTGCATCATATTTAATCCTGCTATACCAGGGCATCAGATCATCCAAATATTCGTGGGAAACATCCACACAACATCATCTGGATGAGTAAATCATCTAGATTTCTTCCCTGAAATTAAATTGACAGAAACAACAAGTGACTAAACTGAATATTTCTTCAGTTAAACCACAGTCCGAGACCAACCAGAGACCATAAGCTCGATTTCATGCACAAGTTCATCACCTGGATGAACTGGAGCAGTACCACATCCCCTAGAACAGGGGAAAACCCTAAATTACACACGGTCTTAAGCAACAGATGCTCGAGCAGGGTATTAGGAAGAGGAGAAGCATCTAGAAGAAGCACCAGAGCGTCTAGAACTAGAAGCAGTGGAGAAGCACTTACCAAGCGGCCATTGCCGTAGCTCCGAGGCGACGAGGCAGTGCTCGTGCAACCTCTGGAGGGGGCAAACGGCAGTAGAGGACACGTAGAACAGCACCAGAGCACCGAGAGCAGCTCGGAGGCTTCCATGGCGCCGCACAGCGCGGAATCGTGCGCCGTCACCGAAACACTAGCTGAGGGGATCGAGTTGCGCCACTAGCTAGAGGGCAGTAGAGACGAATCGCGTGGACAGGAAGGAAGAGCAGAGAGAGGAGAGCGTTTTGCTCCACAGCACGGCGGAGGAGGTGGCCGGAGCAGCTCGGGAGAGCACGGCGGCAGCATATCGCCAGGGGAATCGCGAGAGAGAAGCACGGGGAGAGAGAGAGAGATTAGGGTTTGACCAGACCGGCTCGGTCGGTAGCCTGGTCTGAACCAATTTGACTTGGTTCGACCAAGTCAGCAGAGGGGCATTTTAGTCATTTCACAATTTGAGTGTTAAGCAAGTTAAAATAATTATTTCTCACTGAAATAAAGTCCTAAAAATACAATAAAAATATCCACACACATCAGAAAAATACAAGGAATTTGATTATGATTTTTATTGGAATTTTTGAAAACCTTTGAGTGATACAAATATTCAAAGATCCTTAAGTGGATTATTCTTGGAATAATTTCTTAAAGAAAAATAATCTGGGAAAATAAATACTAAGTTCAAAATAATATTTGAACTATACCAAGACTATCTTGCTACTCATCCTAAATCAAAAATATTCAAACTTAAATGAATTTTACACCAAATTCAAATACACAAAAATCAACTAAAAATATGCAACATACTCTACAAAATATGAGGAATTTTTATGTAAGTTTTATTTGAAGTTTTGAAAAACATTTTATGGATGAAAAATTCAAGGATCCTTAAGTGGAAATGACTTGAAATTCTTTTTCAAAAACTATTTTTTAAAAGAAAATAATATGGGAAAATAAAGTCTTAAATTCAATTATATTGAACTATTTAAATTCAATCACTTTAAATTTATTCCTCATGAAAATTGTTGTCAAATTAAATAATTAAAAACTCCAAACACTTGAAAAGTCTTAAATCCGCAACTTGGGAATTTTGGGGTGACGATGCATATCATGATTATGCATAATAGCATGCTGCTAGATTTTCAGTAGTCCTTATCAGGATTACTTTGCTATTTCAGAACTCGGGGTTTTACCGCAAACCCTAGAACCCCGAAGGTTGAACGGCCATTTCTACCACAGGCAAGTTCATTCTTGCATGTCCGTTGAAATATTTTATCAAAGTATTTTAAAAAATTATTATCATTGCATAAAAAGAAAAACTATTTTCGAATGATGTGAATTGCTATATATATATTGTTTGGCTGGCAATGGAACCACGGATTGATGTTGTGGTGGAGGTTCCATTGTACGGGAAAGTATATACCTAGGATTAATTACCAATGTCACAGTGATCCTTGCGCCGTATTGAAGCGTTTACCATGAGATCTGCTATGGACGGTAAAAGTCAGCCGTATCTTCTCTCGTTCACATATCCTCGGCAGGCTATTACCTGGTTGTGTCCGTTGCGGCGGCCAACAGCGTGGAAGCGCGTGACCTTCCCACCTGACGGGGTGACTGGAATAGAAGCTCGGGAGGGGTGGCGGGATAGCGGTCTTTGTTACCGGCCGCGCCACAAATGGGCGGATATGTGTTGTGCGGAGAGGGCGGTGATTGGCTTTGGACTCACACCTGGCCCCATACCATGGAAGTATGGACGGGCCGCTCGGAAAGGCAACAAGGCTGGGTTTCTCTCATGGGTAAAGTTACGCAGCTCTGCAGAGTCAACAACAAGAAATTGTGGCTGTCACATCCTTGTTCCAGGAGGGAACTACAGAACGCTGCGGGAAAGGCATCCCAAGTGATGACTAAAGACCCGTGGAGACTGTGAGCATAGTTTTCTGAAAATAAAATGACCTTTGAAAAATTTTCCAAAACTTGCATTATGTATGACCGTTGGTCATGGCAGTAGCTAGTGCATCAAAGCAAAAACTCTTTCCTATATTATTGAACTTGCTAAGTAACGCTCGTGTTGCTACCCTTTCCCGTTGACCCCCTGCTTAGATTTTGGAGCCATCAACGGAGTTGCCAGTTATCCATCATGACGTCAAGGAAGTATCCAACAAGGAGTCAAGTCTACGGATGGAGCTTGAAGGAGTCAACAGCTACTTCATTGACAGAAGGATGACGACCACCTTGCCAGGTGTATATAACGACAACACTGCCGATGGAGGAGACAACATCATTTTGGAAGAAGGAGTACAACTTGGATAAAGATATTCCAGATGGAATAGATTAGGGCTGTGACAACAGCAGTAGTGGATTAGGAATTAGAGATAGAGCTGATATCCAGCTTAGTGATACGAATTGGATCTTTTTGATGTTTCATTTGCACGAGACCTACTTCTATCTGTAAAGAAGGTTCTCGAGATTTTGTATTGAATAGTGTTGTAATCCTATAGTGTTACCTTGGACCGGCTATGTTTCTGTTGTACTACTCTGAGGGATGTAATATTTGCGGAAAGATCCTTCCGTGCGTGTTACATCAACGACTTGTACACTACAACATGCAGTGGTGTGCTGGGAAAAGAGAGAGGAGATCTAGATCTATTGTTCCACCAATCCATCTCTCCTCTAAGTGAGGGGAAGCCTTTGGATCTAGATCTTGGAGTTCCATTTGTTGAGTTCTTCCTTGTTCTTCCTCTCTTCTCCCCCCACAAGCATTAGTTGCTTTTGGTGGGTTTTGGGAGTGAAGGATTTGACCACCTCTAGTGGTCTTGCCTTCATTGCATCGGTTGCATCGGTTTGAGTTCTCCACGGTGATACGTGGAAATCGAAGTTGAGAAGCTTGTTTCTCTTGGGTACTTGGGGTGCCCTAGAGCTTGTCCTCTTGGGTACTTGGAGTGCCCTAGACGGTCCTTGTTGATCTCGGAGTTTTGGTGGCTCGCGGGATTGTTGGGAGCCTCCAATTAAGTTGTGGAGACGTGTCTCAACCTTGTGAGTCTTGTGGCTTTGGGAGCCACGGGATTCCGGTGAGAGCCTCCAATTAAGTTGTGGAGTGTGCCTCATCCTTATACGGGTTCGGTGACCACCCTCAAGTGTCCCATAGTGGTTCGTGACACTCTACATTGGTAGAGGCACGAAGGAGATTACGGTGTGCCATTTGACGGCTATTCGGGGATCACTTTGTGACTCCGCACCGCTCCAACGGAGACGTAGCTTCCATTGGGAAGTGAACTTCGGGATAAATCATCGTCTCCAAGTGCCTCGGTATTTCTATACCCGAGCTTTTTACTTATGCTATTTACTTTGTGATAGCCATCGAGCTTGAAGTAATATATCTTGCTATCACATAGTTGTATATCTTGTTTAGCATAAGTTGTTGGTGCACATAGGTAAACCTATCTTGTTTAGGTTTTGCGTTTGATAAATTAACCGCTAGTTTTATTCCACATTTATTCAAGCCTAAGCCGTAAAGAATTTTAAATCGCCTATTCACCCCCCCTCTAGGCGACATCCGTGTCCTTTCAATATTTTTTGGATTCGAGTCTACAATTCGTGAAAGTTCATTTATATTGCATCTTAATATTTTCCATTTTGAATTGTTGAAATATGTTTTGTGTTTTGCCATACATAGTTAGCGTTGATTTTTTCCGATCATTTTTCATATAGTTTAGAAAATATTCGAATATTTAGCAAATTGAAGTATTTAAATATGTTTTTATGTTGCCATGAATTTTTAACTGTAAATTAGATAAAATGTGTTAGAATTAGGTTTGAAAAATAAATTCGGAAAAAATGAAAGAATATATTTATACTGAATTAGAGTTTGTTGTTTTTAGTATGTCTGAATATTCAGCAATTTGAAATGTTTTTTCATAAGCTCCATAATTAATATAAAAAAGCTATATTAGTTTTTTCTAAGTAAGATTATTTACGGTTGTTTAGTCATGCATGGAAATGGGTTAGTTGTAAAGTTTTCATTTTTTGCAAATTTTGGTATGTTATTTGTATTTTTCTGAATTACGCATTAAAAGATATGGATTTGTCAAATTCCAGCATTTCCTGCAATTATTTTAAAATGTAAAAATCTGACAGACGGGCCCCACGGTGACATCATCGCGTGACGTCACCAGGCGACGGCGGACGCGGCTGCGGCCGCGCTGCCGAGCTCGCGCTCAAGCAGGCGAGCGCGCGCCCGGCCTGGGGCCGTGCGGAGCCGCCAGAGGAGATGGAGTTGAGCCGGAGGGGCGGCGGCCCGGACCATTTGGTCGCCGGAGCGGCCGGCGGCGAGCAAATCCGTCGCCGCGGACGGCGACCGTGGCGACGAATAATCCGGCACGGCTGCGGCGTCCCGGCGGCCGATCTGCGGCGAGGAAGTGGAGGAGACGGCGGCGGAGCGCTCCTTGGCCTTCGATCTGACCGGGGAGGGGCGGCGGCACGCGTCGGCGGCGGCGGCGATTTCCGCCGTCGCGGGAGAGAGAGGAAGAGGGAGGAGAGATGTTGTGGCGTTTTTGCAAGAAATACCTTCAGTTTTCTGAAAATTGCAAACAGGCCCCTCCGCGCGGTACTGTTCAACACTGTAGCTAGGAACAGTGATGAATAGTAGCACGATCGCTCTCAGCTCGCTAAATCGCTCAGCTTTCATATAGTTAGTGACTAGTCTACTACTACGGTGCTGCCGATATGCTTACACTCAAATGGAATAGAAGTATGCATGACAAGGCAATTGGGCAGAACTAAGCGTGTTTTCCTCGTTCAAAAAGGCCATCACCGAGAAGGTCAAAGTGTTCGCATTAAGATACTAGTACTATATATATCTAACTATGAAATAAGATGAGGATGGTACGTTAAGAATAGTACTTTACCTTCCATTTCAACTCCCTTTCTACATATAATCTTGATGGCTAGTGTGAGCCGCACTACCGCCGTGTATGGGATAGACGGATCATGTATCTATATCTTAATAAATCACATATAGACTACCTCGACACGCATAATATCACACTACATATGTTCATATATCGTTTTCCCCGTGGTCTTATTTTGTCGTGAAACGAGCTGGCTAGCTCCTTCCCACTTCACTTTCACTTTTGATAAAAGCACATAGCAAAAGGAAGTTTAAAGCGGTCTCTCGTCGTCCATACATTATTCATGCACTTGTTTGCTCACTAACACTGCCACTTACTCGTTAATCCTAATACAGTGCCGTCAATTCTACTGTGTACTTTCCGCGTAGCGCTAGGATAAAGCGGCCTAACTTGCCACGATCGCAGGGGCCGGAGAAATATCCTAAATGCTGAAGTGGCAACTGAGCATATGCACTTAATCAGTATACTAGTAGTATCCCATTGCACATATGTACTTATGAAGAAATGAGCAACTGAGCAAAGTAGTCAAGAGCACGTGCCCTCGTCCTTGCCGTGCGAGATTGATGGGATTAATCAAAGAGTTACAAGATTTGGAGGTATATAGCCACTATTTTAAGACTTGATTAAACAATGTCACTTTTCGCCATTGGCCATTTATAGTGGCCGGAACCAGTTATATGGATATCCCATATAAAGTTCCACTAACTCTAGATCACATTCATCCATATTTGCAGATGGATTGTAGATAGGGTTAGATTAGGTTAGATAAACAGATAGCGATCCTCAATAATAAAGTTTCCCCAGTGGCATCGATCAATACAAGTGAGACTAGCTATTGCTCTTCTTCCGCAATAAAATAAATATTTTCACAGCATCCAGAAAAAAAAAGATACTAGCGTCATAAGTTTTTTCAAGGGCGCTAAGTAAAGTAAAGCACAAGTTTAAATAATTAAAGCGTACCTCATCCTTTCACACACACTGTCTTGTTGGTCCCTAATCAGGATAGACATTTAGTCACTAGTTCCACCACCCACTACAGTGTCAATTATACAATCCTTTTTTCTACACAGTCCCTAGATTCTACTGCTTGCTTATTTCCACTTAGGAAGTGTCTAAGCAAAAGGAGCCAAACTTGTCTCCCAAAATATAGAGAGCAAAACTTGCCACGCGTGCAGGAAGAAACATCCAAAAGTGGCATCCCACTGCCGCGTGGGCCTATTGCTCCTACCCCCACTATGTCATCCTTCCACGGACGCTATAAAGAGACGCACGAGCTCCATCCCAGCCAACACATAGACGCGCTCGCCGCTCAGTCTCAGAGTCAAAGCTAGTACAGAGTCGCAGAGTGAGTCCACAGGCCACAGCATCGCAGCAGGCAGAGCAACACGATGCGCGTCCCGGCGAGCCTCTTGCACCGCACGGCCGCAATCGCCGCCGGCCCCAGCGAGCCGATGTCCTCGTCGCCGTCGGCGAGCATGAAGGCCCCGGAGGAGCACACGACGTCTCCACCGATGGCGGTGGACTCGAACATGGTGGTGATCCTGGCGTCGCTGCTCTGCGCCCTCGTCTGCGTCCTCGGCCTCGCCCTCGTCTCCCGCTGCACGTGCCGGCGCCGGCGCAGCTCAAGCTCCGACCACTCGTCTCCTCCACCCAAGGGGCTCAAGAAAAAGGTCATCGACGCGCTCCCCACCGTCCCCTTCGCCACCGCCCCCGATTCTCCAGCGGGCTCATCGCCACCATCGTGCTGTTCGTCGTCGGAGTGCGCGATATGTCTGGCGGAGTTCGCCGAGGGTGAGAGCCTGCGCGTGCTCCCGCTGTGCGGCCACGGCTTCCACGTCGCCTGCGTTGACGCCTGGCTCCGGACCTGCGCCTCATGCCCCTCATGTCGCGCCAGTATCGTCGCCGAGGAGCCCGCGAAGGCAGAGCCAACCGTGGTCGTCGTCGTGGCGGGCGGAGGCAGCAGGTGCGGGAGATGCGGGGAGGTGGCAGCGCCATCGATCGGTGGTGCGGATGCTGTGCCTTCGTTCTTGCCATAGCTTATCTATTTTCTCTCTCGTTCTTCTATTTGCTAGGCAAAGTGATCACTGATTAGTTAGTTAATCAGGTTTGTAGTATCGTTCTTCTTTTTTTGAACAAGTAGTATCGTTCTTCCGTTTCGTCAATCCACTCAACCAGGACAGGTTTTGTAGCTTCTTGTAAATTATAAACTTGTGATTTTCAAGTTCTTTCTTTTCCCCCTCGCGGGAACCTATTTCTTTTCGTCGTTTTCATTTTGTTTTGGGTGGTTCGGTCTGTTTTGCCCTGTGACCGAATGTAGCCGATTAGGCTTTAATTAGTCTCCGTCAGAATCCGATTCGCCATTCGTTAAAGGCACAACATGATAGCTGCTCGACTGATGGCAAAGGCGTACAAGTGGCATGGAAACTAAGCATCAGCATAATTCGGATGCGTTCAAGTTTGACCATGTTTTACTACTACTTCTGATGACAGTATGGTAGCAAAATTAAAAAATGGCTAGTGATAAAAGCAGCTTTTATGCTGAATCTAGGACTCCCTCCGTTTACAATTAGTTTGCGTTATGGGTTTAGTCAAAGTCAAACTTTATAAAGTTTGACCAAATATATAGAAAAAATATAAATATTTACAATAAAAATTTAACATTATTAGAATATTGATAATACATATTTTCATATTATATATATTACATATTATAGATAGGATATTGATATTTTTTTCGTATATACTTGGTCACTTTAAAAGACCTAGAACGCGAACTAAATAAAAACGGAGGGAGTACATGTGAATTAATCTCGAGGCGATGATCTGCCACATTGCATGTGTGGCGACGTCTTTTCCGGTATCCTTGGCGAGATTTTCACTGACATCCATGCACAATTCTTGTTGACTCAATTCGGTGCTGGTTTGTGCCACCTCCCCGACCGGGCTGGCGGGGTGGCACTTAAAGGGTATAATCAAGGTTCGGCGGGAAAAAAACTTAAAGGGTACATACAATCATGCCAAGTAAAACTTTAAGATAGTATTACAAGGTGGGTATCACTAGTTCCATCGTAGCACGAAGTTTATTTTTGTACAACTCAAGTTTTATAGAATGGTTGTAATCATGCTCAAATATAGTGTAAATATGCTTTTGATGTAAGAAATTACCATTTTACATTTTTATTATTAGTAGTAAAACAATGTTGCCCGGGGGCAATCGCCCCCTCCCCCCCCCCCCCCCCCCCAACCGAATATGTGTCAAAATTAATCTTTCACATCCAATTGGCACTGCCATCAAATCATTACTCAAAAATTACGACAACACAAATACCATGGGAATTAAAAGTCAAGACGTACCAGTACTATGGGATTCGAACTCAGGTCGCTAGGTTCACCACTGCGACCGTACTGCTACGGAATATATGTCAAAATGAACGTATCTCAACAAAATTACTCTTTCCCATCCAATGGACAGTGCCATCAGATCGTTCCTCCTACATTACGACAATAGAAAACAAATAGCATGGGAATTAGAACTCCAGGTAAGTCTTTCTTGATCTTGGATTTTCGTTCAGGGAAACAATACGTCACATTACATGTATAGTAACTATGGGCATTGATGTGGAAAACAAACATATCAAGTTTACCGCGTCCCACATCACACACATGTAGCTACACGGTCATCACCATTGAGATATGTGTCAAACCAGTTAGCATGCATATTTTTAACAAAGTTGTCCACTGATTTATTAATAATCGTCGACAATATTCCAGAAAACCTCAATGCCAGTTTTTGTAAACAAAACATGACTAGTTATGATTTAATTTGAACAAGAAGTGGTAATTTTCAGTCGTATATGTTGTTTATCCATTACTTCTTATGACTCGAAAGGCAAGAGACACAATGCCAAGGGTCAGAAGATGATCCTTTTGATGAGGAGCCGTGGGTCTACCCGACCAAAACATATGAGCTCCTCGTGGTCGTGCGCAATAACCTTTACTAGCTTTGATGTGAATAAAGTCTCAGAGCTTGTGCTATATCCGACAAACCATTTCACCGTGTAGACTTCTCCGCTAGGAAGAGAGAAATCTAACAAGGTAAAATCTTGATCAAAACGCCAAAGTTGACATGTGGGTCCCCGCCCACAGTGGGAAGCTTTATTGGCAGAACCACGAGGTTCCAACCCAAATACATAACCTGCCATGAAACCAAAACCAAACCAGGCAGCAGGAGATCGGCCATCCCATGCATGGGCAAGAACAGAAAAACCAGTTGGTCCAACATTGTGATATGTCTACGTACTAGATGAACTGTGTGATGACTGATGATGGGCATATGCATTGAAGAACATTAATGTGGGCAGATGTCGAACTTTTTTTTGGCAAAGATGTCTGGCCAGCTGCCGTTGGGGATAAGATCGTGAGGAGATAGATTCACTGCATCTCCTATCTAAATATCTGCACTTTTTTCACCCAATGGATAGATGGCCTTTATCTGTATCGTCTAATCTCAAAGATTCACCTTCTTTACAAAGAATCGTCATCTGATAATTGAAATGTGCATGGTTTGGGCGTCGGGGACCAGCCGAGCATCTATGCGTCAACTGTGGCAACGCTAGCTTCAGGCCGTCTGGCGTATAGCCAACGGTCAGGATGTTCTCTTGTGGATATTGCTGTAAACAGTACAGCTGGTACACTCCTGCGGCATGCATGCATGTCACAATCACCCATCAAGCAGACTTAGCTGTAATATTTCTCAAATGTACAAAAGATGGATGGCCAATTGATTCACAATGTTATTGCATGTTAATTTTCACTCGATCTTCCTAATCAGCTTGCGCAGAAAATGACGACCCGCGGAGGAAAAGAGCTTGGATCAAAAGTCGGCTGTTGCAGCTTTACCTTTACGAACTCGTCGTCATGAATCATTTCAGCCTACCACTACTACAGTATTACCGATATGGTTACACTGAAATGGAATAGAAGCATCCATGACAAGGCAATTGGGCAGAACAAGGCGTGTTTTCCTAGTGCAAAAAGGCCATCGCCAAGAAAGTCGAAGTGTTCCCACTAAAATAGTACTCCCTCCGTCCCAAAATAATTGTCTTAGATTTGTCCAAAAGTTGATAAAACATGTCTGGATAAATCCATTTTTAGACAAATCTGAGACAATTATTTTGGGACGGAGGGAGTACTATATACCTCATTATGAAATAAGTTGAGGATGGTTAAACAATCGTGTACTTTATCTTCCATTTCATCCCTTTCTACATCTAATCCTTGGTAACTAGCGCTAGTGTGAGCCGCACTAACTCTGTATGGGATGGATCATGCATATATCTTAAATAGTGACATATGGATTACCTTAACACGCATAATATCACAACACACGTTAATCGTTTTCCCTGTGATCGATCTTATTTGGTACAAAGTGAAATGAGCTAACTAGCTCCTTCCCACTTCACTTTCACTTTTGTTAAGAGCACATATCAAAAGGATGTTTGAAGCGGTCTTTCATCATCGTCCATACAAGCATCCACTTGTGCTCATTAACACTGCCACTTACTCGGTTAATCCTGGTACACTACCTTCACTAGCTTGCTTCCACCGTGTACTTTAATTTCCACATAGCGTTAGGATAAGGCGGCCTTCCTTGCCACGAACACGGTGGAAAATATCCTAAAGGCTAAAGTGGCACCACTTTAACGATTTGACCGGTTGATATCCCATTACACATATGTAGTTATGCAAAACTGACAACTTGAGTAAAGTAGTCAAGATCATGTGCCTCGTCCTTGTCGTGCGAGATCGATGGGATTAACCAAATTAAGTGTTATAAGATTTGGAAATATATAGCCTTAATTTTAAGACTTGATTAAACAATATCACTTTTCGCCACTGGCCAGATATAGTAGTCGTAACCGGATATTTGGATATCCCAAATAAAGTCCCACTAACTCTAGATCACATTCAACCATATTGCATATAGATTGTAGATAGAGTTAGATTAGGTTAGATGATTTCATAAACAGATAGCGATCCTCAATAATAACATTTCCCAGTGGCATTGATCAGTATGGGTAAGACTAGATATTGCTCTTTTTTCCCGCGAATTCTGTATACAATAAAATAAATATTTTTTTGCAGAAAAAAGTTAGCATCATAAGTTTTTTCAAGGGGGTAAAGTAAAGTAAAGCACAAGTTTAAATAGCATCCTTTCACACGCACTGTCTTGTTGGTCCCTAATCAGTATACGTTTAGTCACTAGTTTTAACACTCACTACAGTGTCAACGATACGTTCTTTTTTCTACAGTCACTAGATTCTACTGCTTGTTTATTTCCACTGCTACGGGGGCCCAGCCTACCTGCTAGTAGGCCCAGTGCTCCTTCCACGCACGCTATAAAGGCCCACGAGGTCTATTCCAGCAAACAAACACGCGCGCGCTTGTTAAGAGTCGAAGCAAGGCAAAGCTAGTAGAACAGAGTCGTAGAGTCCACACCACAGCAGACTAGCAGCAGCAACACCATGCGCGCCGCGGCGAGCCTCTTGCACCGCACGGCCGCAATCGCCACCGGGCCTGGCGAGGCGATGTCATCGTCGCCGGTGAGCATGAAGGCCCCAGAGGAGCAAACGGCTCCAACGATGGCGGTGGACTCGAACATGGTGGTGATCCTGGCGTCCCTGCTCTGCGCGCTCGTCTGCGTCCTCGGCCTCGCCCTCGTCTCCCGCTGCACGTGCCGGCGCCGGCGCAGCTCAAGCTCCGACCACTCGTCTCCTCCGCCCAAGGGGCTCAAGAAAAAGGTCATCGACGCGCTCCCCACCGTCTCGTTCGCAGCTTCTCCACCTGGATCATCATCACCAGCGATGAAACCTGCGGCGGCGTGGTCGTCATCGTCCGAATGCGCGATATGCCTGGCGGAGTTCGCGGAGGGGGAGAGCCTGCGCGTGCTCCCGCTGTGCGGCCACGGCTTCCACGTCGCCTGCGTCGACGCCTGGCTCCGAACCTGCGCCTCATGCCCTTCCTGTCGCGCCAGTATCGTCGCCGAGGAGCCCGCACCGGCGGTGCCAACCGTGATCGTTATGGTGGCGGGCGGAGGTATCAGGTGCGGGAGGTGCGGCGAGGTGGCAGCGCCGTCGGCCGGTGGCGGGGATGCCACGCCCACCTTCTTGCCTTAGCCTTTTTTTCTTTACCTTGTTCTTTCATTTGCTAGGCTACGTGATTTACCTGCTCGCTTGTAGTCAATCAGTTAATCAGCCTTGTAGTACTATTATTATTTCTGGTGCCCTCTGCTTTTCAGCTAGATGCTGTCAATCCAATGTATATACTGTCGATCGAGGGAACCTGTATACTGTCGTCGTTTTCATTTTGTTTTAGTTCGGCCGTGCTCTGCTCTGTGACCGAACGTGGCCGATTAAGCTTTAGTCTTCGTCAGAATCTGATTCGCCATTGATTAAAGCAGAACATGATAGCAGGTGGACTGATGGAGAAGGGGTACAAGTGGCAACAACTAATCATAGTGTAATTCGCATCGTTCAAGTTTTCACTATGACAATGTTTGAAACATTAGTCTGATCTGATATAACATACGCGACAGACAAGCTGTCCAAGCCGAATGTTTTTTGCGACCATAAAAAGTGATAGTAATTCCTTTGAAGACGGAAACTGCAAACGGAGCTCGACCTCTATGTAGCTCCTTTATATTTTTTTATAAAAAAATCGGCAATTTTAAATTGCAAAAAAACCGTTAAAATCCTAAATCTATATAATGTCGAGATACAAATATTCAATCCAAAACTCGTATTATTATAGGCAGGACAAAAAAGATAAATCTGTCAAAATTTCAAGGTTTTGAAACTGTACACTTTTCACCACCCAGATCAACCCATTTGTCCTTTTTGTCCAGTCTAAAATACAACGAATTTTGAATTGAAAATTTTCACACTTATAGATCATATCACTATCTACGTATGGGATTTGTCGCCAAATTTGTGAAAACTTAATGCATATTTTGATTTTTTTTTAAGAAATGGGCCACATGTAGCTCGGCCCCCAAAACATCGATACCTATTCGCATTGCTACACAGATACATACCAACCGTGAAGTTTGACGATATTAAACATGCTTATGTTAGTTTAGCCGCGTGTAATGCTAGATGCAGTTTGCTCATAGTAATTGTGTGCGATTATAGGAAACTCAATAAACGGCAATTTCATCTGACACGTGTGTGTTTCCTTTGCAAAATGCAATTTTTTTACAAAACGATTATTCAGCATTTTGTCTTTCCACCTCCCCTTTTCCACATTTTTGACCACCTTCACACCTGTCCACATTTGTTTATAAAATGTAGGAACACCGCTGGCTGCCGTAGTCTACTAGTTCAAAATCCCCGAGGAAATGTGATACTCCATGGCTAATATCAGAATGACGCGAGCGGCGAAAGCGACTCAATCCACCATCGTTCTCGTGCCCATTGAGGCAGCGGAGGAGCACTGCCCAGAGGCCAGAACGGTGTGGTCAAGTACAAGCATGCGCCCGGATCCCCATCCTCAAGCTGGCAGGTCATGGCGTGCGCGCCTCCTCTTCCACCTTTCCCGCCTCCCTTAGCTCGTCGTTCGAGTCCATTCCCGTTGCAAACAAAGGAGGGGGAGGAGCACTCCCCCCCAAGAGCACGCACATGATAGTGGAACCCCTGTCGTCGGGTCACGACGTGCACAATGATGACCCACAGGTGTACGTGATCGTAACACTTTTAGAGGTTATTATTGCAATCCAAAATTATTAATTTACTACAAGGAAAGTTAAATAATGTATATAAGTCTTAACAATTGAGCTGTCCATTTAGCCAGACCTGGATGAATACTTGATTGACATAGTTTATTAGTAGCGACAATAATAAGATGATAACAAGAATCTAATGATAGTAGTAACAATAAAGTAATAGCAACGAGAGCAATAACATTGAAAATGAATTAAAGAGAACAACAAAGTTATAACACTGTAGGAATGAAAATGGATAAATGGGCGTTGCATTGATGAGATTAAATATGTAATAGTTATAACATAAGGCATAGATAAATAAGCTCGAGTTTATCATTCATACTTAGGCATGTACTCCTAATATAGTTGTATGTGCTTGCAATAAGAACTTGCACAACATCTTTGCCCTACCGTACCGGACCACTTAAAAAACTTAGCGTGATAAAGGTACTCATTTCACAAAGCACCGAAGCAAAACATTAACACTCAATGAATACATGTAATTCTCAAGTTAAAGTCTTCCCCTTTGCCCAACCTGTCACCCTTGGGGTTTCCGGTTTCAAACAATTTATAGGTGCATAAAACTTGTAGATATGATAAAAAACAATAATTATCTCCGAACAAGGCATCAAGCCCTAACAGTTCTAAAATCTATTACTTAGAGAATCACATCCAATCCCATCCACCCCATGTACCTACAGCTAGGAGTTACTCACACATGGATGGGGGAAACATGATGGCTTGATGGAGATGAGTTTGTGATGAAGACAGCGATGATTTCCTCTCTTCGGAGGCCAAGAACAACCTCGATATTAGCTCTCTTGAACAAGAACAGATTTGGCGGTGCCTCCATATCGCAAAAATAATTGTCGCCTTGTCTTAGGGTTTCTCACGTCGGCAGTAAAACAATATAAACCAAAGGGGTTGAGGGGTGGCCCACACGGGTGGCTGAACCGGCCACGTGCACTCCTCTGCCATGTGCCCCCCTAGGTCCCTTCTTCGGGCTACGTGGGTCTTTTCGTCCCAAAAATCTTCTGGAATTTTCCAAAAAATTTAATTTCTGCACCAACAACACCAAGGTAATTATGCTGAAAACCAACGTCAGTTTGGCTTAGTTCTATTCAAATCATGCAAATTAGAGGGTAAAAGAATAGCAAAAATGTTTGAAAAAGTAGATACGTTTGGGACGTATCACATGCCCCCTCTGTTGTTTCTGCCTCCTCAGGCTCGTAGTTAGTCGGAGTCCATCCCTGTGGTGGAGATGCCGATCCAAAACATTGATTCGGCGACATCGGTTACATTGTTCTTGGTTGATCTTAATTATTTTGAGGATTTCGATCGCATTCATAAGCTCGAAGAGTACATGTTGGTGGAGGAGTACATCGCTAAAGGGCGCCATGAAGAAGCCATGGTGACTCGCGTGGTGGAGACTCGTTCGAGACTCTACAGAATACTGTGTGCAAAGGTGGCTGCACCACAAGCAGGAGCTCAAGAGTGCCGGTGTACCATGCGTGTTTCAAGGTAGATGACCAAGGGCATACACATTATCATACCATATTTCATGATAATTTGTCCAGTTTTGGCAGAAAGTTGCATCTTTACATGACAAACAATCGGGCAAGATTAATTACATCATTGGTTTTTAATTTATTTAAAATTTTAAAAAATGGGTACATTGGGCGGCAAGTTACAAAACTAATATTCAATATTCACCATTGCACCTTTACATTTATACATAACTTTTTTACTTATTACATATAATCCTCCTACAAACAAATCTTATGCATTATAATTTTTATTATTTAGCAAAATCAAAAACCAAATTATCAATCTAGTTATTAAGAATTTAAGACACACTATTTTAATTAAAACCTTTAAGTGAAACTAACTTAGTCATTTGTCTTTGACGTACCAACCCTTAATAACCTAAGTCAAATTGAGTTCCCCTGCACTAGAAAACTTTAGAAAATGCAAGCCTTAATGGATTAATTTGTGTCATTTGGATAAATTGTAGGTATATGTATATGTTCAGGAGTATTTTAGTACCCTGAAATATCTTGGTCGATAACTCTGTAATGTGCATTCTAACAATTGTTGGATGAATATTTCTAGAGCATTTGACGGTCTTCATCCGCAAGAAAATAAATGGATAAGTTGAGGATGGTTAAGCAATCACGTACTTTATTTTTCATTTCATCCCTTTCTACATCTAATCCTTGGTAGCTTGCTAGTGTGAGCCGCACTAACTCTGTATGGGATAGATCATGCATATATCTTAAATAGTGACATATGGATTACCTCACACGCATAATATCACAACACACGTTAATCGTTTGCCCTGTGATCTTATTTTGTACATAGTGGAATGAGCTAACTAGGTCCTTCCCACTTCACTTTCACTTTTGTTAAAAGCACATATCAAAGGATATTTGAAGCGGTCTTTGATCGTCCATACCATACATGCATCCACTTGTTTGCTCACTAACACTGCCACTTACTTGGTTAATCATCGTACACTACCTTCACTAGCTTGCTTCTACCGTGTACTTTCCACGTAGCTTTAGGATAAGGCGGCCTTACTTGCCACAAACACGGGGGAAATATCCTAAAGGCTAAAGTGGCACGACTTCAACCAGTTTACCAATTAATATCCCATTACACACATATGTAGTTATGCAAAACTGAGCACTTGAGCAAAGTAGTCAAGAGCACGTGCCTCGTCCTTGTCGTGCGAGATTGATGAGATAAATCTAAGTGTTACAAGATTTGGAGATATATAGCCTCGATTTTAAGACTTGATTACATAATGTCACTTTTCGCCACTGGCCATATAGTAGTCGTAACCGGATATTTAGATATCCCAAATAAAGTCCCACTAACTCTAGATCACATTCAACAATATTGCATATGGATTGTAGATAGGGTTAGATTAGCTTAGATAAACTCAGATCCTCAATAATAACGTTGTTTCTCAGTGGCATCGATCAGTATGGGTGAGACTAGCTATTGCTCTCTTTTTTTCCCACGAATTTACTATACAATAAAATAAATATTTTTTCGCGGCATCCAGAAAAAAGTACTAGTTAGCATCATAAGTTTGTTCAAGGGGGTTAAGTAAAGTAAAGCACAAGTTTAAATAACATCCTTTCACACACACTGGCTTGTTGGTCCCTAATCAGTAGACGTTTAGTCACTAGTTCTACCACTCATCACCACAGTGTCAAAGATACTCTCTTTCTTTGCCTACACTGTCACTAGATTCTACTGCCATCTTATTTCCACTTACGAAGTGTCAAGGCAAAAGGAGTCAAAGTAATCCCCTAGAAGAAGAGGGCAAAACTTGCCACGCGTGTGCGGGGAAGAAACATCCAAAAGTGGGCTACGTGGGCCCAGCGCTCCTTCCCCCACTATAAAGGCCCACGAGGTCCATCCCAGCAAACACACACGCGCGCTCCTTCAGAGTCAAAGCAAGCAAGCTAGTACTCCCTCCGTTCCAAATTAGATGACTTTCATTTGTCCACATGCGGATGTATCTAGACATGTTACAGCTACAGATACATCCATATATAGACAAATAAAAGTCATCTAATTTAGAACGGAGGGAGTAGAATAGAACAGAGTCGTAGAGTCCACACCGCAGCAGCAATACCAATACACCATGCGCGCCCCGGCGAGCCCCTTGCACCGCACGGCCGGGATCGCCGCCTGGCCCGGTGAAACGATGTCGTCGTCACCGGCGAGCATGAAGGCTCCGGAGGAGCAGACGTCTCCAACGCTGGCGGTGGACTCGAACATGGTGGTGATCCTGGCGTCACTGCTCTGCGCGCTCGTCTGCGTCCTCGGCCTCGCCCTCGTCTCCCGCTGCACGTGCCGACGCCGGCGCAACTCAAGCTCCGACCACTCGTCTCCTCCACCGAAGGGGCTCAAGAAAAAGGTCATTGACGCGCTCCCCACCGTCTCCTTCGCCAGCGTCGGCGCCCCCGATTCTCCATCGGGCTCATCGGCAGCCGCGTGTTGTTCGTCTCATCGGCAGCCGCGTGTTGTTCGTCGTCGGAGTGTGCGATATGTCTGGCGGAGTTCGCGGAGGGTGTGAGCATGCGGGTCTTCCCGCGGTGCGGATACGGCTTCCATGCCGCCTGTGTCGACGCCTGACTCCGGACCTGCGCCTCATGTCCTTCCTGTCGCGCTAGTGTCGTCGCCGAGGAGCCCACACCGGCGGTGGCAATGGTGGTGGCACCTAGAGGCAGCTGGTGTGGGAGGTGAGGCGAGGTGGCGGCGCCATCTGTCGGTGGCGGCGGAGATGCCACGCCCACCTTCTTGCCTTAGCTTCCCCCCTTTGTTACTTTATTTGGTAGGCTATATGATTTACCAGCTAGCTGGTAGTCAATCAGTTAATCATAATCAGGTTTGTAGTACTGTTGTTCTACTTTATTTTCCTAGTGCCCTCTGGTTTTTGTAGCTCTTATAAAGTAAAACTTGTGATTTTCATGTTCTCTCTTTTCCCTCAAGAGGGAACCTGTATATTGTCGTTGTTTTGTTTTGCTTTGGGTGGTTCGGTCTGTTTCGCTCTCTGGCGGCACGTAGCTGATTAAGCTTTAGTCTCCGTCAGAATCAATTCGCCATTGATTAAAGGTACAACTTGATGGATTTTTTGACACATTGAACCACCTGCGCGAACGAATTGTCAAAAAAGACCACCTGTGAGTCGAAATGTCAAAACTACCGTGGCGGCGTCTGCGCCAGACGACACGTGTCGGAGGCCGCAGTGGGCGACGGCGGCTACCAAGGCCGCCGCTGGCGGTGGCGGCATGTTTGGATTCGGACACTGTCTGCGCCAGATGATTATTCTAATGGTGTGAGAAGTGGTGGGATGGAGTAAATGGTGCACTGTGCCCACGCACGCACGCATTTTGGCCGGGAGGACGGTACGGTGCACTGTGCGCACGCATGCATTGCATGTATATTGTCCGCGGCGTGGAGCGAAGGCCGCCACCGCCCGCGGCGGCCACTGTCCACATCTGACGCGTCGTCTGCAGCGACTGACGGCTAACGCCGAATCCAAACATGCCGCCACCGCCGGCGGCGGCCTTGGTAGCCGCCGTCGCCCATGGTGGCCTCCGACACGTGTCGGCTGGCGCAGACGCCGCCACGGTAGTATTGACATTTCGACTCACAGGTGGTCCTTTTTGACAATTCATTCGCATAGGTGGTCCAATGTGTCAAAGCACGGAAACTGATCATCAATGTAAGGCGGATGCGGTCAGTTTGATCATTCGTACGAGCACATCAGAATTTTACAATGATTATTTGCATTATGGTTTTGCTAGGACTCAACTGACGAAAATTAGCATTATGGTTCATAAAGTGGCCACCCATTGGGTCATAAACTCACACCCTCCTTAAAAGAGGGTTTAGCTCTATATGCCTCACTAAAACAAAAGATGCGATGAAATCTTGAAGACAAACACATCCAAATCAAGCGGCTGACTATCAAAGATACATTGATTTCTGTGATTCCAAAGGCTCCAGCAACCCACAATCAAAGACTCCTTGAAACAAATCAGATTATACAACTTCTTGGCATCCATCAGCATATTGAACAGATCTAATTCAGTGTTCCATTCAAGATTGAGTTTCCACCAGAAATTCTGACTAACGCCACACTCTAAAAGTAGATGCATGTAATCCTCAATAACCTACTCAGCACAGAGCTCACAATTATATGAATCCATCTGGATTTTTTGTCTAGCCAGAAGACCTCTAGTATTCAATATGTCTTGTAACAACAGCCAGAAAAAGAACTTATGCTTTGGAGGAACACAAGACGGCCATATCCATCTCATAGGCCCTGGGCTAGCTCGGCAGGTGATATAGCAGCATAAACTCTCTTGCAGGAGTAGCTCTTATTCCATCCAGTTAACTGCCACTTGTCAGACGTTAAAATCTCATCTCTTCCTTCCAACTCATTACCAAGCTGCTCACACTGTTGTGATGAAATCATGGACACAGGCAGATGGAACATATCATATATTTCTTCATCACAACCAATCTACGCAGCATTTTTGAAAAATATGTTTTGGTCCTTTACAAATGAGCATATGTGAGGTAATTTAATCCTTAGTATATCATCAGTTCACTTATCCATCCATATTCTGACAGTTGATCCATTACCTGGTGAATAGGCAGCCAATTCCAAAAAAGTGTTCATAATTTTCAAACAATCTTTCCACCAAAATGATTAGCAGGGCCA
The DNA here is from genome assembly GCA_947311845.1 of Poa pratensis. Lineage (NCBI taxonomy): Eukaryota > Viridiplantae > Streptophyta > Magnoliopsida > Poales > Poaceae > Poa > Poa pratensis. The sequence continues at coordinate 1,451,797 of CAMZMU010000078.1, read as the reverse complement.
AAATTTGGAGGTAATTTTTCACTAGCATAGTGAGTTTGCCAAACAAGTTGTACCCAAGGTATCTCCTCCTTGTTCACGAATTTAGATCAGTTCTTCATAAGCAAAGCAATATTCCGAGTTCCTAGGCCACAAGCCTTTTTTGGTCTGCAAACGTTCTCCCACTTGACTACGCATTTTCCTTTTTTTATGTATATCTTTTCCAGCCCAAAGAAATCCTCTACAAGAGCCATCAACATAATCCAGGAAACCCAGAGGTAGCTTCAAAGTAGACATAGCAAAGTTAGGAATAGTTGCAAGGATGGATTTAATTACTACCAGCCTACCATCAAATGATAGTGTGTTCGCAATTCCCACAAGCCTCCTGTCCATCCTACGAATAATTCCAATAAGATCTTCCATCTTAGGCTGTGTGGTCCCCATGGGCAGGCCAAGATAAGTAAAAGGGAGAGATTCTGTCTTACAACTAATATTCATATTGCAAGTTCTTCACATCTGTTGGAACTGACATTAATAGGCACAACTGAAGACTTACTAAAATTTACTTTAAGTCCATTGGATGCATAGAATGTCAAGCAGTACTTTCAACCTCAGCAGCAGCTGAGCAGGACAAGCAGACATGATAAGAGTACAATTGAATGATAGGATAATCCAAACCAAACGAATTCTCAAGTGGAAATTGATAACATATTGTAAAAGTTCATAAGTGGGAACGAAAAGCATTATTTTGACTTTATCCTTTTCCATTTGTTTTGTTTCCTTTTTCTTATTTGTTTTTATTAACCTAATATGATTCTAGAAAAAATTTCAGTTTTAAATAAATTTCTATATTTGAAAATGTTCAATTTTTAAAAAAATCCAGAATTCATAATTATTCAGATTTAACAAATGTTCAGATTTAAAAAATGTTCAGTTTAAAAAAATTTCAGATTTGAAAATGTTCAAATTCAAAAATGTTCGTTTTGATTTATTTCAGATTTTATAAATTATGTATTAAAAAAATTGTTTGTATTTGAAATTGTTTATATATTTAAAAGGTTCAGATTTAAAAAAACAATTTTTTTATTGGGCCACAGTTGGAGGGGCCCATGAAGGTTTTGCTTCAGATGGCGCGTGTGACTAGCGCCGCTCACGGGTGCTATCTAGGACCTCTGGTTTTGACTCTGACCTCTGAGCAACTATGCTAGCTTTTACTTGTACTAGGTAACTTAGCGCGGTGTTTGGTAAATCTTGAATTTGGGAATGTTTATTTTCAGAAGTTTTTAAAATCTGCAAATTATTGCGATTCAAAAAAATGTGAGTTTTTTCATGTATTTATGTTGGTAGTTTCGTTGTATTTGATTTCTTTTTGCGTTTATTAGATGCTTGTATCTAAAATGCATTCAAAATTCTGAAATATTACAATTTGGAATATTTTTTTTTGTTCATGTTGATATATTTGTCATATTTTCCCTACATGTGAGGTAAAATTTTAATTTGGAAACATTAACACTTGAAAATTGTTCGAATTTTGAAACTACTGGAGTTCGAAGGAGGTTGTGTTTGAAATTTGTTTGAATTTAAAAAAATTGTTCAAATTGGAAGTCATTTAGGTATGAATCATTTTTACGTTCACGAATGTTCAGATTTTGGGGATATTTAATTTTAAGTATTCAAATTTTAAAATCTTATCGTATGGCATAAATAGTTGGCATATAATTTTGTGACCATTTTTTGTATACTTTTTTTTTAGATTTTGGGGATATTTAAGTTTTTAAAGTAATCGAATTTAAAAAAATTATCGTGTGGCATAAATAGTTGGCATATAATTTTGTGAACATTCTGTTTTTTTTCGTTTGTGTAAATTTAAATTACTGAATTCGTGGAAATTTTCTAATTCTTATAAAATTTTATTGTAGTTTTGTTGTTTTTGAATTCTATTTGCGTATATTAAATGGTTACAAATAGTTGGCATATAATTTTGTGACCATTTTGTTATATACTTTTTTCAGATTTGAGGGGTATTTAATTTTCTAAAATATTCGAATTTTAAAATTTTATCGTATGGCATAAATAGTTGACACATAATTTTGTGAACATTTTGTTATATTTTTTTCCCTGTTTGTGTAAATTTAAAATATTGAATTTGTGGAAAATTTCAAATGCATATGAAATTTCATTTAGGTTTGTATTCCTTTTTCGTTTATGGAATATTCAGGTTTGAAGGATATTATTTTTTAATATTCAAATTTTAAAAATTTATCGTGTGGAATAAATAATTGGCATATATTTTTTGTGACCATTTTGGTAGAAACCTTTTTTTTTTCGTTCGTGTAAATTTAAATTATTGGATTTGTGAAAAAATTTGAAATTCATATAAAATTTTATTGTATGGTATAAATAGCCGGCATATATTTTTGTAACCATTTTGCGTCTGTTTTAACGTATTCGAACTCGGGCTACATAGCGTCTGTTTTTTATTCAAAAAAAGCATTTCCTTGTTTTAAAAAATTATGTGGAAAATAGTAGACATTGATTTCTTTCTGCTAAAATATCATAGACTTATGTAATGATGAATCCTATTAGTTTGCAAAAATCCGATGCGAATATATATATTGTGGGCTTGTAAAAGTAATAAAATTGTGAATCTTTAGTAGTGAACAATGTAAAATTTGAAACCTCCAAAATATGTCTGGATTTTTCATATATGTTCAACCTGAAATAAAAAGAAAATTCGTGTTGGGATTTTGCAGGTTCGTAAAATGCGATATTAACTATATATAGGGTTTTTATTTCAGATGTTTCAAAGGTTTTAAATGCCTTTTTCCAATTTTGAAGAAAAGGCTGCATTTGTGGTTCCCGGGCACTCAACCCTTGTTGGTAAAGAGGTTGTCTATGTGTGCTTCGAGGCTGTCGTGCTCAAGGAAAAAAATAGCGCCGGGTTTACAATACGCTATTAGCGTGATATATCGCGCTACAAAGTGCTATTAGCGAGACATTGTGCACCGATTTATTCAGCAGCTCTATAGCGCACTATTTTCTTTCATATAACCAGGTGTCGAGAATATTTGTGATAGTTTTCACCCAATTTCTGTAATAAATCGTCGCAATTCTCTTTTTTTAATTAACGAGACGACATAAAGCCCTTGCCTCCGGTAGGAAAAAAGGAATCATGATATGAGGCTGTACGGGTCAACGGAACTCACGAAAACTTGATTATTGTCCCGAAACAGATATTTTTTGCTTGTGGTAGGAATCCTGTTTCACTTGATACCACATAAAATAACTCGCTAGGGTAACTATACCTGTATCGATCGGTATGACCGTGTGGGATATCCGATCGGACGACGCGCTAGCTAGACGCGTTTCCGCGTCAAAATAACCGTGCAAACGAAAATATGAACCTGCTATGCCAGATCGTACAGTAGGGAGTTGGAGTATATAAACTGTTACGGTAGCCATGGCCGCCTCACTTCTTCCCATTGCTGGTTTGTCCAAGATACATCAGCCATGTCCCACTTCGCGATAGCAGTGACGGTAGCCATGGCCGCCTCACTTCTTCTTCTTCTTCCTCCGGCCACCCAGGTCACTGCCGTCCCGCGCCCATACCGCTACGCCCCTTCGAACCCCTCTGCCCGCCCCCGGAGTCCCTACGGCCGCCCAACGCCAAACGTGCGGCCAAATCCCTGGGTACGCCCGCCGAATTACTACATCCCTCCCATCATCCCACCCAGTAATCCCAGTGTCCATCCGACTCCCAGTATTCTTCCCCCAAAGAAGCCCAACAACTGGACACCCATCGTCCGGAGGATCATCAAGAAGGCCATCAAGCATTACCTGAAAGACATGGCGAAGCAAGGTATGAGGAACGTCTCTTCTTCTACTTCGGTGCAGCAGCAGCAGCAGAGCAACCAGCTAGGTGGCGATGCAGCCGACAACGGCGCCGCCGCTCTCTTCCTAGGTCTCTTCGTAGGGAGTGGGACGAGCCAGCAGTTCCTCTACGGCGTCATAGACATCACCAGCGAGCTCGTCTGGGTGCAGTGCGGCTACTGTCCCTCGTGCTACCGGCTGCTGGGGACTCCCACCATCCAGCTGGAAGCGTCGCCTTCATTCTTCAGCGTCGGCTGCGCGACCACGTCCTGTGAGCTTGTGAACAACGGCGGCCGGGCCAACTGCGACGCTGCAGCCGGCAACTACTGCGTGTATGAAGAAGTATTCTACGGCGGTGACCAATACACATCCGGGTTCCTCGCCACCGAGACGTTCACTTTTGGGGCCATGGTGTGGCGTGACGTGGCGTTCGGCTGCAGCGGCAACGTCATGGTACGTGGCCTCGCCGAGGCCCGCGGCGCATCCGGCTTCCTCGGCTTCAGCAGGGGCAACCTCTCTCTCGTGTCGCAGCTCCAGCTCTACGGTTTCTCCTACTTCATCTCCTCCGGGGACGACGGCAGAGAGAGCTTCTTCACTTTCTTGTACGCGCCGACGCAGCAGCTTACTAACACTCGTTACACTCCACTGATCAAGGCCACAGCCAAGCAGAACCCCGACCTGTACTACGTCCACCTCACCGGCGTGCAGGTCGACGGCGAGCTCCTAACCGCCACCTTCGACGGCGACGGTGGGGTGTACCTGAGCACAACCCTGCCGGTCACCTACCTCGAGGAGGCGGCGTACAGCGTCCTGAAGCAGGAATTCGTGGGCAGGATCCAATCGCAGGGTGTGGCTCCGGTGAGCGTCCACCATGACCCCCTGTGCTACATGACACGGTTCTTGGAGAGCATCCAGGTTCCACGGCTCGCCCTGGTGTTCCACGGCCCCGACGCGACGATGGATCTCGGAACCGAGAACTACTTCCTCCCCGTCGACGGTGGGCAGACGTGCCTCGCCATATTGCCGTCCAGAGGCGGGTCGGTGCTAGGCAGCCTGCTGCAGGCGGGCAGGACTATCACCTACAGCGGCATTCAGGGCGGCGGCGGCTGGCTCTTGTTCAACTAGGCGGCCAGAGACTCGTGCTCATGACACTACTACGTCACTCTTCCCTAGCTGGTTGATTAAAATTAATGTGTGTATTTCGTACTTTTTTTTGACGTGGTGTATTTTGTACTTTTGATAGTGTTTTGGTAAATAATTTGTACCTAATATGTGTATTCACATGAGCTGTTGCTTAAGCCAGTGTACCCTATAGCCTTTGTAATATTCAGCTCAAAAAATATAACATTATACATATAGTAATATATCATAGTAGTATTATTATCATCTGCAGATCAAGGGAGTGTTTCTTGATGTATCATATTTCTCTATTTTTCTTCTCTTTTTTCTTTCGCCACAGCACGTCCGTCTCCCTCCCCTTCAGAGAAGGGATGGGAGAAGACGCGAGACCTCCTCTGTATACATTATAAGTTGGGTTTTCTTTGCCTCAATTAATGGCGGTTGACGGTCTGCCAGCTTCTTCAAGTGGATACCGGCCGGGGCGAGCAGAAGCTTAATTGGGGTGGCAGGTGAGCTTCTCTACTCGTCCTTCATGACGGACGGGGGAGAAGTGCAGTCCATCTAGTGAAGGCTTTTTCAATAAGATTGGAGGAGCTTGAACCCGTGGCATTCCTTCTTGTTCTGATCATCGTGGTGGCGGAAGAAGGGAGGTGACGACGGGATCTATGCTCGGAAAGTTGTCAAGTTGCATAAAATGCGGAGTTCATCAACGAAAGTGAGTTCATGTTGGAGTTATCCTTGGTCAAACGGGAGGACGCTCCACGCTCGGGTGTCATGTGCACATCAGACTTTTCTTCCTCCTTTTCGACGTGCCATTCCGGAGGATTTTCGATCTCGGTGCAGCGCCTCTCACCAGCCTCGACCCAAGTTGTTTCGTCCTTGGTGGTGCGATGGGTGGTCGGGCTTCTAGGTCTGAGAGGACCTGCGGTGGACAAGGACCCGGTTGCTTTTCTATTTTCTATTCGGAGTCTTTTTTGTAAAGTATGAGTATCGTGTCGTAATTTTCTTTTAGTCTTGTTGTCCACATTGTAATTGTTAGCCTACCGACGGAGACTTAAAAAATCTCCACCATCTGAGTCCTAGCAAAATTTCAACGTATATAATAAAGATACTTATGTGCATGTGCAGTGTATATTTCCTGAGTAAACTTTTGCCTCCAAAACACCATACATCCCTTTATAAAAAATCTATACTTTTTATTCAATACAATCCTCATGTATATACCTAGAATGCACTGTAACTCCATTCAATTTATGGAAAAATAATTTCAAACGTGGAACGAACAAAATAGAGAAATTATTGAAAACAGCCACAATTATAGCATTATCTAAATTTACAGGTCACCGTGTTTCGGTTTTTTCTATGCACCTCACACATAAAAACTTTTCATGAGAATTTCTTATCCACATGCTTTGAAAAAGTTTGACCTCGCAATTTCGGTATAGGATAAAACGAAACTCCACACAAATTTGGTCCCAGATCAATGAAATTTAGATTATACTGGTCCAAAATAGATGTGCTATCGAAATAAGACGTTTTGATGCTTCGTATCACTAGGAATATTTGTCACACTCATTGGAAACGGAAAGGATATATAATCTTTTCTCTGGCTTTAGAGAAATAAGCGAAGTCTAGTTGTTTTGTCTCATATATCGACTGCCGGTCTTGACACGTCGAGTGGATTGATGTCAACCCCCATGACAGAACTGTGTTTCCTTTTTTGTTTTGGAAACAGCTGAGTTTCCTATCAACGCGGACGGTGTGCCTCCCATTGATTGTACACCACACGTACATACGCAGGAGACACGTTCTTTCAACTAGGATGTATGTATGCAAGCGAGTGATGCGATAGCGGAATCGTCGAGTGTTATACGCGACATGCAATAAGCAACAAACAAGAACTCATTACGCGGGACATAAAATTTAATGCGGAAAAATTCTTTAAAGAGAACAGAAAAAACGATGAGCGCCAGCCAACCAACGAGACTTAACTATAATCGGGAGAGTTATAAACGACGGGATTTAGAACAATGATTTAAAGAGGCGGTGACCTAGATTGATACTGATCCGTACCATGAGGTCTCCGCTTCGCTCCGACATAAATTAGTTTTTTAGTCTTCATATAAATTTGGACCACAATTTAAGAACACTCCACTTCAAGACAAATTCCTTCCTATAACATGAAACGGACTACTCCATGAACAACAAAAGAAAACATTTTCGACGCCAACGTGGCCACTTGGGCTAAACATTTATACAAACCAAAATTCACACCTGGCTTAACCATCATATAAACAAGATTATCATGAGTAATTATCTTACATACATCCAGTATATACCTTGCGCGACAATATCACAAACATAAGGGTATTTGACATCAGTGTTTTTTTAAGCCATTATTTCACATCAGTGTGCTTTGTTATATCATGAAACATCTGATTTTGAGTAAGGTATATAGTACTATGACTATCACAAAACAATTTAGGCAAAAACCACAATCATAAAAGATCAGCATACAAATCTTTCAACCAAACATATTATTTACATGCTTCTGCAATAGCCATGTGTTTAGCTTCTATGGTAATTAGCAAACAACCAACTCTGTTGTTACCTTCTAGCTAAGGCACAACAAACAATAGTCAACACATAACATGTGAGGGACCTCCTCTCTTATCAAAATTGATAGCAAAATCTCTATCCGCATAGCCAACAAGTGTCTCACCAGCCATGCTGAACCTCAACTAAGCAGTAGAAATGGCATGAAGGTACCTGAAAATCCACGGAACTGCCTTCCAATAGCTTCAGTGTACGTGGAGAGCCAGTTGGAATGTCAATACTCATGTTCGTCTCCACCTGTTTTGCACAACTCATAGCATAATTAACATAGTTACACTCTTCATGCAAAACATGACCAACTATGTTTCTCTTTGGAATGTCAATTGTAACATATTGATTTGGTTGTTGCCACAATATCATTATCAGAAACATGAGTATTTGTGACAACATCATCATTCTAAAAAGTTACAAGTTATTTCTTATCCAAGTGCTCCACCTGGACATGAACCTGTTGTTTTTCCTCATCAATTATATTACGAAGTACAGGTGGACAAGCTGTCAAAATACATACAGATTCACTGGAAACGACACTCCTGCTCATGAATGCTCTTTTAGTTTCAGGATTTCATATCCTATATCCTTTTACTCCTGAACTACCTCTAAATCTTGTGCGGCCGTCACCCTTAGGGTTCAAGTGTCGGAGAGGGAGTGGGGGTAAGAAACTGATTGACGAAGGAACCACTCATTTACAGATAACACATTATGGATTGGGCCACCTGGGTCATCGCAGCCCGGCCCACTATCTACTTTTTGCGTACTGGCCATCGCTGATTCCTATTGTATAGATCCATCATGTTACAACTTTTTCATAGGCGGATTACACGTACAAGGTACCCACGAGCACACGATAGCTTGTCGTAGCAAATCGGAGCAAACATACGCACGATAGTTTTTTCTATATTCTTAAAACTTATAAATGTGTTTCTTAAAATAAAGAAATCAGGGATTAAAAATCTCCACTCCTTTTTTCTTTGTACCGTTGAAATATTTTCATTCTGCCCTAGAGTAACTATAGTGCAGCAGGCCGGTAGCCTACATCGCCAAGAGTTTTTTTCTCCAAAGATGACCAATATAGAGCATATATAACTACGTTGACTTGAGTGCAGCGTTTTGGCTGCCGAGCTTCATGGAGCTTGGTATTTCAAGCGTTCAAAATCTGCATTTCAAATTCTCGAAAGAAATTTGTAGACGTAGATAATAATATAATCAATAAGTGTGCAAAACCTCAATCTAAATTTAGTTATATTTTGGGGTGGGAAAAATTGATAAATGAGTGGATCTAGATCTGTGAACAATACGAAATATGAAAAGGTTGAAATTTTGTGAGATTTATCATTTTTATGTAGCCTAATATAATAACAATTTAGCGCTGAGATTTTGAGCAAAGGTAGATCTCGACATTATATACACCTTAGATTTTTGTTTTGGTTTTCTGAAAATGAGCTCAGTCTCGAAATGCACTTTTCGCTACGTCGATAGCTATCTCTTCCAGTTCTCATTCCAGTAGTCCTTTATGTAAACCAAGTAGTAGCATGGATTGTAAACAGAACGATACGAATTGCCGTACTTGGTTTAGAACTATTACCTTATCTACACACTATGGCCAGTGCATACGACACAATCTATAAAGCAGCAATTTTTTGCTATACGCGCGTGTGCGTATGGATCCCGTGTCCAGCTTGTGAATAATCAAAAGTTTGCCTACATATATGGCCTTTTCTATATGTGTGCATGAAGACCTCCGTGCCCGCTTTTTTGAATTTTCCATATATATTAAACCAACAAAGAATACACGATTATATCGATTACAAAAACAATACTAAAAGAGACGAGCAAATCTATGAGATTTTCAAGCCCTTTCTTCTTCCATGACACAATCTTGAACTTTTCTGAAGGCAGCCGTAGAACAACGCCGAAAACACCAAACCACAGATATGTTAATTGCATTGGCTTCTCATACCTATTTCAGTTTGAAGTTAGGATACATCGAATCGATCTTTAAATGAACGTGTGGATTGTTTTCTAAGTAGTCCAGGCTTCGTACTCCTCCTCATCCTTTTCTCAGCAGTTCCGATTGCCTTTGTAGGCAAATCTACACACGGTTTTTTTCTCTCAGACCCAAATATGTGTTGAGACGTGAACTTTTCAAGTTAAACTGTATGGAACTGGTTACGTAGCTAGCTACGTAACTAATAGTTTTTTAATCAAAGCCGTTAATTTTAGATCTAAATATCACGATAATTTAGATGATGTGGATCAACGTGGTGCCCCTATTTTAGAACCATATGTTGCTTTTAGTATATAATAGATAAAGAGTGCTTCCCAGGGGGCAATTGCCCCCTCCCCTTATCACCCACACATCCGCACACACATGTAGCTACATGACCGAGAAATCTGGATCTATCGTATATGTTTCTTTGAGTGGAATATGATCACCCTTAAACTTGGTCCATTTCTTTGCCAACCGTACCAAATGCTATACAAACTATGTGTGTTGTGCACTTGATTTGGAAGAAGAAGAAGAATAAATTTGAGGAAGCTGTTATGTTATTTAGTCCAAATAGGCATGTCAAAACAGTAATCCTAGTTTTGACACTACAAAACTTTTTTGTGACATACAGCTGGCTTATATGGCTTCAACACAAGCTATTGTTCATTTTTTCAATATTGTCCACTTAACTTCACATTACAAATATATTTTGTGTGGAAAAAGTTTCAGTCCTCCCAAGTATCACAAATTGTCTTACAACATGCTTTCTTCGTCGGGTGATAAATAACTTTTGCATGGTCTTAAGTCTCAGTGGTGCAAAATGATATGCACTTATTTGCCATTTACCTTTTGTGCATAGGTCATCTAAAAGATAAAACTTCCAGGAAATGCTATTCTAGGTGAGGAAAGCCAGAAAATAATAACCATCCAATAATTTTCACTAGAGGCGAATGTTTCCAAACTATAGATATGAGTCAGGTCGCACTTGCTACTTCTAGGAATTATTTTTTCCAGTTGCTTTTTTGACGCCATGCTACCAATAATAAGAGCATCTGGAGGAGGCGCTGAAAATGAGAAATTTGTTGGAAGAGTTTCTGGAGAAACACGATGGTGTGAGATATCCATCGATTCTTGGAGTAAGGGAGCATATATTTACTGGCGGGTAATCTGGCGTTTCGTTTTTGTAAACTTGTCATTATATATATTTGTTATCTCTATTATTAATTTGGATTATATAACATGTAATGGATTGGTTTTCCCCACTAATCCTATGATATTTTGCTTTCTAAAAGTGTGCAATGTTTCATGGGTGAGTGGATACGGTACTAGAATGTGCCCCTCAGCATCTACTCCTTGATACGAACACTTGTAATCATGCTCTAATAAAGTGTAAGTATGTTGTTGATGTACTATGAATTATGTTAAATTTTATTCATAATATCATGCTGCCCGGGGGGAAATTGCCTCCCCTTCCCCATCCCCACCCACATGTGCACACACACATGTAGCTACAGGATTATCCCCATTGAGATATGTGTCAAACCATTTTAGCTTTGCCGGCCACGATTCCAAAATATACATGCTATATATGACGAGTACAGAACTACGGAATCAGGTCTAGCATGACTCATCGTGTCGACTCGGACAACTTCTATGTCACATCAAAACCGCGCATCGATAAATCCTGCGATGGAGATGGTGGAGCCGTGGGGGTCCGTGAAGGTGTTGCGGCAATCAAGTTGATGATATCCCATAGCTATATAATTTTTGGTTTTGTGATGTGGACTTTTTCCTATTCGAATAAATGCGCGGGGACATTTCAATCTTCTCATGATCCAACCCAAGTACCTAATTAACCTGCCATGAAACCGAAACCAGGCGGCGCGTAATCGGCCACCAATGGGCAAGAAAGCAAAATCAAGGTGCTCCCACGATTTGACATATCTATGTACTAGATGAACATTGTGATGATAGGCATATGTGTGGAAGAACAAATGTGGGGAAAATGGCAAACTTTCTGGCAAAGGTGGCTGGCCATGTAGCTAGCGTTGGGATAAGATCATGAGGAGATACTATCCAAATATCTGCACTTTTCCGCTTGACGTGGATAGATAGGTGGCCTTTATGTGTACCGTCTCATCTCAAAGATTTCACCTTTTCTTTTTCACAGAATCATCTCATCTGGTGATTGAGATGTCATATAATTTGGGCGCCGGGGACCTGTTGAGTATCTTTGCGTTGTGTGGTGCATGTGCAGCATAGCGGTCATCGTAATTCTCTTGTGTTCATTAGGGATATTTACTCCAAATAGTACTTCCTCCGTCCGTAAAAAGAGGTCAATAAAATGGATGTATGTAGATATATTTTAATACTAGACATATCAATTTTAACGAAATCTTTTTTCAGCGGAGAGAATCTTTACTATTAAATGGGAGTTCATACGTTGGTACGTCTCCCATTTTCTGCCATCGTCTGCTCCATCGCGTCGCGAGCGCGACACATATGGGCCAAGCCCAGCAAAGCCTGCAGCCCCTCGCGCTAACCAACATGTCATCGGTACTGTATGAACGTAGCCGTCCGAGACAGAATCCACGCCTAGGTTCCTTCTTCTCCGGTACGCCACTACACAATTGATCGGCGCCGCCACGCTGCCCCATGCGCCGACCACACCATTAGGTGAAGAAGATGGCCTCCGTCACGACCTCATGGTCACGATCTGCGCCGCGCTCGGTCGGGTCGGCATCGGGCTGCTGGCCATCGCCGGCATACCGCCCACGGTCGCCGATCCACCTAATCCATGCGCTGCCGGCCGGTGCACTGCCCGCCTCCGGTCCCCCCTCCCCTGGATGGTGCAAGTGCGAGCGCCACTGGCCTCCTCGCGCAGATGGAGGTTGCATCCCCTCCTCTGCCTCCGTTCTCCATCCTCCACTGCGTTCATCCTGACTCCTCGAAGTGCGGCACATGTACTTCCTGGTGAGCCAGCTCTGGTCCGACCTCCCTCTCGATTTCTGGCCACGGCGGCTGGCGGAAGGATGGCGAGACACTTGGTCCTGCCTGGGATTTAACCTATGGCAGCCACGAGAGTAGCTCGATCCTTGATGCTGTTTTGATTGCGATTCTACTCGAGAGGTTCTTCAGATGGATGTTAATTTTGGTTTTCAGTTCAGGTCCGCAGTCCAGGACGTGGTGCAGGCAGCAATGGAGAAAGACAACCCCGATCTAGCCCAGCATCCTCATTCAGCCAAGCAGCATCTGGTTGCTAATTTTTTTTTTCCGTTTCAACCCAAGCTCATGGCCTTCAGATCAAAAGGTTTGGACAAGTGTGGTATATTTTAGTACTGATGTAGTGTATGAGCTGCATGGTCTTTTAGAGGCGACGAATCAATTCTATCTGATCATATTTACATGATTTAGTACCTTTTGGGGGAGAATTCTCAAATCAGTCTTCTCGTATATCTGCAAGGTGGATTCCTAACTACTTAATTGTGCATGCTCATCAATTTTCAGGTATACGGCATAATCTGAGCTCGCGACAAGAACACGAAGTTAAAATACTATGAGCGGAGGCATTTCCATGCTCATCATTTTGTATGATTGTACATGCATTTCCATTGGTACCGTGGAGGCATTTAGTTTGTTTTCAGACTATGAGTGGAAAAGCTGACTCGCTGTCGATTGACATGTGGTGTAGTGTGTTAGCTAACTTATATATAAAAGGGGTAAGCTACTGATATTCTTGTTGTCAGAGACTATGAGCGGAAAGGCTGACTCACTGACGATTGATTTCTACTATTCAAAGCTAAATGACACGTGGTTTAATGTGTTGGCTAACTTATTTCTAAAAGGAGTAAGCTACTGATATTCTTGTAGACTATTGATGATGACTAGGGTTGTAAATATTTAGTGTCTCAGTTTCTGGATTCTGAATTGAGTTATGAATATACATATATTGACCGATTGCTTGACGGAAAAATTAATCTGTCAAGAGCCATATTCGAAGTGAATGATTTAATGGTGTGCCTTCTCTGAATTTTCTTGAGCAGGGGAAGGATCTTGCCGGGTAAGTTGTGATTGCAGCATTGTTGTTGCCTATGCTCCGCCCTCAACCAGCTCAGCCTGCCTTGGGTAGCCTCCGTCCCTCCCCGGCGACCTCTGGCCAGAGCAAGTCGCTGCCTCTCCTCCGTCCCCACCAGCCGAGGCGCTCCCCGCAACTTTTATGATATGTGCTATTAGAAGTTCAGAGTTTCAATGTCACAGGGTGTTTCAGTTGAAACACCCCTGCTTCAGGATATGCACTTATGCAAACTTGGATTCTTAAAAGAGTTGAAGTTTGTGAGTCACTAGGCCGAGCAGCTCTGCTACTTTTCTTTTCATTATTTTCCTGATTTGAGAATTGAGAAGCTCTGCTATTAACATTGATGCCCAAAAAATGTTATTTTGCTATTGTTGTTGCTACTACCGCAGAGGTCTATGTATTATGCAATGTGATGATTTTTAATCAGTGTTGTGTAGTTGATGAAGAGGTGTATTTTATCAGCAGATTGAGACATTATTCTAACTTATTTTGAACCATGAATCGTGCAATGTTATTGTACCTGCTTCTTCTTGGGAAGAAACATGCAATACTTTGATGACCTTCTTTTAATTTACATGTTTTCAAGTATAAAAGACACCTTGTTTCTACTACAATAATATTTAGTATTTAATGAAGTTTGTAAATTATTTTAGCAGTATCCTAAGAACTATTACCTATGTATTAACATGACTCATTCTTTAGTTCAGCTAACTATCTAGAATCTCTTTTGTAATTCTTGCAACAAAAATGCATCACGACCACACAAAAAATTAATCAAACAAAGGATTTTTTTAAGTGGTCTAACCAAAGGACTTGAAGATAAGTGGGAAAACATTACCTTGTGAAGCATTGGAACTATCACAACTTCATATCACAGGGAATGAAAATCCCTCTGCCAATTTCGTCTGAGGTCCAAGCATCATTTTTATTCATCATAGCTACTTTCCATTCCCAATCTACATCCGCTATCGTTATCATGGAGGCATTGGTTTGCTTAGTTGTGCCGATCGTCACCAGAATGATCGTCAACAACAAGTTCAATGGAACTCCCGACTGCAAATGAGAAAGGATGTGGCAGGGAGGACATATGGGGGTGCCTCCACAATTTTGGTGCAACCGGTCTACCAAAGATTTAAAAGATCCTCTAATAATATTCCAAACAACTGAAAATACTTTAGCATGTTGATACAGATATTCCATGCCAAAAAAATCAGATTTCAAATTCCAAATACAATTTGCAAAATAAAAACAAAAATAATGTCATGAATTGTAATTATTGGGGAACGGGGCCACGAATTTGGCCCATTAACACGATTTGTCAAGGATTTTGTTGTTTTTTCTTTCTCAAGCTGTGTTCATAATTCGATTATGAACTTTTGTGACATGGTAGATATAGTTAAACGAAAACCTATCGGGACTAGCCCTTGGTGGTATTGATATGTTAGACCCTGGTGTCAATACTATCTTGATGCCAAGATTACATATGAAGGAAAATCGTGGCATTTTAGTGGTATATATGGGGAACCGAGAACGGAGCTGAGAAGCAAGACGTGGGATGCTCTTCGTTATCTCTGTGCTCAAGATGATCTACCTTGGTTGTGTGTGGGAGACTTCAACGAGATAACAAACCAGAGTGAGCAGCTGGGGGAAACCCCCGCAATCAAGCACAAATGGATGCTTTCAGTGAATGCCTCTCGGTGTGCATGCTGGCCGATCTTGGTTATATGGGCTATGATTTTACATGGAATAACAAGAAGGAGCCCCCGAACAATGTACAAGTTCGGCTGGATAGAGGAACGGCGACAGCGTCGTTCCTGGACCTCTTTCCTCTCACTCACGTGGAGCACATTGCTACGGAGGAGTCAGATCATATGGCCCTGCTTATCAGGGTGATGGCTGAACCACCGCTTCGTCCCCAGGCAATTTCCAGAAGCTTTATGTACGAAGAGATGTGGTTGAAGCATGAGGGTTATGAGGAGATGTTTAAAACAGCTTGGGCAAATAATTGTGTGGGAGTCGGCGGCCTGGGTGACCTTTGGAGACAGCTCCATCAGGTGTCTAAGGAGATGAAAAGCTGGAGTTTCGAGACTTTTGGCTCCGTCCGTGCTGAGCTCAAACACTTAAGAGCAAAGCTTGATGATGCAAGAGCTGCTGCGAGGTTCTCGGGTACCTCACCGGAGGTCCGGGACATCGAAAAACTGCTGCATATTGCGTATGAGAAGGAGGAGGTGATGTACAAACAGAGATCTCGTCAAGAGTGGCTCAAGGCGGGTGACAAGAATACAAGGTTTTTTCAGAATCGAGCCTCTCATCGACGAAGGAAGAACACCGTACGCGGACTGAAAAAGGAGGATGGCTCCTGGTGCAAAACCAATGAGGGCATGAGTGAAATGGCACAGGCCTTTTACAAAACACTGTATTCTTCGGAAGGATCACATAATAGTGCTCAGGTGCTAGATTTAATTGATAATTTGGTCACAGAGGAGATGAACTCAGCGTTGACAGCAACGCTGACTGACGTCGAAATTGAGAATGCCTTGTTCCAGATGGGCCCTACAAAAGCTCCAGGCCCTGATGGGCTGCCGACCTTTGTTTTACCGAAGGCACTGGCCTTTGCTAAAATCGCATGCGTGTAAGGCAGTCCGAGAGTTTTTGGCGGGAGGCGAGGCTCCGGCTGATTTTAACGACACGATCTTGGTACTGATACCAAAGGTGACTGCTCCCGAGCTGCTGAGTCAGTTTCGCCCCATGTCTTTATGTAATGTCTTGTACAAGATCACGTCGAAGGTGGTGGCAAATAGGCTGAAAACGATTCTACCCATTCTTATCTCGGAGGAGCAGAGTGCGTTCGTCCCAGGCAGGCTTATCACAGACAATATTCTGATAGCCTACGAGTGTGTACATGCTATTCGAACACGGAAAAGAAAGAAGCCTTTGTGTGCAGTGAAGTTAGATATGATGAAGGCCTACGATCGTGTCGAATGGGCTTTTCTGCAAAGTATGTTACTAAAGTTGGGATTCAGTCCTGTATGGGTCTCGATGGTGATGAGATGCATTAGGTCGGTGAGGTTCTCCGCCAAGCTAAATGGGTGCCTCTCGGAGTCTTTCTCTCCGACGAGGGGATTGCGTCAAGGGGACCCACTATCGCCGTACTTATTCTTGTTTTGTGTTGAGGGGTTTTTGGCGCTGCTGCGCCAAGCCCAGATGGAGAAGGAAATTGTAGGAGTGTCGTTTGGAAGGGAGGGGCCAACAGTGACCCATCTCTTGTTTGCAGATGATAGTATTGTCTTCCTAGAAGCTAGTGAGGGCAGTTTGACAGCCTTGCATGAGGTTCTGCGCAAATAAGAGGACTGCTCTGGTCAGCGCGTAAATCTTCAGAAGTCAACAATTTATTTTGGTTAGGGTTGCTCCGAGACGGCTTGGGCAAATCTACGAAATGCGATCGGTATTAAGTGTGAAGCCCTCTCTGAACGTTACCTAGGCTTGCCAACAGTGGTGGGCCAATCTAAAGATGGTGCTTTCAAGTATTTGCAAGAGCGATCGAGAGGGAAAGTAAAAGGTCTGAAGGGACAGGGACTTTCCAAAGCAGGCAAAGAGGTTCTGGTCAAATCAATTTTGCAGGCTGTCCCAACTTTCCCCATGGGCTGTTTTCAACTAACTAAGAAACAATGCAGTCAGCTGACATCGGTGTCATTGCAATTCTGGTGGGGAGAGGCCGATGGCAAGAGGAAAGTTCATTGGGTTAGTTGGGAGAAGATGAGTACAGCTAAAAGCTGCGGTGGAATGGGATTTCGGAATTATGCTGATTTTAACCAGGCCCTCCTTGCAAAGCAAGCCTGGAGATTGGCGACGGTCCCGGAGTCTCTTTGTGCTAGGGTGCTGCGTGCAAGATACTACAAGGATGGAGATTTCATGAAGGCTGGATGTCCAAAGAGGGCTTCTTACACGTGGAAGAGCATTTTGCATGGCAGGGAGCTCCTAAAGGAGGGAGTAGTATGGAGAATTGGGGATGGGAAGAAGGTGAAAGTGTGGGAGCATAATTGGATACCTAGAGCATCTCTAAAAAGGCCACTGGGTCACAAGCCGGATAAAGAGGTGGAGGATGTAGCGGAACTCCTGTTGCCGGACGGAGGAGGTTGGAACGTTGAGAAACTGAATGAGATGCTGTTTGAGTGTGATGTTGAGGACATTCTGAAAGTACCTGTGGGTAGAGCCCGAACTGATGACTATCTAGCTTGGAATTACACCAAAAATGGGTATTTTAGTGTCCGATCGGCGTATCACCTTAAACAGCAGCTCAAGAAATGCGAGTCTGGCAAGGCAGGACCCTCCTCCACATGTGATGAACATCTCGGGTGGCTCTCGCTGTGGGCTGCTGAAGTACCAAACAAGGTCAAGGTTCACTGTTGGCGTCTGGTCAGAAATGGATTGGTGGTGGGTGATGAACTCAACAAGAGACATATCAAGGAAGGGGTCAAATGTGTGGTGTGCAATCGCGATGAGACGCTGTTGCACAGGTTCTGGGAGTGCCCGCATTCTGTTCGGACGTGGGAACTCCTCCGACAAAACACTGGTTTTGTGCTGGCCTCTCCTCCTAATGCACTCCGATCACGATCAGCATTCCAGGGATGGTTGCTGGACTGGTTCGGCTCTCTTGATGCAGGCGAGCTGGGAATGTGTATGATGGCGCTCTACCAGTTATGGCTATCACGGAATGACGCCCGGGACGAACCCTTGATCGAAAATCCAGAGAATGTAGCACGACGTGTGATTGCGCTAACGGAGGAATGGAGAACTGTGAATTCCAAGCAGGCGCAGCAAGACACCCAGAAGGAGGAGCACTGGCTCCCCCGTCCTATGGGTGGCAGAAGGTCAATGCCGATGGAGCGTTTCATCAATCTTCAGGTCGTGGAGGTGGGGGTGCTGTTCTTAGGGACAGCCACGGCAGCTTTCTAGCGGGGTCTTGCTGTTTTTTTCCCCACACTACTGATCCGGAGGGTGCTGAACTATTGGCCTGTCGTGCTGCGGTGGAGCTTGCGAGAGCTCATGGTGTGCGGAGGATGATTTTGGAGACAGACTGCCTGAGCTGTTAGCAAACTGGTGGGCAAGGAATTGGATAGGTCTATTCATGGACCCCTAGTCGAGGAGATCAAGAATCTGTTAAAGGACTTCGAAGATTTCTCGGTCAAGCATGTGCGACGGTTCTGCAATGGAGTTGCGCATCGTCTAGCGAAGGAAGGCTGCGAGAAGACAAGGAATAACACCTGGTCGGGATCCTCCCCGGGTTGGCTGATGCTTGAGTTAAATCGTGATGTAAAAGCCTAATAGAGGCAGCCGCTTAAATCTCAAAAAAAAAAAGATATAGTAGAGATCCACCTAGGTGAGAATTCCCGAAATTCAGCCCCGACGGGGGTAGAACTCGCCTCATACGGATGCGCCAAAGCGACCCTTGCCACTAGGCTATGACTATTGTTTGGTTCTCCATGGTAGATATATATAGTTATCTGTTTGTTGTTTATTATTTCAAAAAAAAATTGTAATTTTTAGGTTATGCCTTCGACCACCATATATAGGATTGGATATGTTCTTGCATCCAATCACGGTGGACTCGTTTAGGAGTTTTCAAACTGAAAGTAAGAAAAAAAAACAATCCGCAAATAGACACAACATGTATCTATCATGCTGCAATATTACAAGTCAACAATTTTCTTACAATGACGACAAATATCTATCTCACTCGATGTTTCAGTATATGCACAGAATTATATATGCATCTCATCACCATCGCAGCATGTCCAGGTTTCACTACGGGAAAATTAGTCGTCGCTGAGTGGTCAAAATACTCGGCGAAAGGCTAAATCCATCTCGGCGAAGGCTTTGCCGATTGGGGCACTCGGCGACACACTCTCGGCAAAATTCGAGGCGAAGAATCTTCACCGAGTGTTTTTTCTCGGATACTCGGCAGAGAGTTCGCCGAGTGTTGTTTACCTATACCCGGCAAAGAAAAGCAGATGACAGCCGTCCCGTCCGCTAGACTGCTGTTAAATCTTTGCCGAGTGTTGCCCGACCACTCGGCAAACAGCTTAAAATGGAATTAAAAAAAATTGACGCCGGCCGCCGGAGAACGGCGACGGCGATGTATCACTCGTTCTGCTGGCTACGGTCGCAAGCGAGAAAAATTGGCATAAAGTCATTTAAATAGACGAAATTAGGTAGAAAGCGAGAAAATTCCTAATATTTATGGGTTATCCATCAAATATGGACTACTTTGTGTGAAAATTGGATTGGTGCATTTTTGCACCATATTTTTTGTACTTGCTTCACAAATCATTTTTGGCACTTAGAAATTGAAAAAATACATCTTTGCCGAGAGGGGCACTCGGTTCTTCGCCGAGAGGGGCACTCGGCGAAGAACTTTTTCCGTCACGGCGCCGTCGGTCTGGTCGTCAGGTGCCACATGGCTGTTTTAGTCGCCGGGACTTGCGCTTTGCCGAGTGTCTTTTGTGGTCTTTGCCGACAAAAATAGCTTCGCCGAGTGCCGGGCTGCCACTGTCTCGGCGAAGGCTGTGTTTGCCGAGTGGCCGGCTCTTCGCCGAGATCTTTCGATGCGGCGTCGGCGTAGGACCTCTTCGCCGAGTGGCCCCGTGTTTTTGCACTCGGCGGAGACTCATTTTCCCGTAGTGTTTGAACTTGTTCATCGATCCATCATGCATGTAGCAACTTTTTCAGAGACGAACTACAGGTACAAGATACCCACGAGCACACGAGAGCTTGTCGTTTCAAATCGGAGCAAACACTCGCACGATAGTTGAAGTTGCACCACGATCAGAAAAGAGGTCGGTCGGGAGGAGACTGGACCAGAATAGATCGCGCCATGCATGCAAACTGCAGATATCGATCGAGAGAGAAAAGTTTCCACCGCCAAATTTAGCTCCGAGTTTCGTGGATCTCCATTGCCAATCACCTCTCCCTCTCCATTGCCAATCACCTCTCCCTCTCCATATCCGATTCCTACGTACGTACGCAACCAACTCCTCCAACAAGAGAGCTCTCTCTCTCTTTCTTCTCCCCGCTCGATCTGTTCGATCGGATCTCGCTCCCTCGTGCCGGTGAGATGAGGGGCGCGGTGCTGGTGGCCGTGGCGGCCGCCATCGGCAACCTGCTGCAGGGCTGGGACAACGCGACCATAGCCGGCGCGGTGCTCTACATCAAGCGCGAGTTCCACCTCGAGACGCAGCCCGCCATCGAGGGCCTCGTGGTGGCCACCTCCCTGATCGGCGCCACCATCATCACCACCTTCTCCGGCCCCGTCGCCGACATGGTCGGCCGGCGCCCCATGCTCATCGCCTCCTCCCTCCTCTACTTCGCCGGCGGGCTCTTCATGCTGTGGTCCCCGAACGTGTACGTGCTCCTCCTGGCGCGCCTCGTCGACGGCCTCGGAGTGGGTCTCGCCGTCACGCTCGTCCCCGTCTACATCTCCGAGACGGCGCCGCCCGAGATCCGTGGTCTGTTGAACACCCTGCCGCAGTTCACGGGCTCCTTCGGGATGTGCATGTCATACTGCATGATCTTCGCCATGACGCTCAATGTCGACCCTAGCTGGCGGACCATGCTCGGCGTGCTCTTCGCGCCGTCGCTCGTGTATCTGCTGCTGACGGTGCTCTACCTGCCGGAATCGCCGAGGTGGCTGGTCAGCAAGGGCAGGATGAAGGAGGCCAGGGTGGTGCTGGAGATGCTGCGAGGCAGGGAGGACGTGTCCGGCGAGATGGCGCTGCTGGTGGAAGGTCTGGGCAGCGCCGGCGAGACGGAGATTGAGGAGTACGTCGTCGGCCCGGCGGACGGTGATCAGGAGCAGAGGGACACCGTCACGTTGTACGGTCCGGAGCAGGGGCTCTCGTGGGTGGCGCAGCCTGTCGCCGGCGGGAGGGGCAGCATGCTCGGGAGCGCGCTCGGGCTGCAGCAGGCGTCGGGGAGGCAGGGGAGCATGTACGACATGATGAAGGACCCCGTCGTGGCGCTGCTCGGGAGCGTGCACGAGCGGCTCTCCGGCGGCGACGGCACCGGGAGTATGAGGGGCAGCACGCTCTTCCCCAACCTCGGCAGCATGCTCAGCGTGTCCGAGAGGCCCGGTGCCGGCGGGGGTGCTGCTGGAGCCAGCCCCGGCGGCGCATGGGACGAGGAAAACGTGGCGCCCGACGAGGATGATGAGGACGATGATGAGTACCTGTCCGACGACGACGATGACCAGGCTGCGGCGCCTGGCGGGCTCGAGGCGCCTCTGCTGTCGAGGCAGAGCACCGAGGTGGAGAGCAGGACGAACAATGCAAACGAGGTGGTGCGGAGCCAGTCGAGCATGCAGCGGTTCAGCAGCGTGGGCGGCGGCGTAGACGCCGCTAGCACCATGGGCATCGGTGGCGGATGGCAGCTGGCGTGGAAGTGGACGGAGAAGGTGGGACCAGACGGCGTCAAGCGCGGCGGAGTTAAGAGGATGTACCTGCACGAGGAGGGCGTCCCTGGCGGCGCAGACGGCTCCGGCACAGGCAGCGGCCCCGGCGAGTACGTGCACGCGGCGGCGCTGGTGAGCCAGTCCATGCTCTACACCAAGGACGTACTCATCGGACAGAGCCCCACCGAACCCGCCTTCGCCAACCCGCCGGAGGCTGTAGCCACCAAGGCCGCTGCATTCGGGCCACGCTGGAGCGAGCTCCTCGAGCCCGGCGTCCGCCACGCCCTGTTCTGCGGCATGATGATCCAGATCCTCCAGCAGGTACAATACTTGTTTCTATCTATGTTTTCTCCCGTCAAGAACGTGCCATGCTGACTTGGCTACACATGTTGTGTTTGATTGTTGCATGCAGTTCTCGGGCATCAATGGCGTGCTCTATTACACGCCTCAGATCCTGGATCAGGCCGGCGTGAGCGTCCTCCTCGCGGGTCTCGGACTCAGCGCCGACTCCACCTCCATCCTCATCTCGGGACTCACCACGCTCCTCATGATGCCCAGTATCGGCATCGCCATGCGGCTCATGGATGTCGCCGGCCGCCGTAGCCTCCTCCTCTGGACCATCCCCGTGCTCATTCTCTCCCTCCTCGTCCTCATCGTCGCCAACGTCGTGCCCATGGCCACCACCGCGCACGCCGCCCTCTCCACCGGCTCCGTCATCGTCTACTTCTGCACCTTCGTCATGGGCTTCGGCCCCATCCCCAACATCCTCTGCGCCGAGATCTTCCCCACGCGCGTCCGCGGACTCTGCATCGCTCTCTGCTCCCTCACCTTCTGGATCGGCGACATCATCGTCACCTACAGTCTGCCGGTGATGCTCAACTCCGTTGGGCTCGCTGGGGTGTTTGGGATCTACGCGTGCGTCTGCTGCATCGCCCTCGTCTTTGTCGCGCTCAAGGTGCCCGAGACCAAGGGGCTCCCGCTCGAGGTTATCATCGAGTTCTTCAACGTCGGCGCCAAGGGATTGCCTGAACAACCCCTTGATTAAATGATTGAAACGACCAATCCATTTTCTATCCATGCATTAAGTGAGTAGCACGATTATTAATTAAGTACCCTTTTGATCCATGGATCATGCTTAAGTACGCATTAGTTGAGAAGAAGAAGAGGGAATAAAATTTGTAATTAGGACGGCATTTTGAATTATTATTATTTCTTTTGTTGAGTTTATTTGCTCCATGAAATGCTATTCATTGAGCATAATTAATTCTCCATAGTTGTGTAAGGTAGGCGTTTTTGTTAGTACCATGTCGTCAGTTTTTTCTCCATGATTCTTTTTTTTATTTAATCGGCTGTCTCAAATATCGTTGTATGAGTGTTGTTTAACTCAGAAACATGAGATAACATTTCACACTTTCTTATGCTCCTCTTTTCATAGCACTGTAGTTTAATTACTTGACTTTTTTTTTGAGATTGACAGGGGGAATAAAATTCCCCACTGTTTGTTGCATTATTCATCGAAAAGTAGCCTGGCGGGCCATGTTATTACAACGGATGGAGAAATTTACAGGGAGATACAAGGGAAGGGAGAACAACGAAAATACAAGAAAAGAAAGACAACTAGAAACCACCAAGAGACACAAGAGGTGAGGGATGCAGTCGAGGGATCACAATGCCAAGACTCGGTAATCAGCCTCACGCACCGCACCGGCATGCGACTCGAACCCCACGGCACAACTCAGGAGCACCACCATCATCATCGGAGTGTCAAGCCTAGCACCTAGCACTACCCTAGATAGGGAGCTCTGCCACGGAGATCGAGACGAAAGCAGGTGGGGGACACATACATTGCTTCGTCAAAGAGCAAAGGTGAGCCGAGACGCCACCAAGAGCACGAAGCTCCCACACTGCAACAGCAACCACTGGAGGCTCAAGGGCAAGCACATCCAAGTGGCCGAGACCACGCGAAGGCCAGCCGAAGCGATAAAACACCGCCATCGGCCCCAAGCTGGCCGCACCAACACCACCAGACGCAGCACCATCACCACACGCAGCAACAGAAGCCATCAATTTTGGTCTCCAAGACGACGTCTCCAGGGAGATTGTGTTGTCGACACAACATTGTCATCCGACCCGGCAAGCGGGATCCTAGGTTTTCACCCGGAGGCCAAACTGTAGGTACTGGAGCTCCACAACGACACCTCCTGCGAGGAAACGGCGTCCAAAGCCGCCGCTGCCGTCAGCAACGACAGACTCTATGCCAGGTCTTCACCCTGAGCAAGAGCACATCTACAGGGACGGCAGACGATCAACACCAACAACCACCGCAGCCAACGACACCTCGCCGAGACTACACGCGGCCTCAGACATCAACACGGCACCAGCTCCACTAGGGCCGCCGGACGCAACACGAACCACTGCACCTGCCGAGCACTATGCCGGCAGGGCAGAGAAGCACTGCCCGAGGCCGAGATCCACCATGAACCTCGGCAGCAGCCTTGCAGCACGCGCCGCGCAGCCCACGTGCGCCACTGCAACGGCTACCGAAGGGCGGAAGGAGCACCAGAGGACGTTGATGGAGCGCCAGGCCCATTCGAGCCCAGATCTGGCCCGGTGGGCCGCAGCCTGCGGTGGCTGCCAAGGCGGGTGGGAGTTGACGGTGAGCTCCGCGAGCTGCCCACTCATCGCGACCTCGCCGCCCGCACGGCCGAGGTCAGGACGGCCGAGAACCGGAGCCGCCCCGGCGCCCAGAGCAAACAGCGTGAGGCGGCGCGACGTGGGCGTCGCCGCCACCATCCATGCGCGAGGCGGCGCGACGAGGGCGTCGCCGCCACCCTCCATGGAAGCCGCTAGCCCAAGGAACACCACCGCCGCCGCACGAGGACGGGAGGACCGGCGCCGCATCTTCCTCCAGAAGCGGCAGCACGGGCCGCAGGGCAGCAGATCCCCGCCGACCCCTTCACCAGCGGCGCGCGGCCTTTGCCGGCGACCGCCTCCAGGGACGGCGATGGAGGGAGGTGTGGGAAGAGGGGTGGCGGCGGGGCGGTTAGGGTTTCGTCTCCCCGGTCGCCTGGAGGGGGCGATGCGAGGAGGACGCGGGGCATTTTTTTAACAATATTATAGTTCGCGTCAATTAGTCCACTTTGGTTTGTGGTAACAAAAAAATGAACATTGGCATAGTCTCTAAACATCACTTTGATTAGTAACTCTTCTCCCCGGCTCAAATATATCTGGTAGAGATATTGCCCCTTTTCTAATCATTTATCACTGTAACACCCCAGAAGTTAACCCCTATCTGGCAATGCTACACGTACTTTAAACACTTCTCAAGATCGGGACAAAACTGCAAATTTCAGCAAGGTATCCTTTGTTTAAGGGGACATTCGCGGCAACAAAATAAGCTTATCCCCAATTTCATCCATACACACAAATACATCATACCATGTTAAATCTCATATCATAACTGTAACATATTGAAGAACTCGGTGGGTACAGAAAATAGGGTGAAACTAGTGTGTCAAAACATGTAGAGGTGCTACTTCCACTCCCCGTGCATGTCATGTCGTTCCCAAAGGTACCTAAAAATACATAAGCCACAAGGGTGAGTACAAAGTACTCAACAAGTACATAAAGAAATAATAAACATTGCATAACACTGTTCATATTGCAATGACGACCCTGTATGCCTACATGCTCTTTGCTTCCACTTTTGTTTGCGTATACCGTATCGCTTGAGTGGACACCCATCGGTATCCACTCACCTCAACTTGTGGAGATTGCCTACAGTGTGGGTCACAACCCATCATTGACGGTCTCAAGGGAACTATCTCAGTAGGTCAGAACACTATGCACTATTTTTAAAATGATATGAAAAATGCATCGTTGCCATATCCACTTTCTCCACACATATAAATAATATCCACACACTAGCATAAAAAACAAGTGCTAGAAAATAAAAGTCCAATGAGGGGAATCATGCAAAGTATTATCCCGCTATGTACTTGCCTCCACCACGGGGTACACGAATTGTGAGTAGTAGGGTTCCGAATCGGAAGCATCAACGCCAGTTATCCAAACATGTATACTACTCAAGAAAAGCACACTTCATAACAAGGGCATTTACAAAATGTCATCGATCCTATGAGTGAAACCCCCTTAAGTAACATATGTCCAGTCTTCTCAACAAAAGTGTACACAAGTAATCAAAGACTCAACCATGGAGATAAACTACATTTGAGCATCAGCACGTACACTACGTCTCACACTTCCCCTATAGACAAAATCTGGGCAAGATTATCTTAACTCACTCAAAATTAAGCATTACTGAAATTCTGCCAATATAGGATAGATTACTTGATCTTTTTATAAGAATTAATAATCTACACGAAATCTTCCGCACCATTATCACATCAAAAAAAAACTTTCATGTTTACCCCAAAATTTCATTATGAATTTAAGCCAAATAAAGACAGTTATAAGTTATGAATCACAATGAGCAATTGATTTCAAACTTTTAGGATTAAATAATTAAACCTAAAGTAGACAACAAAACGTTCTCGGAACCTCTGTACATATATTTTCTAGAAATACGACCATATATATATATGTTCCAAGACATTTTGTTATATTGAAATGGATGCAAAGATATAGAAATAAACTAAGATTGGTTCAAAATGTTATTGTGCCCTTTTTAATACCAGAGTAATTCAATTTAATTAAATATTTTATCAGGAGCCATTGTATTAAGAAGATAAAACCAGAAATAAGTAGCAAAACTTAAGTGTAAAACCTACTTAATTTATTGTATATGTCTTACAAACTTAGATTTTAGGGTCCTATGCTCAAATAAAAAAGAATTTTAATATTTATGAATAATTGTTTTAAATGAATGGATCAACGGGATTTGTATCGATTGATCCATACAACCAAATTTGGAGGGATATAAGTGCCAACAGCGGTAATAAAATATGGTAGTGGTGATAAGTATAAAAATTCAATATAAATAATTAATAGAGATATTAGCACCGAAGGATTGCACGGCGGCGGTTCATCTTCAGCTATAAGTTAACAAGAGAAGCGTGATCCTGTCCACTGATCACAGCGGGAACAGATCGGTCATCGGAAGCCATCGGTAGATGCCACAGTTGTAGAAACGACGCGCCAGTGCTGGTGTGAATCGGGGAAGATAGAAGTCGAAGAACAAGATGACTTCGTTGAAACTTGGAGCATTCTTGTCAAGCGTAGTGGTGGGCCCTGTCCCGGCCGCCGATGCCTTCACCGTGTCATTTATCGCCTTCACCATATTATCTTCCATTGGGTGTGACACGCCCACCCGAAACATAGCAAGCAGAGCATCTACTTGGTCCAAGCTTATCGCCATGGCTGTTGCCTAGACTGAGAAGATTGGGTTCCTTTGAGCAATCACAGTGCCCCATCGGTCATTCTCCTGATCGCTCGAGGTGTATGGTAGACCAGTGTGGAGATCGTTAAGCAAGATCTTTGGGGTTGGGTAGTGCTTCGTTGGGACAAAATCAAGAGCAGGAAGATTCTTCTTAATAAGGATGGGAATTATCTTGATTAATAGGTTGTAACTAATCGTGTAGTACATGCCCTTGGGTCGTGGCTACAAGAAGGCGGGGTTGTGCACCACCAGTTCGGCCAAATTCTCATCTTTGTCCAGGTCTGCAACCAGTTTATCAATGTCCTTGAGGTCCAAGGGCCGCGTGGTAACGGCGTCAGCTCCGTGGGCGTCCTTGATCAGATTGTTGAGGAAGTTGAGATAGGACACGAAAGAGGCCTTCTTCTGACCGGCGGTGAGGGTAGTAGACACGGCCGAGAGATCCACATCTTTTAGTGCAAACGAAGTCAGTCTTGGGAAGATGTTCACATTTTCTTTTACCCAAAGATCCTGCGTGGACAGACCAAGGTTGTTGCACTTGTGGACGATGTCCAAACCAGATTGTATGAGATGGTCACTGTGGCCCAGTATCTGGTAGGGGTACTTGGGATCGGTGATGATCAGCCGGCCAGAGGGGATGGTGTCAAGGAGGGGAAGCTTGTTCAGGTGATCGTCAATGCCTCCGTACTGCCCCCCAGGTCCATGGCCGGGACAAGCTGCTAAGACAAATTGGCAACCCGATCAGATGTGATCGATCCAGTGCAAAAAGGTAGAAACTACTGTAGTAATTAGATGGAGATCGAGCATATCTGTACTCAAAGAAGGAAAAAAAGATGTTGAGCGTGATTGATTCAGTACAAAAAAAAAGCCTTTAACGAGTCCTAGGGTGAAAATATAACAAACTCGTATCAAACTAGAGTAGAAGGGGATCAGTAGAAGCAAGCATAAATTAGATGAAGATACATTCTAATTTCATCTCGTCTCGAATTAGAATCAGGTACCACCGCTTTGGGAAAAACTAATCTAAGTAGATCAGATCAGGAGTAGGCTTTCCATGCGGTAATATTTATTAATAAATAATTATGAGGAGATGCATTACTAGATTAGGTGGTGCATTCATCTACGATGGCTTGATTGGGTTTTCATCTCGATCGAACTCGAAGGAAAAGCAAATCGGGAAAAGAACTTGCCTCGGCGTGGTACTGGTGGTGGTGATCGTTGATGAACCGTGTGGTGCGCGAGCGTGACCGACGAGCGAAAGCATGGCACACGTGCGAAGGGGAAAAGTGGAAACGAGGAGGAACGAAAATGGAAGGATTTTATTTCGAACCCGATCGATATATGTAGGGAAGGAATAATGCGGAGACGCGATGGTGTAGAAGTTGTTGCACAACCTCTGCCGGCTGTCCGGTCCCGAGGGTCTGCAGCGTAGTCGAAGGAGACGAAGTCGCGAACAACACACACGTAAAAAGTAGATGACACAGGGTGTAGGCAAGGATCTCTTTATTTCTCTGTTTCTATAACCAGTACGTATAATGATTGCCTTACTTATATAAGGGGGAAGATATAAAAAGATAAGAAACCACTTAACGTAAAACATGGGATAACCTAGGCCATTACGTGGGGTGGAAGACACCACCGAAGTGAGCTTCCACGACCCCCACGGCCCAAATTTCCCAACACTCCCCCTTGGGTTTTATTTGTATATCCATGACTCAAAACTGCAAAAAACCCAATGGAAAAAATCTGGAGAAAAGCACATGGTATACTTTTGCTATGTTGCACGAATTGCCTCATTAAAAACCTTACGGAGAAACTTCATAAAAACTCACTAAAGGGAAAAAGAGTACAACTCACTTAACTTTTCAGTCATGTACTCAATCATCGGATCGAGATTTCAGCGATAAGTTTGTGAAGATTCTCCCCCTGAACCTTGCATCTCTCTAAGTCTCATCATACCCATTCACGAACACATCTCTCGAAAGAAGATGATGGTAATGATTTAGTGAACAAATCAGCAAGATTTTCACACGACTTAGTATGCAAGATTCTTACTTCGTTCAACTTTTGCAATTCATGTGCATAGAAGAATTTGGGGTCGATATGCTTTGTGAGATTTCTTCACATAACCCGTCTGGACTTGTGCAACACAAGCGGCATTATCTTCATAGATGATAGTTGGGGTTTGGACGGTGTTCAGCCACATGTCAGCTGGATGTGGCCAATCCTCCGTCGAAGCCATGCACACTCTCGTGATGCTTCATACAATGCTATGATTTCTGAGTGGTTCGTCGAAGTTGTTACTAAAGTTTGCTTAGACGATTTCTAGGAAATTGCTTTCCACCACAAAAAAACATATCCAGTCTGAGACTTCGCAGTATGTGGGTCTGACAAGTACCCAGCATCAGCATATCCTACAAGCGTAAGATCTTGATTCCTCCAAAACAAGCCAAGATCTTTGGTCCCTTGAGGTACGGAAGACGTCCTTGATGCCTTTCCAATGTCTATTGGTAGGCTCAGAACTGTACCTAGCAAGCAAATTGACGGCAACGCAATGTCCGGCCATGTACAATTCGCGAGGTACATGAGTGCGCCAATTGCACTCAGGTAGGGAATTCTGGTCCCAGAACTTCTCCCCCTCTTCCTTAGGCCTGAACGGGTCCTTGTCCTGCTATAAAGATCTCCCAATCATGGGGTGTTAGAAGGATATGCCTTATCAAATCCAAATCTTTCTAACACCTTCTGGGTGTATGCAGACTGGTGCATTAAGATCCCAGCAGGGGAATGCTCAAGTTGTAGACCTAAGGCAGAACTTGGTTTTGCCTAAGTCCTTCATCTCGAATTCCGACATCAGGTAGGAACTCGCTTCCTCAATATCCTCAGGTGTACCGATTAGGTTCAAATCATCCACATACACCGAGATAATACAGAAACCATCTTGTGATCTCCGTATAAAAACACATGGGCAAGCTTCATTGCTCGTGTAGCCCTTCTGATGAAGGAAATCGCTTAAACGATTATACCACATCCTACCCGACTGTTTGAGTCCATACAGTGACTTCTTAAGCTGAACACTGTATAAACTTCTATTTGCTCTACCTTGGTTCGGAACAGGTATACCTTCGGGTACCTTCATGTATATGTTCGAATCCAAGTTACCATAAAGGTAAGCGGTGACAACATCCATAAGTTTCATTTTCAAGTCCAAGTTTACTGCCATTGAGATCAAGTATCTAAAGGTAATTCCATCCATGACAGGTGAGTAAGTTTCCTCAAAGTCGACACCTGGTCGCTGAGAGAAACCTTGAGCAACGAGCCTTGCTTTGTACCGTACTACCTCGTTATTTTCGTTTCTCTTTCGAACAAAAACCCACTTGTGGCCAACAGGGTATGTGGGAAGGAGTTAGACAAACAGGTCCAACACCTCTCTTTTGTTAAGAGATACTAACTCGGCAGTTATCGCCTTCTGCCAATCTTTCCAATCCGACCTCTTCTTACAATCAGCAAGCGTGTTAGGCTCGGGGTCAGGATCTATGATTGAGGCAATTTTAATGGCAAAATATATGTCGACATTTGCCATGGCTCGATTAATTGACTCACCAGAATTAACATAGTTAATGGCCATTTCGTCATGGGGTGCATCAGGCACATTTCCTTCCTCCACCGGATTTCCCAATCCAGGAGCAAGGTCCTTTAGCTTTCCCGCTCCAATGTGTGCGCACACATCTTCGCTGGGTATTTCCGATATAGGAAAATTCAAGTCCGAATTTCGTGCACTGAAACTTCCGTGCTTGTGCCAGGTCTCGACTGGCTCCCCTCTTGAGGGGAAGGCTGTGAT
Organism: Poa pratensis; assembly: GCA_947311845.1. Classification (NCBI taxonomy): domain Eukaryota; kingdom Viridiplantae; phylum Streptophyta; class Magnoliopsida; order Poales; family Poaceae; genus Poa; species Poa pratensis. Next base: position 1,420,472 of record CAMZMU010000078.1, on the reverse strand, counting down.
AAATCTCTCTTGTCCTTTTTCTTCGGGCGTCCCCGAGTACTTGGGATTTGAGAAACCGGATTCCGTCCTTTTAGGCCTAAGGGCGGGAGCGGGTATACCCTTATCTTTCTTTGGTATTTCAACCCTTTCCGGTGCATTGCGCAGGCACATGCGACTTTGTCACAGTCTTTAGATCACTAAATGATCAGGCAGTTGATTCGCTAGGAATGCAAATCTATTATCTTTTGGACTTCTCTATTTGACTCAGCAGTGCGCGGGTCATGAGCGTGGATCCCCGTGGCTTGCCACGTGATTTCTCGACTTTCATCATCAAGGGATTGATTATCTCCCCCTAAAGTCGGGAAAAGATCCTCGTCAAAAATGCAATCAGCGAAACGGGCCGTATGACAGTCACCTGTCGCGGGGTCCAGAAACCTGATTATGGACACAGTCTCATAACCAACGTATATCCCCGACTTACGGAGCGGTCCCATCGCTGATCGCTGAGGGGTGGTATTGGTACATATACCTGGCAACCGAACCTACGAAGGTGGGAAATTTTCGGTGCCGACCCTTGCGCAAGCTGCATAGGAGAGTGGATGTTGTAGGCCGATGGTCGAAAGTTGATGAGATTGGCCGCGTGTAACACTGCGTGACCCCAACATGTAGTTGGTAAGTTACAACCCTGAAGGAGCGGTCTGGCAATGAATTTAATTCTTTTAATCAATGCCTCCGCAAGTCCATTTTGTGTGTGAATGTGCGGTACAGAGTGCTCAAGTTTGATTCCCGTTGCCATGCAATAATCATCGAACGCCTTGAAGTAAATTCACCGGCATTGTCCATTCGAATAGACTTGATACGATAATCAGGGAATTTATTCCTCATTTGTATATGATCTGTGAGATCAACTTTGCAAAAGCATGGTTCCTTGTTGACAGCAGGCTAACATTGGACCATTTAGAGGAAGCATCGATGAGCACCATGAAGTACCTAAACGGCCCGAGAGGGGCTGAATAGGACCGCATATGTCCCCTTGGATACGTTCCAAGAACGCGGGGATTTCATCCTTCACCTTTAGGGGGGATGGTCTAATGATTAATTTCCCCGTAGCGCATGCGGAGCACACGAAATCATCAGGATTCGGGAAATTTTTGACATTAACACTATGACCATTCGAGTTGTTAATTATATTTCTCATCATTCTAAGACCGGGATGGCCTAACCGATCATGCCAGAGGCTGAAAAGTTCAGAGCTAAAAACAGTTTTAAGGGTAGTGTACACAGGCGGTGCTACAATCTTGGTGTAGTACAACCTGTAGCGAATGAAGGAAGCCTTTCGACAACATGTTTACCATTTTCATCGTGCTTTGTGATGAGTAGGTATTCCTTACCATTGACATCATCATGGGTCTCAATATGGAAACCGTTAGCACGAATATCTTTGAAACTTAAGAGAGTACGAGTCGATTCTGGGTACAACAATGCGTCATTGATGACCAAAGTTGTTCCCATGGGGAGTATAATAGTTGCTCGTCCGGAGCCAACTACATGCGGACCGCATCCGGCGATCGTCGTAATATTCCCCTCAATTTTAGTAATGGACTCAAAGTACTTTGTTTCTCTCAAGATGGTATTAGTGGTGCCGCTATCGGCAAGGCACGTTTCCTCCATTCGGGCGCCACACGTGTTCTAAAATATAGCGTCTAATTAATAAAAATGAAGCGAGGAAGATGCTACATTAATACATAAACGCACAAATATTTCAGAACATAACACAATAATCTCTATTAAATGATGGAATAAATGAATGAAAACAAATTCATCCCAATCGCCGATGAACTAATAAATGTTGGTGAAACAAATATTATTGCTCTCATAGAGCTTACAACCAAATCAAATAATTGTATCAAATTTATTGCCATAAAGGAATCATGAAATAAATGAGGGGAATTTAGGTGGATTCCGCAAAGTATCCATCCACCTCAGCCCTAATCTCGAGCTCACTCATCTTCTCTTCATTAGCGAGCATCGCCGCGGCAGAGTCGATGTCCAGCTGTGGCGCTGGAGGGGGCACGGTGTGCGCAACCTCCATGGACACGATGGCGTTCGTGGGAACCGCCACATGTGCCTCCACAGGCGCCTCGCTCTGCGCCACCACAGGCGCGGCGGTGGGCGTGGGGATCATCACGGGCCCGGCTGCGGGTGCCGGTGGTGCCTCCACCTGGACAAGGTGCGTCTCGCGCGCCTTCTTGGCCTTGTACGCGTCCACGACGTGCTTTGGGGCACGACACTGCCTTGAGAAATGGGTCTTGGAGCCGAAACAGAAGCAATCCTGGGCCTTGCCTCCCCCTGACCCGCCTGATGTTGCTTGGCCGGGTGGGGAGATTAGGTCCCTTCTTGCCTTTCTTGCCACGCTTCTTGAACTTGGGCTGGCGCACCTTGTAGGCGCCGGCATAAACTTCCTGACGTAGACCCCCTCCGAAAGGCTGTGAGTTGAACTTCTTTTTGAGAACCTCATCCTCGCCTCAGCCACCTGGAGGGCGTCGATAAGCAGAGCATACTGCGTGTAGTTCTCCTGGTGGTAGTTCCACGCACTCTGGAGAGCTGATGGATGGAGCGTGGAGAGAGTTTTCTCAATCTTCTGACTCTTCGTGATTTTGGTAAGACAGAGATCAAGTTGAGTACAGATCAGGTGTAAAGCTGAGTTGTAGTCTCCCACCGTCTTGAAGTCCGCAAACCTCAGACGCATCCAATCCGCCTCCGCCGTGGCTTAATGGTGTACTTCAACCTAGCGAACCGTGCCTCGAGGGCGGTCCACAGGGCCGAAGCACTCCGTTCAGCCATGTACTCGTGTTTCAGCGTAGTACACATATGATGGCGGAGGAAATGCAGTGCTTGGGCGTTTTCCGCCAGAGTGGTGGTGCTGGGGGACGTCGCGGTCCCCGCATCCAATGCTCCCTTAATCTTCTGGCCCTCAAGGACGAGTACCACGTCCGAGGCCCAGGTCAAGTAGTTCAGCCCGTTCTGAGCCAACTCCTCAAACTCCCGGTTCATGATTCCAGGCATCTGCGATTTATGCAAAAAAGTATATCAGATTACAGCAGGTAATCATTGCATAAAGCGATATTGATACAAAATTTCAATAAGACAACTTTCCAAAATTTAAAGGACATGCTAAAAATGCTCTACTAAGTATTAAAACAATTAATTACTGTAGTAAAACATGATATAAAAACATGTAAATAGAGATATTATGCTAAGCGTGATCTTAACGTGACAAATGACCCTAAGAATGACTTTCCGTGTCTATTTTATGCCCAGATATACAATTTCAGCAAAAACAGACTATTCCAGGGATTTACAGATAATTTATTCAGCAGGAATAAAAATATACTGAAAACTGGAAAAAATATACAGATGCTAAAAATTTAAATTTTTCGCGCAGACATCATTCGGTCCGGCCCGTAACGGCAGCTGGCCGAAACTGGACTGAGAAACAAGGCCGAAGCCCACCAGCCAAACCACCCAGCGCCTTCCTCTTTTTTTTAGGCAAGCAATAGGCCAAATTCGGCCCGTTAACTCCCGCGCGATGGGCCGGCCCACCTCGACGCGTCCCGACAGGAGACGACGCTAGGTTTCCTAGCGCGCCGGTGGGTGGTGGCGGCGTCACTGCAGCCTCGCCGGCGGCCAGCAGGGCCAGGGGCGGCGCACGGGGGGCGAGTGGGGCACGGTGGGCGGGACGGCGGCGGCGGACAGTGGGGCCGCGTGCTCGTGGTGGGTGGCAAGGCGTGCTTGCACGCGGCCGGCCATGGTGCGGCAGGCGGCGTGCGCGGTGAGCACGGTGGCAGGCGCGCGGACGAGTGTAGGCAGCGGCCTTGCGCGGAGGCAGGCGCGCCTCCAGCGCAGTTCCAAGCGCGGCCGACGGGCTAGCGCGGCAACTGCCTTGCGCGGGTGAGCATGGCCAGCAGGGCCGGTCGGCGTTCGACGGCACACCTCTCGTTGAGCATTTCTTTCATGTCGGACCACAACGCTTGGTCCCAACTTAATGAGTCGTGGACTTCAACTGTGGACTTGTCAGGTTGAATGCTTAGCAGAATCCAGTGGAACCTGCGGACGTTTACATAAAGCAGACATGCATAGCTCATCAATTACACTTAACATCGAGAAAGCCAAATAAAAATATGTACAAGACAGAAACACTCACCTGAAGTTGTAAGGAAATAGTATTTCCGTACAGAAATGTTGCATGGTTAAAAAGGTGGTCAGGTCATGCTCCACGTCTTTGGGGTGATTGACTAACGTATGTGAATTCACGATATATGGGTCAACGAACCCAACCTCAAAAACTCTCGATCTTTTGCATTCCAGCATCTTCATTCTGCATAATAGCGTACAAAATGATATATATATATATAGTCAGGATAATATAATACATGCAATGAACGAGCTGAGCTAGAGACTTAATTATGAAAATAAATCACTTACAGACAATAGCAAGAGAGGATAGATTTGTCGAGGGCGCGCTTTTGGAATAACTGGAACAGTTCAGTCAGTTGAACCTGTATAATGTAACGTTTGAAGAAATGCTCCACTCTAACGTCCACCGGAAACCACTCTTTCGCGTCCTTCTTTGATGTGTGCACCAGGTACCAGGTATGTAGATTTCGCATATGTGTTGATAGACCCGTGAGCTCCTCATTACTGACCATGGGCTCCCCTTGGACATATTTCCGTGCCATCTCTAACATTGGCGCATATTCATAGCCTAAAAGTTGACAAGGCTCATACCCAAGGCGGTAGCCTGTTCCTTGGCCTGCGATATAGTGACACCAAGTTCTTTAGCAGCAGCTATGCCTCTGGGGTCTAATAATTCCAGGTCCTTATCCATAGCGGCTCTGAAGTCCTTGTCGACATCAGAACACACTATGAGCGGGGGGACCGATTGATTTTTCTGCTGTCCGAGATGGGCAATTTGTTTCCCGCTTTTTGCACTTCTTCCCTTGTTCTGCTCAGACTGGGCACGTGCTAGCTTAGTAAGTTCACGACCATAGTCATATGGCAGATTCATCGATATCTGGGATGGCTGCTCAAGGACGGACTTAGCCCACTTTTTGGTTTTTGCATCATATACCTTCTTTGGCTCGGGCTTTTTGGTGCAAAAAAAGCCTTATTGTAGGCAGCCACTACCGCGGTGTTTTCCGCTTCAATCCTGTCATAAGGTCTCTTGGGAGGAACCGACGGGATGTCGACTATCTTCTGAGTGCGACCTCTCTTCTGAGTGGGGAGCGGGGAGCGTCGTTGGTCCGTTTCTTCTAATGAGACGGCTGCGCTGGAGACTGGTCACGCGGCGGCGGAGACGGCTGCGCTGGAGACTTGTGAGGCGGTGAAGAGGACGGCTGCGCTGGAGAATGCTGAGGTGGTGAAGAGGACTGTTGCGCTAGAGACTGGTGAGGAGTCGATTGCCTTGGCTGCCAGTTCGGAAGCACGATGAATTACTTTGGCCATAGAATGGGCGCTTTCTTGGCTTCTCCAAGTTCAAGCACCTCCCCATCTTCACCTGCAGGGTGTTGCAGCTTCAGCTCCTGAAAATCTTTCATCACTTCATCCACCCCGACAACAGCGTAGCCACTTGGAACCGGAGAGGCATGGTAAGTTGGATTAGGTCCAATTGGTAGGGCATAGCCGACCGCCACCTTCATGGATAAGTTATAAACTTTCACATGCAGCTCACAAGGCGTGCTCTCCGTGATATCATCCACTGGGTAGCGACGAAGAGGAGCCACTGCATCATCATTACCATCCTGGAGCTCCGTGGAAGCCACGCTACTTTTCCGATTCGATGGGCGCCGGTACCATCGCATGCAGCTTCTACCATGTGCCGCTGAGACTGGCCGCTAGAACCTTGCTGGCTAAGTGCGGCAATTTGTTCCTTGTGCAGCTTTAATTCTTCTTATATATTATGCAGCCGGTCTGCACCAGCGCGTGCTTCCATTGCCTCCCTTTCCTTTCTCCTCTGATGGCTTCTATCAGGAAATTTCTTCCTGTGCTCGGGAATCGCAATTGTCTTGGGCTTGGAACCTATCACGCCTCGTAACCGTCCGTCGTGTTCCTTATTCCAAGGGCGCGTGTGAGCTCGTCTTCCTCTCTATCGGGACTGAACCGTCCCTCTGCAACATCCTTGAATGCAGTTCTAATTTCTTCGATGGGTAGTAGGGGATTATCTTTGTGTCGTTTGCTATATATGCACTTCCCTTCTGCGTCCAACGTGCCCCCATGCCCGTAAAACCAATTTCTTGCCCGTTCGGTCCATGTGAGTGGCTCTGGAGTGATCCCTTTAGCCAGCAGGTCCGCCTCAAGTTTGTCCCACTTAGGAATGTTATGGGCGTAGCCACCAGGCCCCATAGTATGGTGGTACATCTTTAGAGCAGCATTTGCCGCATTTTTTGCAGACTTTTCCAGAGCTTCCTCCGATTTCTTGTATGCCACAAATTATTCTCAGTAGTCCTTTATCTTCTCATACCCTTTATCGAAGTCTGGAGTCTTATTTTTCTTGACAAACAGGTTGTTCAATCTTTTCTTCCAGTTCTTGAATAGCTCGGCCATCTTCTTAAGTGCCCAGTCCTTGACTTTTTGCTCCATGATTTTCCGGGCAATCTTTTCTGTCTCATCTAGATCCTCCTCATCTGAATCCACCTCTGGCGCCAGCAGGGTAAAATTAACCATTAGCTTTCTCCAAAGTGTTTCTTTGCCCTTATCGCTGACATATAGCTGTCCTTTCTCCTTTGGCCGATGCCATTCTCGAACGGTGATCGGGATGAAGTCCCTAACAAGAACTCCGCATTGCTTTACCATTTTTTGTGCAACACCAGGGGAACAGTCGGTGTGCCGTGTTCAGCGACTCTTTCGATCCTGTACCTTTCTTGGTCGCCCTACTTTTTGGCTGGGCCTCGTTTTGTCCTTACAGAAGATTTGCTCGATCCGGAGGGCTAAAAGAAGAAAGAGCGTTAATATATGTATATAGACAGCAGAGGCTTAATTAATACAATCTTCGGCTTCATTAATATATGTATATGCACCTCGCCGGAGTTTGCAACATTTAATGTTCCACCGAAGCCTTCGGCTTCTCCCTCGTCGGCTTCTCCCTCACCTCGGCCATCGGGTTCTACCTCACCGGAGCCGTCGGGTTCTACCTCACCGGAGCCGTCTCTTCGGTTGAGAGACTCATCTCCCTCACCAGAGTTGTTCAAAAACTCCGTGGTGACATCGACAATATCTTCCGGCCCGCAGATTATATCTTCCGGCCCGCGGATTATATCCTGGAGTATGTTTTCCTTTATTTCATCTCGTTCCATAGTTTCTGCAAATTAAGAACAATGCACAAAACTTTAGTTGGGTAACTTTGTTCCATATGTCAAGATACATCTACCCACAAAATTTTTGCTAACACATAAATTTTGCTAACTTGTATCGTAAACCCGTAAACTCATAAACTCGTATCGTAAACCCGTATCGTAAACTCGTATCGTAAACCCGTAAACTCGTAAACTCGTATCGAAAACCCGTAAACTCGTAAACTCATATCGTAAACCCGTAAACCTGTAAACTCGTAAACTCGTATCGTAAACCCGTAAACTCGTATCGTAAACCCGTAAACTCGTAAATTCGTATCGTAAACCCGTAAACTCGTAAACTCATATATTCATACATTCATATATTCATACAACTAAAAAATAGCAATTTCTTGTAAACCCTTACCGAGAGGGGGCGGCGTGAGCGGGGGCGTGGAGGCCGGTCGGCCGGCTTCGGGCTCTTCACGTACTGCCGCACTGCAATGTCACTGCAAATTTTTAATTCATAGCAAAGAACTTTAAATTTCATTGCAACTAAAAATAACATTGCTTTGATAAATTTTCAAACTTTGCTAAATTTTCTTATACACTAATAAAATTAATTTCTTATACACTAAATTTTTCAAACTTTGCTACTAAAATTTTCCAACTTAGCAATATTTCAAACTAAGGAATATTTCTAACTTAGCAATATTTCGAACTAAGGAATATTGCAAATTAAGAACAATGCACAAAACTTGTCACACAAGTTTTAATGCACAACTCAAGTTATGTTTGTCACAAAATTATGCTAATATAGGGACAACTAACATTGATTGTTTATGATCCAAAAAAATTGGTCTAGGTCCATTTAGATACTTATTTATTCCACTATAATTATGATACTATAAAAAAGGATACATCACTATTTGATTTTCTATTTTGCCTCTGTTGTTCTAATAATTCCACAAAAATAGGGATAGCTAACATTTTAAATTACTAAGCTAACAAAATTGGATCTACTCCATTTGGGTTAACAGAGTATCAGAAACAACCAAGTTTGTAAAATTAACCTCCTGTACTATTTGAATTATCATTCAAAAGTTATTAATCTAATTGATATGTGCCTTGTGACAACATCTAAACATTTTGATTAGCTCTATAGAGAATTTGGATTCATCATTTTTGGACTTATAGATCTCAAGATATTTAATTTCTAACAAGTGCACAGATCTGGAATATTTCTGCTAATTCCTAAATCGAGGAAGGAAAAAAAAGTAAATGGGCCGTGGCGCCTCAGCCCACTGGGCTTGGCTCATTCTTTTTTTTCCCGCGCAAGGATTTGGCGGCGCCGCCGTGCTGGAGACAGGGGAGGTGGCGTGGACGTGGCGCGTGGAGGAGGAGGCTCGGGAGGCTCGGGCGGGCTCCGCGGCGTGGCGGCTCGGGCCGGCCGCGCGTGGAGGTGCGCGCGGGCTCAGCCGCTTCCTCTCTGCAGCACGGGCGGCACAGCGTGCAGGCGCGGTGTCGGGGGAATACTTTCTGGATTGAATCGTGGCCCAGTGCGACTTACTTTACTCGCACGGACAAAGGCCCACTTGGGAGCAAGCCCAATATTGAACCGCCATAAGGGGAAAGTTCTAGAAGACATATCCCGGAGGACGTGAAGACCAAGTAGTCTCCGAGTAGGCCTCTGTGGACATATTCCTTGTGGGGAAAGTTTCCTTTGTAACCTAGCGAGCCTCTGTGTATATAAAGAGGACTCGCAGGACTTAGAACGGGTCGAGCTATCAAGCCCTAAACCCTAGTTCATACGGCGAGTACCAGATCGAATCGCCTCTATTGTAACACCTCGATTATCATATCAATACCAATCTAGGGTAGGCAGGAAGTAGGTCTTTTACCTCACATTGAGGGGGCCGAACCTGGGTAAATCTGTGTTGATCTTTTGTTCTTGCGATCCCAAGCTCGGAGATGCTTGACTCGCGTAATCCCACACCTACGAAGTCATCTATGACACCTGACGTGACAAACCCACGACAGTTGGCGCCCACCGTGGGGCCTGCGGTCAAGAGCGTCACGTTCCGCGCAGGATCCATGAAGGGAGCGGAAGTTCTTGTTGTTGGCCGTATCATCACGGTCGATGGCACACCTCTCATCGACGATTAAAGCTGGGGACCGGAAGCAGATTACTTGGAGACCGGCCACGTCATCCCGTTTGGATCCATCAACGTCTTCGTTGGCTTCATCGCGGCAGGTCCATTAACTCGGTCCGAGAAGGCGATTCAATAGAAGGAGTCGCCGACGATGGGGAAGAATCCATCGAAAGCATGGACTCGCAAGAGTATGGGTCCATTGTATCTGCCTTTGAAGAAAATTGCTGGGGTTGCCCACCAGAAATTGCGTTATCACCAGATCAAGAGATGGCGCAAGTTGCGGTTTACACGGCGGAGTAGAAGGTGCATCAGGAACTGCTGGAGAAACCGAGGTATCGGCACCCCCGAGCAACCCACTTCTTGTCCCTGTGTCAGCCACGAACGCCGCCCTCCGTGCAACAGAAATTGAGGCCGCCAGGGCCGAGCTCCTGTATGAGGTCCGGAGGATGGAAGAGAGCGTAGGATCGATCAGATAAACCAAGGAATCCAACAGGAGCGGCAAAGAGTAGCCGCGCTGGCTGCGACTCAACGACAGGTTGACCCGCAAACACAACTGCGCGCGACTCAACCAACAGTGGAAATCCCGCTCACCCAGCCGCAGGAACGGGAATCCAGACGATGTGGAAGGAAGGGTACCAACAAATCAAGAGACCCAGCAACAGCCAAGGAGGTTTCACACCCCGCAGGGCCACTACCAGAATCCTGTCGATAACATGTATGCTGCGGCTAATATCTTGACTCAGATGGTACCGACAGGCGATGACCCGGTCAATGCTGAGGCGCGGCGCGCGATCCAGATGCTAAGTACAGCGGTCCTGCAACAAGCCAATAGGGCGGAAGCCGAAGCGCGGCTGCCCCTCATACCAGCCAGTCACAGGATTGCAGCAGAAAGGAGCGTCCAAAGCAGGCCGCCAGAGAACGCATCAGGAGTCGCACAGAGGTTGCAGGAGCGAGTCGCAGAAGCGCAGGCAAATATGCCAGTAGTGCAAACACGGCCCGCAGATAATCCTGCGGGCGCGCCCGCAGCCCTGTCCTCGCGACTCAAGGGCCGGCATGTTTCACTGAAAAGATCAGATCGGAACCTTTTCCGAAGATTTCAAAGGGCCACGCAAGGTGGCAAACTATAACGCCAGCATGGATCCAACCACCTGGCTGAACAATTACGAGATGGGGATGAGCATTCTTAACGCCTCAGAAGAAATATGTGCAAGGTACCTCAACATGATGCTAGAAGGCACAGCGCACATATGGCTGCAAAATTTGCCTCCCAACTCTATAAACACTTGGGAGGAACTGAAGGATGCCTTCATTAAAAACTTCCAAGGAACTTGCAAGCGACTCTGCAATATAGAAGACCTGAGCGTTGCGTCCAGAAGGAAGGCGAGTCAAGTCGCCATTGGATGAAAAGGGTGGCAGAAATAATACACTCCTCAGATAATATACCACCAAGCTCAGCCGTCCTGGTAATGGAGAAAAACTGCAAGTTCGAGCCGCTGATTCATAAGCTGGGTCGCATGAAGGATAAAGTCAAGAGCCTCAGCGAGGTGATGGCTGCGGCTAACAAATATGCCGGCTCAGATAAAACCAGAGACGCGTCAGACGGAGAAGAAGAGGAGGCTGCTACCAAAGGAAAGAAAAACTCAACAAGCCCCAGCAGCAGCAAACAAGCCACAACAACGCGAATCAAAACAAACGCAAAAAGCGAAGATGGTCACTCAGGGCTCGTCGCCAATGCGCGTGGAGGATTCAGAGGCCAGCGTGGAAGGGGTCGAGGATACGGCTCCCGTCCAATCAATATGCAAGAAATTTTCAACCGGCCATGTGACCTTCATACGACAGGCGATGGACGGCCAGCGGATCATACCAAGGCGCAGCCACTATTACAAGAAGTGGAAAGAAGAGAGCCAACACAACGGGGGAATTCCCATGAAGAAACCCTAGTGCGGCTCATAACACAAATATTGGGCAGCACGGCACAGTAACCCCAGGCAAACGGGGCAGTATCACACAATAGTTATCGATGACTCCAAAAGGGAAGAGAAATTGAGTCGCAGAAGTCAGCAGGTGAACGCCGTGATACCAGCAACACCCAATTGGTTAAGGTGGTCAGAACACGCAGTAACCTGGAGTCGCGACGATCACCCGCCACAAGTACGGGAACCTGGCAAGTTAGCACTGGTTGTGGCACCGTACGTTGCAGGATACAAGCTGACCAAGGTGCTTATGGATGGGGAAGCAGCATTAATATCTTATACTACGATACGTTCCAGCGTCTAGGACTCAAGGATTCCAGCCTGCAGCCCACGTCAACAGTGTTTCACGGCATTGTCCCAGGAAAGTCCGCACGACCAGCGGGGAAAATAACCCTAGGGGTAACTTTTGGGACAGAAGAAAACTTTAGAAGCGAATTCTATGCTTCGAGTGGTAAAATTCAAAGCCCATATCACGCCTTGTTTGGAAGAACGGCCTTTGCTAAGTTTATGGCCAGACCATGCTACGTGTACCTACAGTTGAAAATACCAGGACCAAAAGGGGTCATCACAGTGTACGGAGATAGAGAAAAAGCAATAGAATGTGAAAAGGGAGATGCGGCCTTCGCAGAATCCGCCTGTGCCGCGGAGAGCTAAAAGGTATAAGTCGCAGGTGGACCCAAATGACATGAGTGTGGTTACCACGCCATCTGCCGAGCCACCAATGAAATTCAAAGCGGCCCAGGACACTAAGCAGATAAATCTTGTTCCTGGCGACTCATCCAAGCAAACCAGCATTGGAGCACACATGGAAGAAGAGCAGGAGAAGGCCCTCGTCGCTTTTCTCCAGGAAAATAAGGACATCTTCGCATGGAAGCCGTCAGATATGCCAGGGGTACCAAGAGAATTAGCAGAACATAGCCTCAAAGTAAACCCTGCGGCTAAACCAGTGAAGCAGCCACTACGGCGTTTCCACGATGATAGGAGAAAGGCAATAGGAGAGAGATAGCTCGCTTGCTGGCTGCAGGATTCATCACAGAGTATACCATCCGGAGTGGGTGGCAAACCCAGTATTGGTTATGAAAAAGAACGGTACGTGGCGAATGTGCGTTGATTACACCAGTCTTAACAAAGCTTGTCCAAAGGATCCATTTGCTTTACCGCGAATCGACCAAGTGATTGATTCAACTGCTGGGTGCGAGCTGTTATGCTTTTGGATGCCTATTCAGGCTACCATCAAATCAAATGAAGAGGAGGACCAAGAAAAGACGTCCTTCATCACACCCTTTGGAGCTTTTTGTTATGTCAGCATGCCCTTTGGGTTGAAGAACGCAGGTGCGACTTACCAAAGATGCATTCAGAATTGTCTACATGAGCAAATAGGTCGCAACGTTCACGCCTACGTGGATGATATTGTGGTTAAGTCGCAAGTTGGCCAGGATCTCATTAGTGATCTGACAGAGACATTCACAAATCTCAGAAAATACAACATGAAGCTCAACCCCACAAAGTGTGTCTTTGGAGTACCAGCAGGAAAGCTATTGGGATTCATAGTATCAGAGAGGGGCATTGAGGCCAACCCTGACAAGATAAAGGCCGTGATGGATCTCCAAAAGCCAGAAAAGATAAAAGATGTGCAGCGACTTACCGGTGCGTAGCAGCTTTGAGTCGCTTTATATCAAGATTGGGAGAGAAAGCACTACCTTTGTACAGACTGTTGAAAAAATCAGACACCTTCGTTTGGGACGCAGAGGCTGACGAAGCTCTGACAGCCTTGAAACATCAATTGACAAATGCTCCAGTTCTGGCGGCTCCAAAGGATAAAGAGCCAATGCTACTATACATAGCGGCAAATTCCCGTGCTGTGAGCGCTGTCATGGTTGTGGAGAGACAAGAAACAGGAAAGGAATACCCTGTCCAGAGACCAGTATATTACGTGAGCGAAGTCCTCACAGCTTCCAAACAGCGTTACCCACAGTGGCAGAAGTTGGTGTTTGGAGTGTTCATGGCGAGTCGCAAGCTGAAGCACTACTTCCAAGAGCATCCAATAACTGTGGTTAGTTCAGCACCATTGGCAGATATCATTCGTAATCGAGAAGCTACTGGAAGAGTCGCTAAGTGGGCGATCGAGTTGGGACCACATCACATCAGCTACGAGCCGCGAACATCAATTAAGTCGCAAGCCCTTGCAGATTTTATTAACGATTGGACAGAAATCCAAGTCGCTCCTAGCATGGCAGAAACCAAATACTGGACCATGCATTTTGATGGGTCAAGACAGTTGCAAGGCTCGGGGGCTGGAGTTGTTCTAACATCTCCCAAGGGAGACAAGCTGCGGTATGTGCTACAGATACACTTCAACTGCACAAATAACGTGGCGGAGTACGAGGCACTGCTTCATGGTCTACGTATAGCAAAGGAGATGAACATCAGTCGCATACGCTGTTTTGGCGATTCAGACTTGGTGGCACAGCAGGTCTCGGAACGTGGGACAGCAAGGATGCGAACATGGCTGCATATAGAAGAGAGGTGGACAGAATTGCTGGACATTTCACTGGATACCAAGTTGAACATATTGATCGGAGACAAAACGAAGCTGCGGATGCCCTGTCTCGGCTTGGATCCAACAGACAGTCAGTCCCACCCAATGTTTTCCTGGATGAACTGCACAATCCATCAGTCAAACCTCCAGCAGAGATTGACATTGCAGAGCCAGAGGACGATTCAACTTTAGTCGCAGCCCTGCATGAACAGCCAGGATGGACAGAGCCATACATGGCATATTTAAGTCGCGGAGTGCTGCCAGATGATGAATTGAGGCGCGCAAAATCATACGACGATCAAAGGCCTATACAATCATCAACAATGAATTATACAAGCGCAGCGTGTCAGGAGCATTCCAAAGATGTGTCTCACCAGAAGAGAGAAAAATCTTGCACGAAATTCATTCAGGCGATTGTGGCCATCATGCTTCGTCAAGATCTTTGGTGGCAAAGGCGTTCCGACATGGATTCTTCTGGTTAACAGCATTAGCAGATGCAGAGCAAATTGTCAGAGTGTGCGATGGATGTCAAAGATACGCTAGGCAAGATCATATGCCAGCTCAAGCACTTCGCACAATACCCATCACATGGCCTTTTGCCGTATGGGGTTTTGACATGGTAGGGCCCTTCAGACGGTCTTCAAACGGAAAAACTCACCTCTGTCATGGTGGACAAATTCACAAAGTGGATAGAAGCAGAACCTGTGGGAGATTGCGAGGCTGAAACAGCAGTCAAGTTCTTGAAGAAGGTCATATTCCGCTTCGGTACCCCCATAGTATCATTACAGACAATGGGAGCAACACCTCTGAAGGGGCTACACAGATATTTTGCGCAGACAATGGGATAAGATTGGACCTCACGTCAGTAGCACACCCGCAGAGCAATGGACAAGCTGAGCGAGCTAACCAGGAAATTCTCCATGGAATTAAGCCGCGCCTTATTGAAAAGGTCGAAGCATCTCCAGGATGTTGGGTGGAAGAACTGCCAGCAGTACTGTGGAGCTTAAGAACAACCCCTAACAGATCCACAGGATTTACACCATATTTCATGGTCTATGGAGCAGAAGCAGTCATGCCCAGCGACATCATACATGATTCACCAAGAGTTGCGGCTTACATCGAGACAGATAATGAGATAGCTCGGCAAGACTCGGTGGACACATTAGAAGAGGTTAGAGACTTGGCAGCATCAAGGTCAGCGTATATCAACAAGACTTGCGACGCTATCATGCCAGACGCATCAAAACCCGCACCTTTCAAGAAGGCGACCTAGTACTGCGACTTAAACAAGATCACAAGGGAATGCATAAGCTGTCCTCTCCATGGGAAGGACCCTACATCATCAGCAAGAAGCTAAACAATGGGTCTATACCTGCTGGATGTAAGGGAGAAAGCAGCGAACGCCATGATTTCGAGGATCGTCTCGAGGCACCTCGCCCTTGGAACGTCGCACACCTGCGACCGTACTATACATAAGAAAAGGCTAATCAGAGCCAAGCATCATCCTTTCCAGCTTTATAGCTGAGTATCATCACAGCCACTCAGGGCTAGAACTTCAACTTTGGTCGCCACCTAGGCGCGACCTATGCAACATCTGATCGCCACCCAGGCGCGATCGACCCTTGTATCAGAAACCGGCTGCCACCTAGGCGCGGCCGTAAACTTTGTATCATCTCTGGTCGCCACCTAGGCGCGACCGACCCCATGTATCACCATGGATCGCCACCTACGCGCGATCCAACCCTATGATAACACTCGGTTGCCACCTAGGCGCGACCTTATGTGTCATCATAATCAAAGCTTATCATAGCTTAGCCTATCATGGCAATATCATTATGTTTCTTGGGGTCTTTGTTACCCTGAAACAGCCAATTTATTGGCAATTATCAAATTTACCTTAAGTTGGATTGCTACTCGCATTATGTGGCCAAAGTACTGGGGTGTGGCGTCAATCGAGCTTGATTGCCTATCATGGCCGCTCTCGACCCTGAACACACATGTTCCTAGGAAATACTGAGTCGCGCGAGTGCCCACTTAAGGATTCAGATGGCCTAACTAGAGGTCGATGTACTGCTTATAGTACGGCAACACCAATTACAATTACTTGTATCTTAACAATTGTTTTATTCATGATATCAAGTTACAGGTGATGACCTTCAGAGTTCTCTGAGAAGAATTGAGATGATTACCACATTACATCCTCTCAATCCTTGGGGGCTACATCATATTATCATCAAAAATTTGAAGATGGGTCGTCATCAAGTTCTGAAGCTATCAGGCTACTCTAACAAAGAAGCTCACGAAGTCAGATGATCTTCCAGGTGCGAGTCAAGGCCAATCTGCACAATTATAAGTCGCGAAACAAGGAAAAGCGCGGCCTAAACATTCAAGATCAAGAATACTATGAAGTTCAGGCCACGCTTGGGGGCTAATGTCGGGGGAATACTTTCTGGATTAACCCGCCCAGTGCGACTTACTTACTCGCACGGACAAAGGCCCACTTGGGAGCAAGCCCAATATTGAACCGCCATAAGGGGAAAGATCTAGAAGACATATCCCGGAGGACGTGAAGACCAAGTAGTCTCCGAGTAGGCCTCTGTGGACATATTCCTTGTGGGAAAGTTTCCTTTGTAACCTAGCGAGCCTCTGTGTATATAAAGAGGACTCGCAGGACTTAGAACGGGTCAAGCTATCAAGCCTAAACCCTAGTTCATACGGCGAGTACCAGATCGGATCGCCTCCATTGTAACACCTCGATTATCATATCAATACCAATCTAGGGTAGGCAGGAAGTAGGTCTTTTACCTCACATTGAGGGGGCCGAACCTGGGTAAATCTGTGTTGATCTTTGTTCCTGCGATCCCAAGCTCGGAGATGCTTGACTCGCGTAATCCCACACCTACGAAGTCATCTATGACACCTGACGTGACAAACCCACGACACGCGGCGGCGCGGGCGTCGAGGGAACCGGCGTCGAGGGAGGTTGGGCAGCCTGACGGCATGCGGGCGCGGCGGCACGGGCTCCTCCTTCTTCTTCCAGTCCTTAGCGTTTCTGCGAATGAATCGGGGAAGGAGAAGGCAAGCAGTTAAGTAGCAGGGGCTCTTTGGTCCCGGTTGCTGGAAAGAAGCAGTTAAGTAGCAGGGACCAAAGAGGCATTGGTCCCGGTTCTTTCCAGCAACCGGGACTAATGACCCCTGCAGTTAATGCAGATCCCGCGCACGCGTCAATGGACACTTTGGTCCCGGTTCTTGCTAGAAACCGGGACCAAAGAGTCATTTTTCAAAACTTTTCAGTTATGAAATTTTGTTCCCGCCTTTTTTTCTTATTTAGGTGTTTGAATATGAATTTCAAATGGTTTTGAATCTGAAAAGACTTTCAACATGAAAAGTGTTTAAATTTGAATAAATAATCCAAAATCATTTTCTATTTTTTCAAATTACTTATCTAAATATCGTTTTTGAGTTCTGAAATTTTGTTCCCGCCTTTTTTTTTCTTTTTTGGGTGTTTGAATATGAATTTCAAATGGTTTTGAATCTGAAAAGACTTTCAACATGAAAAGTGTTTACATTTGAATAAATAATCCAAATCATTTTCTATTTTTTCAAATTACTTATCTAAATATCTTTTTTGTTTTTCGTTTGTCAAAAATGACATTTTTTGTTAAGCAAGTACTTGTGAGCCGTTGGATCAGGGGTGTGTTTCTTTTGAGGGCTTGTGAGCTGTTGGATCACTCTGTGAGCCACCAACCGGGACTAAAGGGAATCCCACCAATAAGGAAGAAGCACACGGATCGTGTGTTTCTTTCGAGCGCTTGCGAGCCGTTGGATCAGGGGTGTGTTTCTTTTGAGGGCTTGTGAACCGTTGGATCAGGGGTGTGTTTCTCGTCCCGGGCCATGATACCACCCGGGACTAAAAGGGCCAATTGTTCTGTGCTCGTTCTATAAAAACCCCGGGAGGAGATGTCGAGTTGGTAAGCATAGTCCACTCACTCGAACATGTCAAGTTTTCCTTCAGATGGTAGTTTCCCGGGAGGAATGTCGGCACTACTTTTGCAGTTTACGGTCGATTTCAAGGTAGACAATAAGATCACATTCGAAGATATTGTTAGTCATCCACCTTATCTCCGTGAGCTATCAGCGAAGCTAGTTAGGCATGGGTGGCCACGAAGGGATTCGAAGGAAACAGAAAAAGAACTTGTGAGGCTGTATGCTAGGTGGCAGAGGAAGAAACTAACATATAGGAGTGAAGCAGATATGTTGAGTGCTTTTCGTAAACCGATTTTATGGGTCGAGGAGAGCGAGGATGAAGATGATATCTTCATGCCGACTGAAGCGAGCAAGAAAGCTGCAGCAGCGGCGGCGTCGAAGGGCAAGGGTGCGGCGTCGTCGAAGGACAAGGGTGCAGCGTCGTCCAAGGACAAGGGTGCTGCGTCGTCGAAAGGCAAGAGTGATGCGGGAGGCTGCGTCGATGGTAGATGGCTTTTCTTTTTCTAATTTGTAAAGTACCATGCATGTATCTTCAATTTATTTTGTTGTCTGTGTAATTTATGTTGTCAATGTAATTTGCATGGTTTGTTTAATATCAATGCGAAAAGTAGTCACCCATCAATCTTGAGTACATAGACAAACCATAGTTTTGGATAATTCGACCCCTTACAATAAACTACAAGAGATAAAAAATACATTTTACACGATCGTCGTCTTAGCTAGACCAGAAGTAGTTCATGACAACAATCTTGGGTACATAGACAAACCATAGGTTAGTCATACTCCTGCCTAGGCCTATAATACTCGTCCTCGTAGCCATCGTAGTCGCCGCCGTCGTCGTCGCTGTCGTCGGGCGGCGCTGTCGTCGGGCGCCTGGACTGGAAGTGAGGGTAGCGCAGGCGGGGGTTATCGCCGGCCGTGATGTAGTTCATGACGCTCTGCAGAGTTCGGCCGCTCCACCACAGCCGACGGCCGGCCTCGCTGAAGTTCGAAGGAGGCGGGCGATCCTCCTCGTACCTGGCGAGCGCCCTCTCACGCCGATTGATGAAGAAGGCGTCCCAAGTCGGGCGGTAGTCGGGATGCCAGCGGGGATCCATCCGCTGCTCTGGAGTGAGCTCGAGGTAGTAGTGGTTCGTGATGGCCACCCGACGTGCCAAACCTTGAGGGATAGGAGGGACCGGCACGCCTCCGGTGCTCAGCCTCTAGCCGGCGGGGACGTCGTAGCCGGGCGGGCAGGGGTAGTTCGAGGCGCAAAGCGCCTCCGCCTCCGAGTAGGTTAGAGTGGGTACGGTGGAAGCCATGGGAGAGTGATGAGGTTGCAGATATGAGTTTAGATGTGCTATACCAATGGAGGCCATGACTACATATATATAGTGAGACCTTTAGTCCCCGTTCGAGCCACCAACCGGGACTAAAGGGGCTTATTTGTTCCCGCGCAATTTTACCAACCGGGACTAAAGGGATTCCCACCAATAAGGAAGAAGCACACGGATCGTGTGTTTCTTTCGAGCGCTTGTGAGCCGTTGGATCAGGGGTGTGTTTCTTTTGAGCGCTTGTGAGCTGTTGGATTTTTAGAACTAGTCCCAGTTGGTAACACCAACCGGGACTAAAGAATCACACGGATCGTGTGTTTTTTTCGAGCGCTTGTGTGCCGTTGGATCAGGGGTGTGTTTCTTTTGAAGGCTTGTGAGCTGTTGGATCAGCACTCCCACCACCACCACCACTCCCACCTCATCCACAGGTACACTTTCTAATCGCCTATAAATAGCGGCGTCCCTGCAGCGAACGGCACACAACGAGCGTCTACCTTCGCCACCGAATCCAATGGCTGGATTTAGCCTACCTGCTGGCATGTTCCCTGGCATTATTGTGTTCGTCCTTGTTCACCGGCCAGCCATTGGAGCCACCTCCTGTAGGACGGTGAACAATGACAACACAACGACGCTGTTGGAAACACAAGCCCTCAGGTAGGTTGAATCCAGCCACTGGATTAGGGTGACGCAATGATGAATTGCCGAGGAGGTGGGAGTGGTGGTGGTGGTGGAAGTGGTAGCCATGCCCCTCGGTCCGATCCAAGCAGCGGCAAGGCGCTCTGATGATCTGCGACATTCCCAACACTTTTTGGGACGGTCGTAGATCATCAGAGACGTCTTGCCGCTGTGGATCGAAGGTCGATTTGCTGCTCACGACCGGATGATTTGCAGTATACAAAGCATTCGGATTCCCGTCATACAGCCCTACGGTGCTAATACATACTACACATCACATAAAGGTTTAATACATTACATTGATTTACATAAAAGCCATGAACCCTTCTTCGCGTATGTCCCTGGCCTATGATCGCTTCGGCCGTAACCATGGAGCATCTTCATTATTTAACGGGATGCTTGGGTCAGTTCTCACTGTGAAGGGCGGAATTTCATCAAACTTATCATAATCTGCTGACATGTCTGTCTTGTCCTCGACTCCCACGATGTTTCTTTTCCCTGAAAGAACTACGTGACGCTTTGGCTCATCGTCTGATGTATTCGTTTGCTTGTTTTTTCTTTTTTTCGGTCTGGAGGACATGTCCTTCACATAGAAAACCTGAGCCACATCATTGGCTAGGACGAATGGTTCGTTCTTGTAACAACCAAGATTCTTGAGATCCACTGTTGTCATCCCGTACAGCTGGTCTACCTTTATCCCTTCTCCATTCATGTTGACCCAACTGCACCGAAACAAAGGGACCTTAAAAGTAGGTCCATAGTCAAGTTCCCATATCTCCTCTATGCGACCATAGTATGTGTCCTTTTGCCCATCGTCGTTTGTTGCATCAAAGCGGACACCACTGTTCTGGTTGGTGCTCTTTTTATCTTGGGCGATCGTGTAAAATGTATTCCCATTTATCTCGTACCCTTGGAAATTCAATACAGTCGAAGATGGTGACGCGGCCAACAAGTAGAGCTGATCTCCGACAGTGGTGTCATTCATGAGCTGTAATCGCAACCAACTGCCGAAGGTCTCCATGTGTTTTTCTTTAATCCAGGAGTCATCCTTCCCGGGTTCTTGGAGCGTACATAATTCTTGTGTTCCTCGATATACGGAGCCACGAAGGTGGAACTTTGTAGAACTGTGTAGTGTGCTTGAGTTAAAGAATGCCCGTCCCTACATATCAGTGCTTTCTTTCCTAGCGTGCCTTTTCCACTCAGTCTCCCCTCATGCCGCGATTCAGGAACACCAATCGGCTTAAGGTCAGGAATAAAGTCAACACAGAACTCAATGACCTCTTCTGTTCCATAGCCCCTTGAGATGCTTCCTTCTGGCCTAGCACGGTTATGAACATATTTCTTCAAGACTCCCATGAACCTCTCGAAGGGGAACATATTGTGTAGAAATACAGGACCGAGAATGGCAATCTCGTCGACTAGGTGAACCAGGAGATGCGTCATAATATTGAAGAATGATGGGGGGAACACCAACTCGAAGCTGACAAGACATTGGACCACAGCCTTCTGTAAACTTGGTAGAGTTACTGGATCGATGACCTTCTGAGATATTGCATTGAGGAATGCACATAGCTTCACAATGGGTACTCGAACATTTTCCGGTAGAAGCCCCCTCAATGCAACCGGAAGCAACTGCGTCATAATCACGTGGCAATCATGAGACTTCAGGTTCTGGAATTTTTTCTCTGCCATATTTATTATTCCCTTTATATTTGACGAGAAGCCAGCCGGGACCTTGATACTGCTCAGGCATTCAAAAAAGATTTCCTTCTCTGCTTTGGTAAGAGCGTAGCTGCTTAAGTATTGACGCCCTTTATCCGTCTGCTTGTTGTATGGGTCTTTCATACGTTGCTGGTCTGCCCGTGCTTCCGGTGTATCTTTTGTCTTCCCATACACGCCCAGGAAGCCTAGCAGGTTCACGCAAAGATTCTTCGTCACGTGCATCACGTCGATTGAAGACCGGACCTCTAGGACTTTCCAATAGGGTAGCTCCCAGAATATAGAGCACTTCTTCCATATGGGTACGTGGTTGTCAGCGTCATTCGGAACAGATAGACTGCCAGGACCCTTTCCAAAGATTACTTCTAAATCCTTGACCATGTCATATATAACATCACCATCAGGGAGGTTAGGCTTCTTCCGGCGATCTGCCTCACCGTTGAAATGCTTGCCGGGCTTTCTTACGGCATGACTGTTCGGAAGAAATCGACGATGCCCCAGGTACACATTCTTGTTTCCCAAATGTATACTTTCAGTCTTATCTAAACAGTGCGTGCATGCATTGTATCCCTTGTTTGACTGTCCTGAAATGTTACTAAGAGCAGGCCAATCATTGATGGTTACGAACAGCAACGCTCGTAGGTCAAATTCCTGTTGTTTGTGCTCATCCCACACACGTACACCTGGTTCGGACCACAACTGCAAAAGTTCATCAACTAATGGCCTTAGGTACACATCAATGTCGTTGCCGGGTTGCTTCGGGCCTTGGATGAGCACTGGCATCATAATGAACTTCCGCTTCATGCACAACCAAGGAGGAAGGTTGTAGATACATAGAGTCACGGGCCAAGTGCTATGACTGGAGCTCTGCTCCCCAAAAGGATTAAAGCCATCTGTACTTAGACCAAATCTTAAGTTCCTTGCGTCATCTGAAAATGTCGGGAACTCTCTGTCGATTTTTCTCCACTGGGACCCATCGGCGGGGTGTCTCAACTTCCCGTCTTTCTTACGCTCTTCTTTGTGCCATCGCAACAACCTGGCATGCTCTTTGTTTCTGAACAGACGTTTCAACCGTGGTATTATAGGAGCATACCACATCACCTTAGCAGGAACCCTCTTCCGGGGGGCTCGTCATCGCCCTCAACATCACCAGGGTCATCTTGTCTGATCTTGTACCGCAGTGCATTGCATACCGGGCATTTATCCATATTCTCGTACTCACCGCGGTACAGGATGCAGTCATTAATGCATGCATGTATCTTCTGCACATCTAATCCTAGAGGGCAGATAGCCTTCTTTGCTTCGTATGTAGTCTCGGGCAATTCGTTATCCTTTGGAAGCTTCGGCTTCATTATTTTCAGTAACTTCTCAAATCCCTTGTCAGAACAACCAGTCTCTGCCTTCCATTTCAGCAGTTCCAGTGTGGTACCGAGCTTTGTGCTGCCATCTTCGCAGTTTGGGTACAGCAACTTTTTGTGATCCTCAAGCATGGCCTCCAACTTTAGCTTCTCCTTTTCTGTATCGCATTCTCGCTTTGCATCAGAAATGACCCCACCAAGACCATCAGCGGGCTCATCTGATGCCCGATGTTCACCTCCTTCTTCTTCAACGTCTTCCATTACAGTATCACCGCATTCCTCAGGGAACATAGGATAGTTGTCATCCTCCTCTTCTTCATTGTCTTCCATCCTAACCCCTCTTTCTCCGTGCTTGGTCCAACAATTATAGCTGGGCATGAAACCTCTCTGAATCACGTGGTCTTGAATGGTTCTCGGGTCAGAGTACTCCCTGACGTTCCGACACTTCTCACATGGACAAGGCATAAAATTATCCACTTTGTTTGCCTCAGCCACATCGAGAAATTTATGCAGGCCTGCAATAAACTCGGAACTGCGTCGTTCGCCGTACATCCATCGCATCCGTGCATCCATCTGCATCATATATATAATTAAGTTTATCAAATACCATTACAATAACATCTTGAATAGTGAAATGACCACCGTACATCGACACGTGCAATATTTCTGTATCAATTACAGATGAAAAGGATATAGTTGCTAACCTCGGCCGAGGATATCATCTTGTGTGAACTTAAGTGTGGCTCGGGCATTTCATCGAACACATCTTGTGCGTGGCAAAGAAAAAAAACTAGCACCCACTTCCCACCAATCCAACCAGAAAAAAAACAGAGGAGAGAAGAGAGGGGGGTGGGGGTTATATATAGGCAGGGGAGGTATTGGTCCCGGTTCTTGGTAAGAACCGGGACCAAAGCTCCGCGCAACGCCATGTGGCAGGCTCTGGAGCTTTGGTCCCGGTTCGTGCCAAGAACCGGGACCAATGCCCCCAACCGAACCGGGACCAATGCCCCACGGGGCCCTGGCAGCTCGAACTGGGACCAGTGCCAGGCACTGGTCCCGGTTTTTCTCTAAACCGGGGCCAATGGTCTGGACCAAAGACCCATTTTCTACCAGTGTCAAGGCGTTCCAGAGCTCTGGCCAGGTTGTGGGAGAGGTGCTGCGCCGCTTGACAACGAGCGCTGTGAGTGTGAATTGGCAGCTTCATGGAAGCAGCTCCCGCTGTCGGCTGCCGCAATCGTTGTGTTTCGTGTTCGGCCTTTTGCTGACAACAAGGCACTGTTCTTTCCCTAGAAGTTATCGTCAAGGCTAACACCTGCCCTCGATACCCTGTCAACGGTCGCAGTAAGCTGAATGTTGAAAGCTTGACAACATCCACACGTATGTGTCTCGACATGCCCTCCCTTAGATCAACTCTAGCAGTTACCGTAAAACTCGGTACCGGGTAAACATTATCCTGTTTCCCAGATAATGATTATCCGGTACGAGTTCGTGTCCGACAGAACATATACGATAGATGAGTTCGAGCGTTAATTTTACATATGAACTAGACTAGAAATTATGTTAGAACTGGAATTAAACTACACTAGATGTGAAATTAAACTAGACTACACCTGAAATTAAACTAGAAACCCTAGATCTACGGCCTGACGGCGGCGATGGTGATGCGGCGGCGTCGGCATCGATCTATGGGTCGGTGTCGCGCTCTTCCTTCTTGGCGATGACGAGCAGCGCGCGCGAGCTCCTGCTCATCAACCGCTGCTATCAGACATTCGACAGCACCGGGAGCTCCGGCCTCCAATGCCGCCGTCGTGTCCCTGACCTCCTCCTCGGCCTTGCAGACGGGCCACCACGCCGGCTGGACTATGTCGGTGAAGCGGTCCAACATATGCTCGACCTCCTCCGCCAGCTCCTCCCTCTGGCCCGCCCACCGGCGGACGAGCTTCCCTCCCAAAAGTCACGCGACAGGAGCCCCGCCCACTGGCGGGCCGTGTACAAGCCACGCAAGCACACGACATTCGAGGCCTTCTCGGCCGCCCTCCTTGTCTTGTCGTCCGCCGGTGGCTCCCGGCCTCCTCTGCCTCGGTTGGAGTTGCGCAAGGTGGACCCGGCCATGGATCCGGTGGTGGTAGGGGGAGAGGAGGCGCGATGGACCTTGGATTGCTCGCCAGAGATTGGGAAGAGTTGCGGCGGTGCTAGGCTGGTGCGGCGGAGGGGTGCGGTTTTGGTACCGCATCGACCCCTCCACCCCGGTTAAATATTGGGCGATGTGCCGCTTATCCGGTGGACCAGATAAAAATTTCCGGGCCGTCGCATTTTCCGGTAACTGATCGGGACAAATAAAGGTTCCGGCCCCTATATCCGCCGGACTTTTCCATGCCGAGTGTACCATCATGGGCATTGTTCCGCGCGAGCTATCGCCGTGTTTGCGAACAATTGCTATATGTTCGTGCAGTTTATTATTGCAGCCGTCACTGAGGCGATCGCCTCGCCAATGGTCCTGTACGTTCGTCCCGCTGCCGTTCAGTGCCACCACGGTGTCTGGCGTCACGTCCCCCGCGGCGGACTCCAGGAGCTTCCGGTCGAGGTCGGAGAACCAGGACGGGAATGTCCGGTTCAGCGGCGAAGACGATTGCGTGGACGCGACGGACGGTGGTCGAGTCGGTGTCGTCTCGCTCCTGCCCTTGAGCTTGGCGTGCGCAGGCTTAAGCTGGATGGAAAGCGAGCTAAGGGCATTTCTAACCGAACCCTTATAACATGCTAGAGGAGAAAATTTGCATATTTTGTTCTCTAAATCGAACCTAATCGAAACCTGATATGGTTTAGAGGAGCAACACATTTTTCCAACCGTCGGCCGACCCTGAAATCTACTCGACCTCAGCCGCCTAACAAAGGTGAATATCTGCAGCAGAAGCGGGTCAACTGAAGGTAATTGTCCACTAGGAAAATGCATGAAGAGATATTTAGATAGGAGATGCAGAGTATGTATACATCTATCTCTTGACCATGATTTTATCCCCAATTACGTTCGCTAGCTAGCTGGCTGGACATCTTCCACACATATATGCCCATAATTGATCCAAGGTTCATGTGGAATGTGGTGACCGCATGGTTCTGTGATTTCCCCATCGGATGTCCGATCGTGCGTCGCCTTGTTTCGGTTCATGGCATATTTAGTTCGAACCCTACGACGACAATGTTTTATACGGTGGCACCCCCAAGATTGGGAACCAACCTTTTGAGGGTTGCATTTTTTGAATTCTAATTAGACTGAATAAACGTTGTACATGACCGAAAATTACTTGGTTGGGTTCAAATTCCATCCAAACGAGTCATGTGTATTCACCAAACGCATCATGAGTTCGTGAAAGTAAGCAGCATGTTAATTTACACACTTTTCTCCACATATCCAAGAAACAAAGCAAATAAGCATCTTAAGGGAATTATCACTTTTTTGCCGTCCCAAAAACCAGTCGGCGCGCACACCTTACCTGTCACGTTGCAAAAAGTAATCGATCAGATCATAAGTTTGAACAAATATCATGATCAAACTTGACCGAATCCAAATTACACTGATTATTAGTTTCCGTGCCACTTGTGGCCGCTCTCCATCAGTCGAGCTGCTATCATGTTGTACTTTAATCAATGACGAATCGATTCGATCTGATGGAGGCTAAAGCTTACTCAGCTATGTGCGGCCAGAAAGACCAGAACAGACCGGACCACCCAAAACAAAATGAAAATATCGACAGTAAAAAGAAAGAACATGAAAATAACAAGTTTAATCGGCTATGTTGTACTTTAATCAACGGCGAATGGATTCTGTCGGAGACTAAACCTTTAGTCAGCTATGTGCGGCCAGAGAGCAGCACAGACCGGACCACCCAAAACAAAATGAAAACAACAACAATATACAGGTACTTGTCTGGAGAGGAAAAACAAAGAACTTTGAAATCACAAGTTTACAATATAGAATTGCTGCAGTACCATCTAGACCAAAAGTCCGAACTGATGGATAGGGATAGGCAATATATTTATATTTAACACTCCCTCTCACGTATAGGCTATTTTAGTCCTTAGCGTGGGTTTGGTGTAGGCCGCAGAATCTTTTTTTCCCTGCTAATGAGTGAGTAGGGTATTGAACTTAAGACCTCTTGTTTTGATACCATATACAATTGCTGCACTAGTCATCTAGACCAAAAGTCCGAACTGATAGAAATGGGCTAGGCAATAAGGAAATCCACTCCGGCTCATATGTGCATCTACACCCATTATTCAAAAAAAGAATTTTAAAATGTCAAAGAATTTCAATCAAAAATTTCGGATGTACATATGAAAATTTTATGTTCGTACAAAAGAAAATTCGGTTGGAAAGACATTTTGTGTAGCTGGTGTAAAAAGACAAATCCCGGCGTTTAAAAATGTCACTGCACGTAACATTTTTTTCTCTTTTTTATACTGGTCACACAAAATATCTTTTCGATGCAAAACTTTTTTATACGGATAGAAATTTTTCATACGAACACCCTAAATTTTTGTTTGAAATTTTTTAACATTTTGAAATGGGTTTAAAATGCATTTTGCACAATGGGTTCATCTACACCGTGAGCCAAAACATCAGGAAATATATTTATATTCAACATTCAAGAGATACGAAACTTGTCTAAATAAATTCCTTTTCGAAAAACAAAAACAAAAAAAACTTGTCTACATACACTGGATTGACAGCATCTAGCTGAAAAGCAGAGGGGACTAGAAAAATAAAGTACGTAGAACAACTGTACTACCGACCTGATTAACGGATTGACTACCAGCAGCCTAGCGAATAAAGGAACAAAGGTGGGTGGGGGGTGGGGGAGGCAACACAAGAACATGGGCGTGGCATCCGACTGATGACGCCGCCACCTCGCCGCACCTGCTGCCTCTCGGCGCCACCACCACTACCACTGTTGACGCCGCCGGTGCGGGCTCCTCAGCGACGGTACTAGCGCGACATGATGGACATGAGGCGCAAGTCCAGAGCCAGGCGTCTACACATGCGACGTGGAAGCTGTGGCCGCACAGCGGAGCGCACGCAGGCTCTCCCCCTCGGCGAACTCCGACAGGTATATCGCTCACTCCGAGGACGACGACGACCACGCCGCAGGTTTCATCGCTGGTGACGATGATATTCCAGGTGGAGAAGCGGCAAAGGAGATGGTGGGGAGCGCGTTGATGACCTTTTTCTTGAGCCCCTTCGGTGGAGGAGACGAGTGCTGGGAGCTTGAGCTGCGCCGGCGTCGGTACGTGCAGCGGGAGACGAGACCGAGGACGCAGACGAGCACACAGAGCAGCGACACCAGAATCACCACCATGTTCGAGTCCACCGTCGGGGCCTTCATGCTCACAGGCGACGATAACGTCGTATCGCCGGAGCCGGCGGCTACTGCGGCTTTGCGGTGCAGGAGGTCGACGGGGCGCGCAAGGTGTTGCCGCTGCTATGGTCTGGACCCTGTTCTTGCTTGCTTAGGTGTGTGTCAAAGAATGAGACACACTTTACTTTACTTTTTAACCCCCTGAGAAGAAACTTCTGATGGTGATGTTGTGATAAAAAACTTTATTTTATTGTAAAAATGAATGTGTGTGTGTCCACTCTAATCTAATAAATCAAATCTCATCTAACCCTATGTGCAATAGTTATGCAATATCCATGAATGTGACGAGAACGTATCCTGTAAAACAGCTCTACTCGTGCACCAGCTGAAACCCTGTCATATGAGCTGTTGGATATGAAAAGAAGGGACAGGATGCATCCAAGAGATGGACTGGTGGTACATTTTGCAAAACGAACCTCAATGTGCCGCTGAATTGCACGAATCGTCCTTCCCAATCCTGTCCCAAATTCCCCATCGTCTCTCTCCTCTGTTCTTCTCTGTACGAGCGAGCTGTGCCATGGGAGCTAGGGTTAGAAAATACCCCCCATGTCGTCTCGCCGTAGATCCTGTACCACTCGAGCCTCTCCTTCCCACTCGAGCCTCTCCTTTCCTCGACCATGCCCGTTGTGTTTGTGTGCGGTGGCAAGAAGCGCACACAGCGGCAGGGGCAGGACGAGGACAAGGGCCAGCAGCGGGCGCCGCTGCTCGAGGACCGCGAGTCTTCTAGGGACTCATTGGTGGCGGGCGCGCTCGAGCTCGCCTGGGACTCCGCCAAGCTCCTCACGTGTTGCTGCTGCTTCTGCTGCGGTGGTACGTCGTGCTCTAATTTGTTCAGTCCAGATCTTTTCTATTCCTTTTGTTGGTAGTTCATTGTGCATCTCTATGCGATAATACCGTAATTTGTTGCAGGGATTCACATTTCGATTGATCAGAGTTGTTTCCGTCTTGTACTCACATTCTATGGCGTCGGGGCTGGAGAATTGCTGATGCTTGTATAATGTGATAGGTTGCCTCCCAATTGCACAAGATAATCCATCATTCACAGTAAGTAGTGGATCAGAGCATCACACATCATGTTCGTTCTTGTTGTTTCTTTAAATCAAAAGCATAACAGCTGTTGCAACATATGAGGCTGTTTGTTAAATGCTAACTAGAGTTGTGATGTGATTCCCTAGTGTTAGTTCCTGTATACTTGTGGATATACATACTGGAGAGCAGCAGAGTATTTTTAACAATGAGTGCAGTCATCCTTTCAAGTGAAACTGTTAAAACTGGCTGTTGGCTCGACCTGACAATGTGTTCTTGCTTTCTTGTTTTGGAATTAGTGGATATGATGTTTTCGGATGAAGAAGGGATGATTTATTTGACCAAGTCACCAGCTTGATGGCCTTCCCTTGAAATGGTTTGTTCCACTTACATGATCCTGTTCTCATTTGCAACCGCTGAATTGGTGAATGTTAAACAAGTTGATGTGCTCTTTATGTAGATCATTAATTTGTGTACAAAATTGAATAGAAAGTACACTTACAATGTCCAACAGTACTACTTGTTCATATCCTGATTTAATTTGCTTCAGTCCAGGTAGCAATTCTAGAAAAGTTAATATCTGATGTGCTCAAATAAATAACTGGATGCGTGAATGTCAAACAATAAGCTCCAAGAGAAGCTTCGGTGATGGTATCAAGTGATAACCATGGTGTATATTTATTTTATATACTTATGAAACTAAATGATTGTCCTCTCTAGAAAAGTTTGTTTGCTATGGATGCTAGTGTTTGATTTGTATCTTTTCATCTTTGTATCAATTGATTGTTCATGTTTTGAAGATCCTCTCCTCATGTTCGGCTACAAGCTCTTCTCTAGACGCCTTTGGCGAGTTCATGTCATCATGATTCCCCCAGCTGCACCTTCGCAATGCTCACAATGAGACTGGGGAGCAGGGGCTATGGCCGCTCATCCTCCACATGGACATGCGTGAGGAGCTCGGAGTCCGCATCTACCAACTTATGTTGTTGCAGGTGGTGGCTGCGACACTCCGGCTGCTGACTGTGGTAGAGCACTGCGGCGTTGACCACCTACATTGTGGTTAAGATCTCAGCGACGAGGCTGGAGGCAATCAGCTGGTCCAGTAGGTTCCCAAAGCAGTTGTCCGACGGCTGTCTGGCCTCCTTGTCTACTGGCACACCATACCGAGGACTGAGTTCTCTTTGCCTGAGGCGTGCAGTTTCTTGAGACATTCTCTGCAAGTAACTAGATGTTTGTCTCGACATCCCACTGCAAGTAACTAGATGTTTGTCTCGACATCCCAGATGCAAATAAGCCATCCATGTTAGCAAGAGAGGTAGGGACACATTTGAGTTTTTGCTCTGAAGTTTTTAGCTAACTAGCTAGCTCTGCAGCTGGCAAATTAGATGAATTTCATGCACACATGTGTTTTCATCTTCACTTTTGCATGTGTGCAGGACTTCATGGAACGCATACCATGTCTTCGCAATATCAGGACACTATCCTTTGTACCAAGCCATGATGACTCTTTCAGTTGATTAGGAGACCTGCCGGTGCTCGGTGGTCAAGTCATTAGGCCCAAGAAAAATTGTCCTCGGAACTCATTGCTTCACAATGCATCTTATGTTCCAAAGTGATAACGGATATGTGTGGAGGGACAATTGTACATAGAAGAATTGGACGATGCCAAATTAGATATCACAGTGGGTTTCTATTTGAGAGAGTTGTATAGGACAAAGTATATGTAATGAAGTATTGTACAGAAAGTTAACTGTGACCTTGTTTCCTGCTATTTTGACATAATCATATATATGGACACATAACAATCATCGGGGAAGTGAGCATTTCTTAAATAAGTTTTCCCAAATGACCTTGTACAAGCAATCCAAATCGGTATCAGAGTTTATGATGTGATTGTTGGATGCTATTATTCTTAAGCTCCCGAAAAATTGATTAAATAAATACAAGTTAACTGGAGCCAGAATTAAAGTATTTCAACACATATTGTAGCCTAAGTGCAACGTCTCCTGTGGTTATTGTTGCGTAAACCTGAGGTAATTGTTTCGCTCAATTTTTTTGTAGGAAGAGCTATGTTTTAGATTCTGGTGCCAACTTTGTTCAACAACATCTTAGGTTTAACAACAGAGGGATTGAACAGAACAACATCTTGTCACTGCTCAAGAAGAGGTACATGACCATGAATGATATACAGTAATAAAAATCACTTGAACAATGAAAATACCGAATAGTCATTCCTTATGCTTGGTATCACAAATAATCAACCTCCAACATAGTAGACAATTTATACTAAAGACTCATAGTGCTTCAATTACATAGAAGTTCAAATACGCTAGTATGGATTGATTTCCATTAAACCGAGTTTACACAAACACAGAATAGTCATATATCACAGGAGAGCAATGGAATACATGGAACTCATCGGTCCAGCTAGCACGAACACGTAAAATCATATTTATAGCTGCTGCTACAGTCTCCAAGATGAAGAATAAAATTTTGCATGTTAAAACGATCCCAGAGGCTCTTGCTGCAACATTAAACAACATATTAAACTAGAATGTAAAATCAATCATAATATAATGCTGTGGTGCAAGAGGAAAAATTATAAACATTTCACCTGCAAAAAGAACATGTCCAACTTAGTAACCGCCACATCTACTTATCTTGGATCTTCTGGACACTTTTTGCCCTGTGAGGAATAACAAACCTAACCACATTAGTAACCATAGGAAGGACATCAATATTTTTGCAAGACTTGTTATTTTACCTCTTCTTCTTTTGGTTCACAGTTTGCTCTGAACCCCTTTTTAATCTCTTACCACTGCCTTCTGTTTTTGCTACATCAGGTGGATGAATATCGATCACATTCGGAAAATTTGTTCCAACAAATGATTCAAATTCTTGAAATTTACTTCGCTCACTAACTGGTCCCATCTGCCCCAGTTGCACACATGCATCGCAAATAGCCTTGTGAAAATACCTCATTTTTTCCTCACAATTTTTTGATGCATGCAATGCCAAGCTGAAATTCGAACGTGTTTCGGAGTACAACTTCTGTATGGTAGGTGAAAGACATGTTGATGCCCCCTCTAGCTCATATCGGTTGGCATCAAAGGCAAGCTGTCGTGAAGCCATTTTAGTCCATCTATGCAACACATTGGATAGGAATTTCATTATATCCCTCATTTTTTAGGACAACAATGATGTGACGACAAATGATACCCAGGGATTCAAACATTCTACAAGAACAGTGTGCCTCCTTAGTAGTAGTGTAGAAACTAACTACTCTAACCTTACCACTATTGCTGCTAATACCAATGGTTCGGACCTCACCAATTTGCACAATTGTTTTGACATGACAATAATCCCTAGCAGCCATCACCTGACGCTGAAATTCAGCAAAAAATCTCGTGAGTATACACATCCCTACCATGACTCTCAATACTCCAACATGTCTCCAGTAAAGGAAGTGTATGAAGGCTGGCATTGTCTTCTTGCAATTCTTTTTGACGTTGTTCCTCTAAAGCTGTTTCAAATCTGACCCAAAACTCAACCAAGGCGAGGTTTCGGTTGGCAAAGTGTTTAAAGAATGCATTTTCACTCTCAGACCTTGATGTAGTGCGCAAGATTCCGCCAAGGGGAAACTCCATAAAATATGCTGGAATCCATGAGTGACCTGACTCATACTTTGCTTGCAACCATGTATTATCCTTTAGGCCGAAGTCCGAAATTATTGAATACCATTGTGACTCAAACTCATCTGGAGTCTCTGATGCCCAAACACATGACATAAACCGTTCGTGGAAGTCTGATTCTTATTCATGGTAGCACCAACTTTTTCACTAAGCTTACTAAGAATGTGCCACATACAAAGTCTATGTATAGTGTCCGGAAAGACTTTTTCTATCCCTTTTCTCATGCTTTGGTCCTCATCAGTCATGATTAGCTTAGGTGCAACCCCTGACATTGCTTTCAAGAAAGTCTGGAACAACCACACGTAAGATTCTTTCTTCTCATTCCATAAAAAAGCAGCACCAAAAGTAACAGAAGATTTGTGGTTGTTAACTCCAGTGAAAGGGGCAAATACCAAGTCATACCTATTAAACCGATATGTGGAGTCAAAAGACAAAACTTCACCAAACAACGAGTAGTTCTTTCTAGAGATACTATCAGCCCAGAAAATATTTGTAAGTTTACCGTTCTCATCTTGTTGATAATCAAAGTAGAAGGCTGGATTTGCTGCTTGCTTACTTTTCATTATATCGACTATGATCTGTCCATCTGCTCCTTTAATTGCTCTTTTGAAATCACGATGACAGTTCTGAAAGTCACGCTTTGTGCAGCCAACTTTTCCTCTGCCCCCGTTCTCCACACTAACCAAACGGTATGCTGTAGATGTGCCGATCAATGCCTTATGACATGTAAATAATTTAGCCCTTAACTCACTACTTACTTCTCTATTTGACTTGATGAGATTCTCTTACTTGGAGATATCAGTTGGTGTATGTGCGATTGAACAAACCTAGCGACCTCGTATTTTCCATCATCCTTCCTCTTGAATCCAATCATAGCCTCACAGCCACACCTGCTTAATTTGAACTTCCGTTTAGGCTTTATCCTTTCCATGTCTAGAGCCCCTCGAGTCACTTCCCTCCAACCTTGCCTTGCACAAACAAACCTCTTCCAGATCGGTACGCCATTTTCATCTTTATGTGTTGTCCATGTGCGAACCGAGAAACCAACCTCGTGAGCATACGATCTGTAGAACGCCATACCATCCTCCCATGTATCAAACTGCATGCCTATTACAGGCTGTAGGTTGTCATCACACTCAGGCTCATATGTTGACCCCTAGATAAGCACAATAATATTTTGTTTAGTTCATATAGTGATTCTCATGAAGTGAACGTGGAAAAAAAATACTTACACAAAAAGGAAGACTGCTTGATCTTTTTGGCGTGTGGTAGGTTTCTCCATGATTTCCGAGCAACTGAATTGTGCCCAACAATTTAGGAAAAAAATCAGTCAAGTAACAACAATGGTGTAACATACGTGATAAATATGCCAAAGGAATTACCACAGAAAAGTTATTGGCATCATCTTCAACTCCCATTGCCGTAGTTGAACCAACACTTAAGGCAACACTTGACACTGACTCCATGACGTCCTACTTTCTGGAAATTATGTAATAAAAAAATGCAACAGGAACATGGTAAGATGAATATTATACTAACAAGCAGCTACTAAATATGTTCCTCCTCATATTCAAACTTTTCAATTTTTGTAAGGTACAATGCACTGTTTAAAAAAAAGAAATTTAATCAAAGAAATGTATACATGAAAATAACACATGCCTTCGTATAGAATCTCTCAAACATTTGTGTCAGTTAGTACAAGATATATTCACACCTCTCTAGTACTACACTATGCATTGAGATTTTCCCGAAATTAAGAGAATTAGTGCCATTTTCACTAGAACAAACAAAGTCTAGCAATAACAGAGAAGCACAAGGGCACCCGAATGGATTGCTTTCCATTAAGCAGGCACAAAAATGACTTACAAATATTCTAACATCAAGTGAAGCCCATGACATGCAGTTCTAGTTCATGTACGATATCATCACAGGAACACAAATAAACTACGCTAATCTTGCAAGTTGAAATCTCTGCAGCCTCCCATGTAATTAGTTTTTTACACTCTTACAAACCTTACTTCAGATACTGCAAAAGGTACATGGAAATTGTATACAAATGAAGGACCACAGCAGAGAACACATCCTCTCATCTATTCTCCACTCTCATTCCAAATTGGTGATAAAATTTCACCATTATAGATACATCTCTCTTGCATCAATTTGGTGCTCTTCTTATTCAATTTTTAAAATGCCACTGGTTGAAATAAATTATGGATATGGACGGATCAGAACCAAATGAGACCATACACATGGTAATAGAAGAATTAATACAGAAAAGTACAAACCTGGATACTTGAGCTTCAAAGGACGCAATTTCCGGTCGTTTCTTCGATCTTCCCGGAGTTACGGCGCGGCGTTGATGTAGACTCAATCGCGGGGGCGCCGCTGCTGCTGTAGGTGATTTGGAT
Source organism: Poa pratensis (assembly GCA_947311845.1). NCBI lineage: Eukaryota > Viridiplantae > Streptophyta > Magnoliopsida > Poales > Poaceae > Poa > Poa pratensis. The sequence continues at coordinate 1,384,911 of CAMZMU010000078.1, read as the reverse complement.
GATGCGCACCGGTGCTTCAATGCTGATTTGGATGCTGGGCACCGGTGCTTCAATGCTGACGTGAGAGAGAGGTACAGGAGAGGGGAAGGAAGAGAGGGCGATTCCCCAATTTTTTCTTAACCCTAGCTTGCTTGGTGCCTGGGGCAGTGGTACAAGTAGGAGCATTCAATGCCGATGGGAGAGAGGTACAGGGAGCGGGAGAGAGATGAACTGGGTTCAGGGAGGTTGATTTGCTTGATTCATAGACATTAGAAGGTCTGTTTTGCAAATGTACCAGGAGGTCATCTCATAGATGGATCCTGTCCCTCCATTCTCAATCCAAAGGCCGATGTTCTAGGGTGCAGCAGGTGCATAAATTCCATCGTTTCACTGACATAGATTTATTGGGACTCTCCTTTAGCGATTTCCATTATAACTATATATCTCCAAATATTGTAACACTTTGACTGATCCCATCAATCTCACGTACACGACAAGGATGAGGCACGTGACCACTCTGGATTATTGCTCATTCTCACAGTAGTGTAACATCATACAATTGGTAATTTGATTAAATCTTGCTCCGAATATGAGGAACCAGGAGTTAAAGAGATAGCCCAAGAGATTCGACACCGCCATTTGACAAGAATCCTAGGATCGATGAACTGTGTGACTTGCATGATGAATCGATCGAGACCCCATCGAACCGGGCTGCGATGGTGATGCGATCCATAGTTCTATGCATATATACCGAACCATCCTGTTACTTTTTTTTTGAGGAATGCATCACGCTTTATTACGATCCTAGACCCCATCGGACGGCTCCCTAGTTCTAATCGAGGAAAACCTAGACCGCCGTTCTGCTCCAACTCTCCTGTCGCCCCGCCGCCGTTCTGCTCCATCCTTGTCCGCCGCCGCGTCAGCTTCGATGAGTGGCGTCGGCGTCGGGCGGCGGTTCGTGAACCTGGGGGTGCTTGACGGGTTTAAGAAATTGTATTCGCTGCGGCGCTTGGACCTCGCCACCAAGGTCGACCTGTTTTACCGGACGGAAGAAGAAGCAGCCGCACATGCCAAGGTGGTGCCAACACTGACTCTCGCCCAAGCCATGGCGCCGGACAGAGTAAGGAGTTGCAACACTGATTTGAAGGCGGCGGAGGCGGCGGCACCCAAGATCAGGCAGATGCCACCACCCGTGCTGGCAACGTGGCCACCGGCGGGCTACCAGCCGGGCTTCCGCACCGTTAAGTTCTTCCCGGCTGCTTCAGAGAACAAGGTGTTCGTCTGTGACCGCGCCAACCGCGTCTTCCGTTTCGACACCGATGATGCCTCCGTGATCACCATGCCGAGCCTGCACGAGCGCAAGGTCAAGCCGCTGGCCATCTCCGTCCCTCCCACCCCCTGGCACGTCTATAATGGCCAAGACTCGGGCGACCTCTACATCATCGATCGCCTCCTCAAGCCGGACAATAAGGGATGGTGGCGCAGTTCGAGGCCCTCGTGTGGAGGGACAAGCGCTGGCACTGCGACATCCTCCCACTGCCGCCCTCCATTGCCCACCACAAGGAAGCCTTCGTCTGCGCGGCTGCGCGTGCGCCCTTGTCGGGAGCGACACCATCTGCTTCTCCATTGCCTCCATTGAAGGTCCCCTCGACGAGGGCACCACCTATTGCTTCCACACCAAGACTCGCGAATGGAGCGAGGCCGGCGATTGGCTCATGCCCTTCAACGGTAAGGCGGAGTACGTCCCAGAGCTAGGGCTCTGGTTCGGTGTCGGAGGCCTCGACTCCCACCTCCCTTGCGCCGTCGACCTCTCCGGCGTCGTGAGCGGGCTGGAGCCACCGCCAGACAAGACATTGATTTGGGCCGATGAAGACCTGCCAGAGGAGTGGCACCCCAGGATATTGTTTGACACCAGGGTCATCAGCCTCGGCTCCGGGAGATTCTTCGTTGCTAACTTCTTCTGTACCATGAAATTCGACAAGTACGTCGACATGATGAGTACTCACAAGAAATTTGCCGTCTACACTGGTATGGAGGTAGCGTACGATAACGACAATGGAAATAGCGAAGATAAGGATGGCACCGAGAGCAATGGAATGCCTGGCCTTCGTATGATTAAGCACAAATCCACTCGTTACATGTTTCGCTTACGGAACATGATCGAGGATGTGGTCTAATTCAGTAAGTCATTTAATTGAGGCATATGTACATTGTTTGCTAGCTCTCCCATCAAGTCAAGTCACACAGTTGATTTAGGCGGGTCATATATAGTGTGGATTATCATATATATTAACCCGGCCTATCATACATATGTACATACCTCCATGCATAGTGCATAGTATCATGCATAATACGTGCTGACTCCAACTACAAAAATACATGCTAATTTACACTAATATCTAGAGTCTTCTCTTCTGAACATTTGATTAAATACATTTGAAAATATTAGTTAAACATGATGATAATATGCTAATACCATTTGTGGTATCTTTTATTTTGCCAAAAATAGTTCAGCAGCGATCATGCATATTCCCATTTTTTCTATAAATGTTCACCTCGTCGAGCTTTTAAGCCTGAAATATTGCCTTCAGTATATTTGTTAGGGAAATTTCCAGGCATGAGATTCCAGAATGCTTTTCTAGAAAATTTAAATGAAATTGCAAGCTTTAAGTTACAAATCAATGTAATGATATAGTTTGTCTTCCCTGATTACTGATACCTATTGTTTCCTCAGCAATCAAAGAGCACTGGAGCTGGTTCTTTGTTCAGGACAAACAAAAACTCCTTTTGGTTTAAGGTTGAGGTCATAGCCGTTGGTGCGTGTTTGCTCACATTCAGGTCCTCCAACAACAATTAGCCATTGGTGCTAGCTTTGCACTTTCACTATTTTTAACCGTAACGGCAGGAGCTCTGCCTTTGCTTTATAGATAGGGGAGAAAAAACAACAGGTGTATTACAACTTGCAGCCAAAAAGATGGCAGGCAACTCTTTGGAAAACTACCATATTAAAGGAACAAAAACTCTCTCAACTAGCGATGACGCGATGTGCCAGTCTGTAATTTGGAATCTCAGTTCTTGCCAGGTCCGCAACGGCTGCAGTAAATGAGCAATGAACTGTTCTTGCCACTTTCACTATCAACGACTTGTAATTTACTTCATATTTTGTTGATGTAAAAAGGGATATAATTAATTAAATGAGCAATGAATTGTTAGTAGTTTACTTTTGCACTCCATTCTTTTCCTACCAGACAAATATCATCAAAGTAAATGGTACCCTTTTTGGCCTTACACAAATTTTTGAGGGTTGCATATTTTGAATTCGCGTCATCACCTGAATAAACATTGAACAAGTCATGTGTATTCACCAAACGCAACATGAGTTCGTGAAGGTAAGAAGCATGTTAATTTCCACACTTTTCTCCACATATCCAAGAAACAAAGAAAATAAGCAACTTAAGGGAATTAGGCGCGTACACCTTTTTACCTGTCAGAATCATAAGTTAAAACAAATATCATGATCAAACTTGACTGCATCCGAATTACACTGATTATTAGTTTCCGTGCCACTTGTGGCCGCTCTCCATCAGTCGAGCTGCTATCATGTTCTACTTTAATCAATGACGAATCGATTCTGATGGAGACTAAAGTTTAATCAGCTATGTGAGGTCAGAGACCAGAGCAGACCGGGCCACCCAAATAAAAATGAAAACATCGAGGGGAAAAGGAAAGAACATGAAAACCACAAGTTTAATCGGCTATGTTGTACTTTAATCAATGGTGAATCGATTCTGTCGGAGACTAAACCTTAATCAGCTATGTGTGACCAGAGATCAGAACAGACCGGACCACCCAAAAGAAAATGAAAACAACAACAATATACAGGTACCCCGGAGAGGAAAAACAAAGAACATGAAAATCACAAGCTTACAAGAGCTACGAAACTTGTCTAAATAAATTCCGTTTCGAAAAACAAAAACAAAAAAGTTGTCTATATATATTGGATTGACAGCATCTAGCTGAAATGCAGAGGGGACTAGAAAAATAAAGTAGAACAACTGTACTACAAACCTGTTTAACTGATTGACTACCTGCTGGTAAATCCTATATAGACTAGTACGAGTAGCAAATAAAGGAGAAAAGAGGGGAAAAAAGCTAAGGCAAGAACGTGGGCGTGGCATCTCCGCCACTTGCCGATGGCGCTGCCACCTCGCCGCACCTCCCGCACCTGCTGCCCCCGCCCGTGACCACGACGACCACCGTGTGCGCCGACGGTGCAAGCTCCTCGGCCACGATACTCGCGCGACAGGAGGGGCATGAAGCGCAGGTCCGGAGCCACGCGTCGACACAGGCGGCATGGAAGCCGTGTCCGCAGCACGGGAGCACCCGCAGGCCCTCACCCTCGGCGAACTCCGCCAGACATATCGCACACTCTGATGAAGAACACCACGCGGCCGCGGATGGAGAGTTAGGGGCGCCGGCGCTGGCGAAGGAGACGGTAGGGAGCGCTTCAATGGCTTTTTTCTTGAGCCCCTTGGGCGGAGGAGATGCGTGGTCGGAGCTTGAGCTGCGCCGGCGTCGGCACGTGCAGCGCGACACAAGGGCGAGGCCGAGGACGCAGACGAGCGCGCAGAGCAGAGACGCCAGGATCACCACCATGTTCGAGTCCATCACCATCGTTGGAACCGTGTGCTCCTCCGGGCCTTCATGCTCGCCGGCGACGATGCCGTCACCTCGCCAGGGCCGGCGGAGATTGCGGCCGTGCGGTGCAGAGGCTCGCCGGGGCGCGCATGGTGTTGCTGCTATGGTGCGGACTCTGCGACTCTGTGCTGGCTTGCTTAGCTTTGACTCTGACCGACTGCGTGTGTGTTCGCTGAGATGGTCTTTATAGCGTGCGTGGATGGAAGACATAGTGCTGGCAGGTAGATCGGGCCCACACGGCAGTGGCACGAGTCCAGGCCACTTCTTGGATGTTTCTTCCTGCACGCGTGGCAAGTTTGACTAATTTTGGTTTAACACTCCGTAAGTGGAAAGCAAGCAGAAGAATCTAGTGACACTGTATGACTGTAGTGAGTGGTAGAACTAGCGACAAAATGTCTACTAATTAGGGACCAACAAGCCAGTGTGTGTGAAAGAACGAGACACGCATTCATTCCTTAAACTTGTGCTTTACTTTACATAGCCCCGGAGAAAAAAACTACTGATGGTTACTTTTTTTCTGGATGCTGTGATAAAAACCTTTCTTACTCTGTATATTGTAAAAGTGAATTTGTGGGGAAAAAAAGCAGGAGCTAGTCTCACTCGGATTAATCGATGCCACTGGGAAAAGGATTTTATTGAGGATAGCTATATTCTTGCCCACTCTACTCTAATAAATCAAATCTCATCTAACCCTATCTGCAATCGGTATGCAATATGCATGAATGCGACCTAGATTTAGTAGGACCCTTCTTTAGGGATATCCATTATAACTATATACTCCCTCCGTTCCAAATTAAATGACTTCCATTTGTAGAAATATGGATGTATCTATACATGTAACATGTCTAGATACATCCACATGTGGATAAATGGAAATCAATTAATTCGGAACGGAGGGAGTATCTCCAAATACAGTGACACTTGGCAGTTTGACTAATCCCATCAATCTCGCACGAAAGGATGAGGCACGTGACCACTTTGTGGATTGCTCACTTTTACAGTAGTGTAATAGGATGTTAATTGGTAAATTGATTAAATTGTGTTCCAAAAATGAGGAACCAAGAGTTAAAGAGAATCCTAGGATGAACTCTTTTTTTGTATGAACAATGTATACAACTCACGGTTGGTCATCAATCTTCAATGTGTCGCTCGACATGAAACTTTAGTTATTATAAGAGGGCAATAAGAATGATCAATTAATGCTGTCCGTGATCCGAAATGGCGGATAAATAACTATTTCAATTCTACGTTTGCAATACGAGATCTAAAAATAAAAACAATTATGATTCATGAAGTTACAATTAGTGGTCCAAACGGGTGCAGAAATGGCGAGAATATGGAAATTTGTCTCACGCAACGTGGGAGAAATACAAACTCCCAAAATGTGAAAAGATACCAACGCGATCCCCACTGGGAGCAAAATGTGAAAAGATAGCCATAGAGTTACACTCACATAAAACAAGTTACGAAGTAGTAGTAAGAACCGCTAGGAATTTCCATCACAAAATGGCATGCCGTCTTTTTATAGTGCAGAATGTTCGGTGGGCCCTTAGACAGTTAAAGTGGGGCCACTCAGTAGTGGCAGGAGCCGGTATGGTCCATGCCACTTCAGGATATATTTTTGGAACCATGTCACTTTAGGATATTTTTGCTTGCACTCGTGGCAAAGTTAGCCGCTTTGGTTTGGTACTACTACGTGGAAAGTGCATGCATTGTAGAAGCTAGCTAGCAAGTAGCAAGTGGAAGGCCAGCAGTGTACGAGGAGCAAGTCAAGTGGTAACAAAGCGAGCATGTACATGTGTGGAAGATTAGGCATAGACAGCTAGACACGCAAGCTTTAAATTAATCTCATTTGCATTCGTGCTTTTTCCAAAGTGAGAGTGAAGTACGAAGGAGCTAGATAGATTCGTTTCATTTCATCAGCAAAGATCACGAGGAAAGCGATCAAAGTGCGCGTGCGTATATGTATCACTAATTAGTAAGATATAATTAAACATGCATGATGCATCCCATATGAAGTCAGTGCGGCTCGCACTGAAGAAAAAGCACGACTATTTGACCATCTCCTCATCTTATTTCGTAATGAGATCGAGAGATACAGTACGATAGTACTCCGTAGTATCTTAACGATGACAATTTGACTTTCCAGGTGATGGCCTTTTTCCACAAGGAAAACACGCTTTGGTTCTGCCCAATTATGTTTCAGTGTAAAGATATTGGTAGTACCATACGTAGTGCTCCCTCCGTTCCAATTTAATTGACTTGCTATGCACCAGATGTGGATGTATCTATGCATGTAACATGTCTAGATACATCCACATGTGGTGCAAAACAAGTCAATTAAATTGGAACGGAGGGAGTAGTATACAGGATGCTTCGTGAAGATGATCGAGTTGGTAAAGGCAAAGCTGCCCCTGCCGATCGATAGACCCCTTTTAGTTCAAACTTTTCCCGGCCGGTCGCCATTTTCAGCGCAAGCCGATTAGTAAGTAAGATGGAGACGAAACATGCTAGACCTTTTTGACTCAATTGGACATTTGAAAAATAGTGCTGTACGGAGTAGTAGTGCATCAACTTTTTGAATAAATTGGCCGGTCTCCCGTGTTATCGGTTAAGCAGCTGCCTCTCCATATGCGCAAATTGTCAAACAATTTGAATAAATCCAGCCGTTGCAGCAGTGCATCAACTTTTTGTCTAGTGGTGCAAACGCTTCATGTTCCATCAGGCCAAAATCCCGTACCAGCTGTTTAGAGCCAAAATCCACAAGAGAATCTAACCGTTGGCTATCAAACGGACGGCCTGGAGCACTGAGTGTTACCATGACCCCTCAGCTGCACATGCACCACACTACGCATCAGCTGCTCCCCGACGCCCAAACCATGAACATCTTAATCACCTACCGATGATTCTTTGAAAAGAAAGGTGAATCTTTGAGATGAGACGACACACATAAAGACCATCTTTCAAAAGAAAAGCCCAGATACTTAGATACGAGATGCAGTGTATGTATATCTATCTCCAGGTGATCTTATCCCCAACAGTAGCTTAGCTAGCCAGGCACCTTTGCCGGAAAGTTTGCTTACATTCATGTTCTTCCACACATATGCCCATCATCACACAGTTCATCTAGCACTTTGACATATCATATCGTGCAAGCACCTGGTTTTTGTGTTCTCTTGCTTATGGGATGGCCGATCACATGCCGCCTGGTTTTGGTTTCATGGCAGGTTGTGTTGCAACCTTTTTAGGGCATATATAATTTAAGTTGCTTATAGAAGTGGTTACGAAAATAAACTGGTTTTCGTATAACCACTAGTGCTTATTTAAACAAAAGAAATGCTCACTAGACACCTCTCATATAGAAATAAGCATTGGTGATTCTGAAAAATCTCGGTTAATTTTTGTAACCACCTCACTAAGCACCTTACATTGTACATGGTCTTAGGCATCCGAATAAATGAATAAACACGGTATACGTCTGAAAATTACCCCCTTCAGGTGCAAATTCAATTAGAAGGAGTCGCGTTTTCTTTACCAAACGAACATTGGCAAGAGGAACAAAGGGTAATTATATGCCAGAAAATAACCTCTTACCCTCCATGCATCTCTGTAGTATAGAAAATTAGTACCTCATAAAAATCATCACTTTTGGTCATCCAAAAAAGCACTCCACGTGCACCCTACCCGTCGCGTTGCAGAAAGTAGTCGACCGAATATCAGCCAATTTCTTTCGACATTACCCTCATATCGTTGATCAAACATGAACGCATCCAAACTACACCGATGATTAGTTCCCCTGCCACTTGTGCCCCTTCTCCATCAGTCGAGCTGCTTTCGTATTGTGCTTTAATTCAATGTCGAATAGATTCTGATGGAGACGAAAGCTAGATCATCTGCATGCGGTCAGTGGTCTGTTCAGAGCAGATCACCGCAAACAAAATTTGAAGATGACAGATTCCATCCTGCTAATGCTCGTAAGACCAAGTCAAAGCTACTCTTCTTAAGACCAACAGATTGAGAGGAGATATGTATTATAAGATGTTTTCTTTTCGGAATGAGATGTATATAAACGTACGTATTTTAGAGTATAGATTAAAATAATTTTGGTTTTGTTGTGCTGAATGGAGGCTACTACGTAGCATGCATCAGAGCCGATTGAAATATTCAACATCACAAACTTGACTTAACAGCACAGCTAGTATTTCGGTCTACCGTGACATAACTATAAAGTAGAGATGGAAGAAAATGAAGCACGAGAGCACTACAGTACTACAAACCTGATTAATTAATTAATGAAAGAAACTTAAAGCAAGACGGAGAACAAAAGCTATGGCAGGAAGGTGATATCCCCGCCACCGGCAGGCGCCGCCATCTCGCCGCACCTCCCACACCTGCTGCCGGACTCCGCCACCACAACGACCACCGTTTGCCGCTTCGCGGGCTCCACAGCGATGATGGCGGTGCGGCAGGAGGGGCATGTGGCGCGCGTCCGGAGCCAGGCGTCGACGCAGTCGACGTGGAAGCCGTGGTCGCATCGCGGGAGCACGCGCAGGTTCTCCCCGTCCGTGAACTCAGCCAGGCATATCGCGCACTCCGACGACGAACACCACGCCATCGTTGCTGCCGGCGATGATTCCGGTGAGGCGGCGAAGGAGACGGTGGGCAGCGCGTCGATGGCCTTTTTCTTGAGCCCCTTGGGCGGAGGGGGTGAGTGTTCGGATGAGCTGGAGGCGGAGCGGCGTCGTCGGCAGGCGCATCGGGAGACAAGGGCGAGGCCGAGGACGCAGACGATAGCACATAGCAACGACGCCAGGATCACGACCATGTTCGTGTCCACCGGCATCGTCTGCTGATGCTGCTCTGGTGGAGAACGCGGTGCTGGCGAGAAGGATGTCTCGCCGGCAGCCACCACGGCCGTGCGGTGCAGGAGGCTTGCCGGAGTGCGCATGATGTCGCTGCTGCTGTGGCTATGGCGCGTGTACGCTGCGACTCTGTGTCTAGCTTGGCTTTGACTTTGCGACTCTGCTATGGTGCATTTGTGTCCGCTGCGATTTCAGTGCATGGGGTTTTATACACTCGTGGACGGGCAGCGTCAGTGGTGGAAGGAGCAGTGGGCCCGCCGACAGGTAAGCTGGGTCCCACGTGGCAGTGTAAGGAGCCTGTACGGCGTGTCAGTTTAGGATGCTTCGTCTTGCACGCGTGGCAAGTCTGGCTACTTTTGATTTGCGACGTGGAAAGAATGGAGTAGAATGAAGTGACACTGGCGAGTGAATAATATATCTGGTGACTAAACGTTTACTAATTAGGCACTAACCAGTGTGTGTGCGTGAAAAGGTGAGACAGACTTTGATTCTGTAAACAATGTTGCTTTACTCCAAAAGAATGTTTCTGTTGTCGGTAAAAAATGTTCATCTCATCTCGTTAGTGATACAAAATGGTGAAGAGATATGTATTTATTCATTGCCAGTTATACGAATTGCACCCAAAAAAATATTGTTTTATGAAGCCACAGCACTCATTGTCAAAAATGGCGTAGAAACAACACACGTGTAACCGACGAACGTAGAATAAATAGTATGGTTAATGATATGAAAACGACAAAATTGTCGTATAATGCAATTCCACAAAACAAACCATGAAAAAAGAAATAAGAGACGCACGAAATTTTCATCACAAAATGCCATGGTTGGCCCTTTTTGGCGTGGGAGCCAGGATAGGCACATTGATAGGTAGAGTGCAGGCCCACGCGGCAGTGGCAGCTGCTAGTACTAGTCGTGGCAAAGTTTAGGCTGCTTCCAGGCAGAGCTATCTCTATGTTACTAAATAAAACATGTTTTCTTGTTTCCTTAATTTTCTCATATTTATATGTATTTATACGTATTTTAGTGTGTATATTCATTTATTTACTTTGTATATATCCACATTGCAATATTTAAAACATCCTACAGTTAAGAATGGAGGGAGTACTAACAAAAAACCAGCACATGTGTGGAAGATTAGTTTGTGCGCTTATCTACGCCTACGAAGATAAATATATGCATTTTGTTCAAAAAGAAGAAGAAATTTATGGGTGTTCATGTCATGTCTTGATATTTCCGGAACCTCATGCGAAATTAAAATTAGGGCCCTTCGAAGCATGAAAAAAACTTTTATAGATGTCTATGTCATATGCAATAAATACATGAAAGTGCATATGAAAGCATTATTTTTTATCAAATATCTATACATTGTCATAAGTTTCATGGAAAAAATGGCATGTTTGCAAGTGTGTAAAAAGGCAATTTTTCATGCCACAAAATGACTTTTCACCAGATATATATCTTTTTTTCTGTGACACTATATATGTTTTGTTCTTCAGAGAAAAAATCAGGAGATGTAAAGGAGACAAACATGTACATTCAGTATTATATTTTTGAAACTTTCTAAAACATCTTTTAGTATCTTCTGCCCATGGTCTAAGCTTGATGACACCATTCCAGTTTTTTTCCTATCAACCAGGGCTTTCTTAATCCTTTCATAGCTAACCACGTGAATAAGGACAAAGATAACGAGATAGAAAAAAAACCGAGGTAACTAAAGGAAAAGAGTCCAAGTTCACTCGGAAGCACATAACACTTGTTCGTTTCCCGCACGAAAGATTAAAGCACAGTTGGGTTGGGCCCAGTTTAAGTTTTGTCTTTTGTTTATAAGTCATAAAAGTATCTAAATAGGTGCTTTTAATTTTGCCTTTCTGCTTAGGGTGTGTTTGTTTGGACTGGGTGCGGCTGGCTGTGCTCCTAGAGGTAAAGCTCATGTGCAGGAAAAGTTGCTTTTATGAGTTTTAGTGTTTGGCAACTTAGCTAGATGAGCTGATATCACTATAGATCCGGTGTATGAATCGACCTTTTCTTCATTCTATTCTTCCATCCACTGTTAATAGCTCATGAAAAATGAGTAGAGCACAACTATCTTAAATCCTAGACTATGTTCTATTCCGTGTGTTTGACGCATGGTACTTTTTTATGCCAAGTACAAAGCACAAGAGCATTAGTATTTGATAGTAGAACCTGCAAGCCAAATAAATACAGTTATAAAATATGAAACGCAATGAGCAATTGATTTCAAAAAATTTAGGATTAAATAATTAAACCTAAAATAGACAAAAAAAACCTTCTAGAAACCTCTATAGAGATATTTGCTAGAAATACCACCATATATATATATATGTTCCAAGACATTTTATTATATTAAAAATGGATGCAAACAAATACAAATACACTAAGCTGGTCCAAAATGTGATTGTGTCCTTTTTCATACCCAGAGTGATTCAATCTAACTGAAGGATTTATCAGCAGCCATTGTCTTAAGAAGATAAAACCAGAAATAAGTAGCAAAATTGAAGTGTAAAACCTGCTTAATTTTATTGTTTATGTGATTGTGCTAATTTTGTTAACTACGGCACTAAAATATGGTAGTGGTGATAAGTATAAAAATTCAATATAAATAATTAATAGAGCTAATAGTACCCAAGGTACAAGAACTATCCTCTATGCACAAAACTTAATATGTCAATGCCTCTCTACTGCTGATCAGCCCCCAGGTCCATGGCCGGTCGGACAAGCTGCTAAGACAAATTGGCAACCCGACGAGATGTGACCGCTCCAGTGCAAAAAGGTAGAAACTACGGTAGTAATTAGATGGAGATCGAGCATATCTGTACTCAAAGAAGGAAAAAAAGATGTTTAGCGTGATTGATTCACTACAAAAAAAAGTAAGCCTTTGACGAGTCCTAGGGTGAAAATATAAGAAACTCGTATCGAACTAGAGTAGAAGGGTAGCAGTAGAAGCAAGCATAAATTAGATGAAGATACATTCTAGTTTCATCTCGTCTCGAATTAGAAGTTGGTACCACCGCTTTGGGAAAAACTAATCTACGCAGATCAGATCAGGAGTATAGGCTTTCCATGCGGTAATATTTATTAATAAATAATTATGAGGAGATGCATTACTAGATTAGGTGGTGCATTCATCTATGTTGGCTTGATTAGGTTTTCATCTCGATCAAACTCGAAGGAAAAACAAATTGGGAAAAGAACTTGCCTCGGCGTGGTACTGGTGGTGGTGATCGTTGATGAACCGTGTGGTGCGCGAGCGCGACCGACGAGCGAAAGCATGGCACGCGTGCGAAGGGGAAAAGTGGAAACGAGGAGGAACGAAAATAGAAGGATTTTATTTCGGACCCGATCGATATATGTAGGGAAGGAATAATGCGGAGACGCGATGGTGTAGGAGTATTTCGTAATGGGTTGGCGGGGCAGAACATTTTTTATTGAGTTGTGAGGCGGGGTTTATTTTTCTTTTTATGTTTTTTCCAGAACGTCTTATTAATTTCACTGAGCTAAGAACGGGGTGCGTCGAAACCCTCACAATATCTATCTATGGCGCCGGAGACGGAGCAGCGCCGTCTCCCGCTATGGCGCCGCGGCGGAGCTAGGGGGGACCAGCGCCCTGCTCCTCCGGGTTAATGACGCGTGGAAAGTACCACCCGGCCGTCCAGCAGATGGTGTCAGTCAGGGGCAGGTGGTGCCTGCCGTGCTGGACGCGCGAGGCACCAACTCCAGCACGGCCGCCGGCGGCAGCGCGCTGAGAGCGATGCTTCGCTGAGGACGACGCCCGCCGCGCCGTCGCCAAGTACCCGCGAGCTTGAGTCCCTCCGAACCACAGGTAACCTCCTCCTCCCGTACTCCGCCGCCGCCGCCCTTTTGGCCACGCGCCGCCGCCTAAACCTAGCCTGCCCGCCAGCCCGTACGGCGTCGCTCACGCCGGCTTTGCTTTGCTCTGCTTCCGATTGTGGGTTTCCACAGGGATTGGTTCCCTTCGGTTGGGGTTCTGGGCCGCTAAAACCTCGCCCTTTTTGGCGCCGATGGCCCCTGTTTATTTGTTTACCTAGAAGCTAGGGTTGCTGTTGATTGTTCGGTGCTATGGTGATTTCGGGTTGGAAACAGAGTGCTTCACCTTTTTATGTTGTTTGATGCAATGCTATGATGCTAGCACACGATGCGATGCAAGTAGTAGCCTTTTTAGCTGCCTATCGGAAGGAGAACCGCTGGGACTGTTCGTCCATGCTCCTGTTCCTCGTCAGCATCTGCTGCTGTGCAACACTGCATTTCTGCTTTGCTGGAGACAAACGTATTCTGCCATTTTTCAGGTTCTGTTCTGCTTATGGTGTCTGACTCGCATTGCGATTGCAGGGCGCGAGAACCTGAAGCAGGCTAAGAAGGATTTGCAGAAAGCTGAGGAGCATGTCAAGGTGTTCCAGAGCTCTGGCCAGCTTAATTGTGGGAGAGGTGCTACGCCCGCTTGAAAATGACCGCTCTGAGTGTGAATTGGCAGCTTCATCAAACCTGTGTTATGTTCGCTGTTTGCTCCTCAGTTTGTCGTGGAGAAGATCGAGATAGATATCAATGCTTGCTTTGCATGTTCAGTTTAATTTTGATGCGTGAAAAGGGAGAATCGTTGCATCTGTGCTTGCTTTTCTGTTTAATCATGAGTTGCCTTATGCATGCATATTACTCCCTCCGATTTAATTAATTTGGATCAGAGCTAGTATCAGCTTCGGTTCTTGCGTGTTTGACTATAGCCATGTGGTCTGTGATAGTCAAATTTTAGTCCCCATGTCTTACTGATTAATTAATACTCCAGTTGTCAAATACTTGCTTATTCATGTAACAGAACTTTGTGGTGTATGCACTTAACAATCATTTTTGCTTCTATTGTTTTGTAAGTCTTACAGATTTGGAAGCACCAGAAGGCTGAGTTAGTTTAATCCATTACGTTTTCGTGATTTTAAGCTGTACAGCCCGTTCTACGAAAGTACAGTTGTCATAATTGATTGTTTTCCTCTCATATTTTGATATGTTTCATTTCTCACAAACTATCTTGCTATGTGCCCTGAATTTTTTGTTGCTGCCTTCTTTTTTCACTTCGGACAATCAAGTTGTCTTATCTGTGCACTTTCGACAGTTAAGTTTCTTAACAGTGTCTTATTTGCTCTTATGTATTAGTTTGACTGAGTGGGGTTAGTGTTTGTAAAGAAATGGTTGTGGTTTTTATAAATTATGGGTGTCTTAACAATGCTAAGAGCACTTTGAGTTGGCAATTGCGGATATAACATTTTCACGTTTACTTGTTCGAACCTAATTCTTGTTTGATTCTAATAGCTTGCTATTCTTTGAGCAGGAACATATTTTCCCAGAGTGACATTCAAAAGCAGTCAAGATGGTGAAGTTTACTACAGACGAGCTCCGCAACATTATGGACAAGAAAAATAACATCAGAAACATGTCTGTTATTGCTCATGTCGACCATGGTATGTGCCTGAACAGTGAACAGTTGTGTGTAACTATCGAGTAGTTAATGCTGTTGAATCTTGCTGATATATGTTTTATAGCCTTTCTCTCTTTATATTTGTTTACCTTTATTAGTTGTTGAGCATTGTTTCGTAATAATTAATTTCATCCCTGAAAATATCAGTTTTATCTTATTGTCTGACCCAGTACAGCTCATTATATAATTTTGCTTCTGTTTTTTATGCACTACTGCTCCTTATATAATCTTTCTTCTGCTTTAATATGCTTAAATGCAACCAATAACTTATTTTCCCAGGTCTGAAACTCCACCAGTTTAGTAACATCCACTTGTGTAAATGCCTATATTTTTTTAAGCTTTTAAGCACTGGATTTTGGACTCTTAAACTAAATTACTAAAGACTGAATTATCTTGTTTTCATCTATAATTGTTTCAGTGTACTCTTAATTTGTTCAATTTGTCTATTCATATAATTTGTGTCATACTGTCCCAAACAGGCTATTTTTTATTTTGTGAATACTTAAATTGTGCACCCTTCTTACATATGATTTCCATATTTACAGGCAAGTCTACCCTTACGGACTACCTCGTGGCAGTTGCTAGGATTATTGCACAGGAAGTTGCTGGTGATGTTCGCATGACTGATACCCATGCAGATGAGGCAGAACGTGGTATTACTATCAAATCCACGGGTATCTCTCTCTACTATGAGATGAGTGATGAATCCCTCGCCAGTTACAAAGGCGACAGGGATGGGAACGATTACCTGATCAACCTTATTGATTCACCTGGCCACATTGACTTTTCTTCTGAAGTCACAGCTGCTCTTCGTATCACTGATGGTGCTTTGGTGGTGGTTGACTGTATTGAGGGTGTTTGTGTCCAGTCTGAAACTGTTCTGCGCCAGCCTCTTGGTGAGAGGATTAGACCTATCCTTACCATCAAAAAGATGGACAGGTGTTTCCTGGAGCTTCAAGTTGACGGCGAGGAAGCCTATCAGACTTTCTCCCGTGTCATTGAGAATGCCAATGTCATCATGGCAACATATGAAGATGCGCTTCTTGGTGATGTCCAAGTGTACCCAGAGAAGGGGCCTGTTGCATTCTCTGCTGGTCTGCATGGGTGGGCTTTTACCCTTACAAACTTTGCTAAGATGTACGCCTCCAAGTTTGGAGTTGATGAATAAATGATGATGGAGAGGCTCTGGGGTCAGAACTTCTTTGACCCAGCCACAAAGAAATGGACCTCCAAGAACACTGGCTCAGGTACCTGTAAGAGAGGTTTTGTTCAGTTCTGCTATGAGCCAATCAAGCAAATCATTGAGATCTGCATGAATGATTAGAAGGATAAGTTGTGGCCTATGTTGAAGAAGCTTGGAGTGACCATGAAGAATGATGAGAAGGACCTGATGTGCAAGGCTCTCATGAAGCGTGTCATGCAAGCTTGTTGCGTGCCAGTCGTGCTCTACTTGAGATGATGGTGTACCATCTGCCCTCTCCCTCAAAGGCTCGGAGGTATCGTGTTGAGAACTTGTACGAGGGCCCCGCTTGATGATATATATGCAAATGCTATCAGAAACTGTGACCCTGACGGTCCTCTTATGTTGTACGTTTCCAAGATGATTCCAGCATCTGACAAGGGCAGATTCTTTGCCTTTGGTCATAGTTTTTGCTGGGAGGGTCGCAACTGGGATGAAGGCCCGTATCATGGGTCCCAACTTTGTTCCTGGCCAGAAGAAAGATCTCTACACGAAGAGTGTCCAGCGTACTGTTATCTGGATAGGAAAGAAGCAGGAGTCTGTTGAGGATGTTCCTTGTGGAAACACTGTTGCTTTGGCTGGTTTGGATCAGTTCATCTCGAAGAATGCGACTCCGACAGGTGGAGAAGGAAGTTGATGCCTGCCCAATCAGAGCAATGAAGTTCTCTGTGTCCCCTGTTGTGCGTGTTGCTGTTCAGTGCAAGGTGGCCTCTGATCTCCCTAAGCTGGTTGAAGGTTTGAAGCGGTTGGCCAAGTCTGATCCTATGGTCCTCTATTCCATTGGGGAGTCTGGTGAGCATATCATTGCTGGAGCTGGTGAGTTTCACCTTGAAATTTGCCTGAAGGATCTGCAGGTTGACTTCATGGGTGGTGCTGAAATCATTGTTTCACCTCCTGTCGTCTCAAAACTCAGTGGCAAGTGCAGTTGCAACTGGCTTATAGAATCCAGAAAATCATTGTTGCAACTGGCTTATAGACTCAATACAATCTCAGTTGCAAGTGCAATTGCAAACTGGCTTCGAAAGAAAATAATAATAATAATAAAAACAAAACAAAAAGAATAGAGGTGTGCCGTTGTCTTGCCGACCCCATGTCTCGCTGGCAGTCCGGTTTGACTATCTTGATACCCAAAATACAGTTGCAACTATAGTAGCAACTGCATAAAAAAATCTCACTTGCAAATGCAGTTGCAACTGACTTCCAGACTCGGCAAAATTCAACTTCTTGGTAATGTTCTGGTACATCTCACATAGAACCTGGTTTATATTGTTGACATCAAAAGTCCCAATGTACGAAAAAAATATCTTTTGCAAAACCCTTCACACTAGACGGGTACTTCTAAAAAAGCGCAACATCTATTCAAAAATTAACATGACTAAAAATATAAAATGAACAACAAAATGTCATATGAAACTAGAAAACATAAATCGAAAAGACAATCACGAAACAAAAAATTCCATATCTTTAAATCATCCTATCCAAACAAAATAAAAAATCTAATTTTTATCACGTTAAAAATCCCCATCACAAAAACTTATTTGACACATTACACTAAAAGAAACTACATATGGATAAAACATCTACATTCAGAATGCTTGCAACACAAAAAAATTAACAAAAAAATTAAAAAATTTAGCGGTCACACAAACAAACAATGACTCAATAACCTGATAAAGATATTTCAATTTTAAAAAAAAACCCGACGAAAATTAACAAAAAGACGGACCATACAAAACCCAACACCAGCCCATTATCTAATTCGCAATCTACAGAAGAAAAAAAATCCAGTCGGACCGCAGAAAGCCAACCAACAACCCATCAAATACCCAGCCCAGTTGAGTCATTTATTTGCACTCTCAAGAAAAAACTCAGTCGGACCACAAAAAAGAACTAGCAAACAAACAACAAACGCAACCCACGTTTCGGGAAAAACGATAAAGATAAATAAAAAGGTTAAGGTAAAACAAAACCGACAAATATGAAGGTAAAACTATCACCTTTGCTGTATCATATAGAAAAGAGAGAAAAAAGGAGAAGGAAAATACAAACCAATGTGCACCGGTTCCTAATGTGAGCTAACAAGTAGCTTGTATCGTTGTCGTTAGTATGTTCGTGTAGACCACTGGAAGTCGCAAGTTTGAATCTAGCCAATATAAGTTATTTTCACCGAATCTCTCATTTTGTTGGGCTGGCCCAAAACTGTTAGTAGCATTTGCAAGATAATAAAAAGTAAAAGACAAACAATAATATTTGCATGAATCTCCGCACAATATCCGACGGTGGTACAGTTGACTAAGCACCGACTAATTCTCAGCAAAACCGCAAATATAATGAGAAAAGAAAAAATAAGTACATGAAAATACAAAAACAAAAAAAGATTATCCTGCACTTCCTTTAGAAAAAAAAATTAACGGAACAAAAAAAAAACCTCACACATGCATGCGTCCCAAATCCATGGACAAAAAGGAAAAAAAATCTCATCATGCAAACTTTAAACTTTGGATGGATCGATTGTACTCTAGATATATCAATCGATTCCTCTCAGATGCTTAGCAAAACCGATAGAAAAATACAAGAGTACGTTTGCTCTCTGTAATAAAAACAAGGGAATATATCTAGAAGAAAACGAGTATAAGGCCCAAATTCGTAAATAAAAAGAAAAAGGAAAACAAGGTCCATCGTGAGTAGAGGGACGGTAGAAAGAAAATAAAGAAAGGCCCATGCGTACGTACCTCCGCTCCGAGCGACGCGCCTACAAGTCGTGTTGCTACGAGACAAATGACAATTAGCGTCACGAATCTTAACGCTAAATCTAATGGTTCGGAAGTTGACTGAGAGCTGAGAATTAGCAAAACTGTTATTTTTATTGTAAAAGTGAATTTGTGTGTGTGTGTGTGTGGGGGGGGGGGGGGGGGGGGGGGGGGAGCACTACCTAGTTCACTCGAATTAATCAATGCCACTCCAAAGGTTTTTATCGAGGATGGCTATTTTTTTTATGTCGTTCAGGATGGCTATATTATTTCCCACTCTAATCTAATAAAACCAAATCTTATCTAACCCTATCTGCAATCGTTATGGAATATGCATGAATGTGACCTACATTTAGTGGGACTCGACTTTAGCGGTATCCATGATAACTATATATCTCCAAATATTGTAACACTTTGACTAATCCCATCAATCTCGCACGAGAAGGACGGGGCACGCGACCACTCTGTGGATTGCTCATTTTTATAGTAGTGTAGCATGATATTAATTGGTAAATTGATTAAGTCTCGCTCGTAATATGAGGAACCAAGAGTTAACGAGATAGCCCAAGAGATTCGACACCACCATTTGACAAGAATCCTAGGATGAAATCCTTTTTTGTATGAAAAATGTATACAACTGACGGTTGGTCATCAATCTTCAACGTGCCGCTCGACACAAGTGACAAAATAGTAGTAAGAACCGCTAAAAAATTCCATCACAAAATGGCAGGCTGTCTTCTTATATTGTAGAAGGTTCGGTGGGCCCTTAGACAATTAAATTGGGGCCCACTCAGTAGTGGCAGGCGCCCGTATGGTCCATGCCACTTCAGGATATATATATATATATATATATATATATATATATATATATATATCCCCTAAAAAAACTTCAGGATATATATTTTTCGAACCATGTCACTTTAGGATATTTTGCTTGCACTCGTGGCAAAGTTAGCCGCTCTGGTTTGGTACTACTACGTGGAAAGTGCATGCATTGTAGAAGCTAGCTAGCAAGTGGAAGGGCAGCAGTGTACGAGGAGCTAGTCAAGCGGTAATAAAGCGAGCATGTACATGTGTGGAAGATTAGGCATAGACAGCTAGACACGCAAGCTTTAAACTAATCTCCTTTTCATTTTTGCTTTTGCCAAAAGTGAGAGTGAAGTGCGCAGGAGCTAGCTAGATTCGTTTCAGCAAAGACCACGAGGAAAGCGATCAAAGCATGCGTATATATAGAAGATAACTATATACACATTGTGCGCGTTGAGGTAATCTATATATCGCTAATTACCAAGATATAATTAAACATGCATGATGTATCCCATATGGGAGTCAGTGCGGCTCACACTGAAGAAAAAGCACGACTATTTGACCCATCACCTCATCTTATTTCGTAATGAGATCGAGAGATAGTACTGTAGTATCTTAACGATGACAATCTGACTTTCCAGGTGATGGCCTTTTTCCACAAGGAAAACACCCTTTGGTTCTGCCCAATTACGTTTCAGTGTAAAGATATTGCTAGTACCATTTCAGTGTATACAGGATGCTTCGTGAAGACGATCGAGTTGGTAAAGGCAAAGCTGCCCCTGCCGATCGATCGACCGCTTTTAGTTCAAACTTTTCCGGCCGGTCGCCATTTTCGGCGCAAGCCGATTAGTAAGTAAGATGGAGATGAAACATGCTAGACCTTTTTGACTCAATTGGACATTTGAAAAATAGTACTGTACGGAGTAGTAGTGCGTCAACTTTTTGAATAAATTGGCCGGTGTCCCGTGTTATCGGTTAAGCTGCCTCTCCGTTTGCGCAAATAGTCGTCAAACAATTTGAATAAATCCAGCCGTTGCAGCAGTGCATCAACGTTTTGTCTTTCTTTCAGTGGCGCAAACGCTGCATGTTCCATCAGGCCGGTAAAAATCCAGTACCAGCTGTTTAGAGCCAAAATCCACATGAGAATCTAACCGTTGGCTATCAAACGGACGGCCTGGAGCTAGTGTTACCATGACCCCCTCAGCTGCACATGCACCACAAGTATGCATCAGCTGGTCCCCGATGCCCAAACCATGCACATTTCAATCACCAACCGATGATTCTTTGAAAAGAAAGGTGAATCTTTGAGATGAGACGACACACATAAAGACCATCTTTCAAAAGAAAAGCGCAGATACTTAGATACGAGATGCAGTGTATGTATATCTATCTCCACGTGATCTTATCACCAACAGTAGCTTAGCTTGCCAGGCACCTTTGCCGGAAAGTTTGCCATTTGCCCACATTCATGTTCTTCCCCACATATGCCCACCATCACACAGTTCATCTAGTACTTTGACATATCATATCGTGCAAGCACCTGGTTTTTGTGTTCTCTTGCCCATGGGATGGCCGATCACATGCCGCCTGGTTTTGGTTTCATGGCGGGTTGGGTTGCAACCTTTTTAGGGCATTTATAGTTGAAGGTCCTTATAGAAGTGGTTGTAAAAATAAACCGGTTTTCGTGTAAATACTAGTGGTTATTTAAACAAGAGAAATGCTGACTATACACCTCCCGTATAGAAATAAGCATTGGTGCTTCTGAAAAATCTTGGTCTAGGCATCCGAATAAATGAATAAACACGGTATACGACTGAAAATTACCCCCTTCAGGTGCAAATTCAATTAGAAAGAGTCGTGTTTTGTTTACCAAACAAACATTGGCAAGAGGAACAAAGGGTAATTATATGCCAGAAAATAACCCATTACCCTCCATACATCCCCGTGATAAAGCAAATAAGTACCTCATAAAAATCTTCACTTTTGATCATCCAAAAAAGCACTCCACGTGCACCTTACCCGTCGCGTTGCAGAAAGTAGTCTTGACCGAATATCAGCCAATTTCTGCCGACATTACACTCATATATATCTTTGATCAAACTTGAACGCATCCAAACTACACTGATGATTAGTTCTTGTGCCATTTGTGCCCCTTCTCCATCAGTCGAGCTGCTATCGCATTGTGCTTTAACCAATGGCGAATCAATTCTGATGGAGACGAAAGCTAGATCGGCTGCATGCGGTCTGTGGTATGTTCAGATCAGATCACCACAAACAAAATTTGAAGATGACAGATTCGATCATGCTGATACTCGTAGGATCAAGTCAACCTATTCTTCTTCAGACCAATGGATTGAGAGGAGATATGTATTATAAGATGTTTTCTTTTCGGAGTGAGATGTATATAAACGTATTTTAGAGTGTAGATTAAAATAATTTTGGTTTTGTTGTGCTGAATGGAGGCTACTAGCACATGCATCAGAGCCGATTGAAATATTCAACATCACAAACTTGACTTTACAGCACAGCTAGTATTTCGGTCTACCGTGACATAACTAAAAAGTAGAGATGGAAGAAAATGAAGCACGAGATCACTAGCTACGGTACTACTACAAACCTGATTAATGAAAGAAACTTAAAGCAAGACGGAGAACAAAAGGCTATGGCAAGAAGGTGGCATCCCCACCACCGGCCGGCGCCGCCATCTCGCCGCACCTCCCACACCTGCTGCCGGACTCCGCCACCACAACGACCACCGTTTGCGGCTTCGCGGGCTCCACAGCGATGATGGCGGTGCGGCAGGAGGGGCATGTGGCGCGTGTCCCGAGCCAGGCGTCAACACAGGCGACGTGGAAGCCGTGGCCGCATCGCGGGAGCACGCGCAGGTCCTCCCGTCCACGAATTCTGCCAGGCATATCGCGCACTCCGACGACGAACACCATGCCGTCGTTGCTGCTGGCGATGATTCCGGTGAGGCGGCGAAGGAGACAGTGGGCAGCGCGTCGATGGCCTTCTTCTTGAGCCCTTTCGGCGGAGGAGATGAGTGGTCAGAGCTTGAGGCGCGTCGGCGGCGACAGGCGCAGCGGGAGACGAGGGCGAGGCCGAGGACGCAGACGATAGCACAGAGCAGGGACGCCAGGATCACCACCATGTTCGTGTCCACCGCCATCGTCTGCTGATGCTGCTCCGGTGGAGAACGCGGTGCTGGCGAGGAGGAGGACGTCTCGACGGAGGCGACAGCGGCGGCCGTGCGGTGCAGGAGGCTCGCCGGAACGCGCATGGTGTCCTGCTGCTGCGGTTATGGGGCGTGTACTCTGCGACTCTGTATCTGGTGTGGTGTTGACTCTGCGACTCTGCAATGGTTCGTTTGTGTCCGCTGCGATTTGAGCTCGTGGGGTTTTATAGACTCGTGGATGGGCAGCGTCAGTGGTGGAAGGAGCAGTGGGCCCGCAGACAGGTAAGCTGGCTCCCACGTGGCAGTGTAAGGAGCCAGTACGGCGTGTCAATTTAGGAAGTTTCGTCTTGCACGCGTGGCAAGTCTGGCTACTTTTGATTTGCTACGTGTAAAGAATGGAGTAGAATGAAGTGACACCGGCGAGTGAATGGTAGATCTGGTTAAGCGTCTACGGATTAGACTAGCCATAGTGGAAATAACATAAGTAGTATCATGCATGCCACGTTGGTAAAAGAATGACGTGTCGCTGCAATTAATGATGAGAGAGATGATATTAGTATCATAGGTAGATACCGTAACATAACGGATTTCAAGAAAAGATGAGTGTATAAGTTAATAAATACACTACTATATAATATCACATATATGTTACTACCCACTATGAAAGTAGTAACATAGACTTGTATCATATGCATGATACTAGTGTATGATACTCCCCACTATGGCTAGTCTTAGAGACCAACCAGTGTGGGTGCGTGAAAATGTGAGACACACCTTGGAGTGAGGCACCCGGGTGTCAGTGCTTCCAGATTTTGAAAAATTCGAAAATTGCACTTTTGAGTTTTAAAAATTACACACAAAATTCCACGGATGTGTCTACATGTATGTTGTATATCTCTGAGAAGTTTCGGTAAAAAATTCGCTTTATTTTTGCCTATAGGAAAAAGACAAATTTGTGGTTGTATGTAGGAATAAAAAAGCCAAAAATACAACGTAATTTTTACGAAACTTTTAGCGTACATAGTGGATGTGCATACCTACTTGTGTATTTCGTTGATTATTTGGAGACCTAGAAATACAGTTTTGAATTTTTGAAAAACAACCGAGAGTGCTCATGTGCAACTATCACTTGCAACTATCACTTTCCGCACACCTTGGCCCTTTAATTTTTTTCTTTAGTCCCAAAAAATTGTTTTATTAATTATGGGTAAAGGGTGTTCAGCTTATCTAAAAATGGTGAAGAATTGTGTGTTTAATTCTTTGATGGTAAACGAAATGCAAAAAGTGGCATTGATTTATGAAGTACATCACTCATATATAAAGGTCGTGGCAAAGTTTAGGTAGGCCGTAGGTTATGTCGTGCATGCTGAGGTCGTATGTGCAAGCGTTCCACAGAACATCATGATGCAAGAGCTTTTTACTTACTTTATTTTTTTTAAATGCTAGTATAAAATACAACCGTGCTAATTAAAATTATCCTTTTCTAAGCTTATTGATATGGGGCTTGAAGAATTGGAGGTCGGGCTATGCTTTGACACATTGTAGAAACGAATATATATCGTTGTGGCTATCAGGCATTTTCAAGGTTGCGAAGGATAATTTAAAGAAGGCCAAAAATAATTTGATCGAAGAAACCGTTCATGCTCTGGCAAACTTATTGACAGTCTCAGAGCTGCCTCAAGTAGACGATACTTACAATGCCGAACTTGGACTAACGAGTATGTCGAGACTTGTGAGGAGATAAAACTGAATAACTCCAAATTTTCGATAAGTCATTTGTTGTGACTCATGAGTTCATCTCGGCCTGTCAGCGAGTTCAGTGAAATGAACTTCTAACCATTTCGCCGTTGAGGCCTCCCTCTCTATGCGGCCCACATCTCGTTTTGCCCCAAAAGAAAGGAGGCAGCGTTTTGGCTCCCATGTCCAGCTACTCCTGAAATCTGTACTGAAGAAGATACCATACGGGTCTGTGCCAAATGAATTCTACGACAGATAATTGCATGTAGAAATTGAAGTATTTATGGATTTGTACCCAGTGACAGGGCAAGTTGGGCCCACGAGTTGATGTTCCATTGTCGTGGTCAATGGCGATGATCAGCAGTTCCAGTGGTAGGCACCGAGCACGCTTTCAACAACTCGCCACTGTGTGCATCGGTGCCGAGAAGGTTCAATGCATGTCGGAATGCACATAATGCGACGGTCTTTGATCATCTACTAGGTGGTGCGAGTGAGGGACGCAACTACACGCTAGTATTTATATATATTCCTGATCCAGCATGTCTAAATATATAATCATGCATACAGACCTTATTTACTTGCTTTTTCCTTTTTCATTCCTCCCTAGAGCAAATGTGTTGACCTAGAGTAAAGATGATCCAGGGATTGTAGGAACCGTCGTGTTCCACGAGCATAACAAACAAGTCGGACATATCGGAAGAGCACATACCGCGACCCCCGCGTCGCTCTTGTTGAGCGGCTCGGGGGGAGCCTTAGCCCGCACCACCAGGCTCCCCCTGCCTGCACCGTCGCCACCGCTGCCGCCGGCCACGCCATGGTGGTGGCGGCCCCTGCCTCCGAAGGTGGTGGCGAGAGCTTGCGGCGGATGCCACGGGCTGCCCTTTGTGGCGGTGGTCTGGATCACAGGGCGCCGGCCACGGTAGGTGGCGGCAATGGAGGCTCGGCCCACGAATGGCTTCGTAGTGCGGTGGTGGCTACGTCCCTAGTGGCGGTGCTCCAACGGGTGGCGGCTTCGGCGCAGTGGCCGCTGGGCAGCGACGGCGACGAGGGGAAGGGATCCTTCTGCTTGGTCGTTCGGTTTGGAGTGGTGGGGGTGGCAGCCTACCTCAAGGTCCTGATGGTGGCACTCTCCGGTGATGAGCGGAGTGTCGTTGACCTCGGAGGTGGGTGCTGCAGGTGGGTGCCGGAACTGGACGGCAAGAACTGGGCTTTGAGGTTCGTGGTGGCTTGGCATGGCGATGGTGGTGTCACCACGTCGAGGGTGAGCGGTCTAGTGGCAGCGTGGGCCGGCTCCGGCCGGTGGCATGAGATGGATGTCAAGAAGCTCCGGACGAATGTTCGGCCCGACTCTCGTGGGCTGGCGGCGACGAAGCCTATGGGTGTCGTTTTGCTCCTTGGAGGCGCCATCGTGCAGTCTTCTCCGACATCTTCATTATCGGAGCAAGATTTCTGGGTGAAAGCCTAGACTCGGTTGGATCGGCCGACGAGCATCATTATCGGTGTAGCTTTCCTCCTTTCAGGCGACACCTTGAAGATCTTGCTACAATCCACGCTTCTTGGTGGGCTGGCCGCTCAAGGCTTTGCGGCCGGCAGGTGTGCGGTGCATGAAGTGGGGTTTCCATGTGTCGGTATGTGCGGCACGACAAAGTTGGTGAACAAAGGTTTGATCACGAAAAAGGCTTCGTAGAGTCAGCTCTGCTCCTACGTGGCCGGGTGTCTTCATTCTGGTCTCCCAGGCTGTAAAGTCGGAGCTGCTATGTTTTCAAGCATCTACCTTTGAGCGTCGTACGATGACCTACATGCGTGGTTCGGTGATCTTCTTAGGCGCATCTCCTCTCCGGAGCTCATCATCAAAATCGGAATTGTCTTCTCGGGGACAAGAGCCATCTGTTTGGCATAGGCCGGCATGGGCTTCTCGACGTTGCCCCGATGACGACTCTAGTTTCGGTTATGTGTGCAGCTTGTGTGGGTAGCCAGGGTGTGTGCCCTCGCGACGGTCGTGTTACACGACGGTCGTCGAGTGTGTTGTTTCGGTTTTAGCCCTCTTTCCCCAAAATTAACCGTCAATTCCAACTTCTCTTTAATTAATGAAAATGGTTTGGCTCGGTTAAAAAAAATGTCGGACATGGCGGACGAGATGGACGGCGGACACATTGATCTTCCTGAGGGCTGAGGCCATGGTATGTGCTCTGCTTCGACGAGCTCTAGTAGTGTGATGCCCTTACATGAGGGCAAACGCGATTGCTCACAACTCTAGACGAGACTTTTCACAGGGGTCCATCTAATGCTCAGCTGACTGAGAATTTATCTAATTCTCAGTCACGTGACGTCACCTGTCCTCTTTTTACGTTTTCCCGATCGATCGTTTGTGCAGAGTCCGTTTCCCCGATCTGTGCACAGCCTGTTACGTGAATCTGGGCCTTGAAGCTGCACATATTGGGCCTACTGTCTCCCTTCTTAGCTTGACACGGACCGAGCATTCATTCTTATTTCTTTCATTCTTCTCGTTCATAACATGACACTAGGAAAAATGGGAGACAATTTTAAAAAGAAAATCTATATATACAAAATATATTCTCATCTATATTAGGTTCCATTCCCATGATCGGTTTCGACTTTCGTCAACTGTAACTTCTCAATTTTGGACTGAAGTTTGCACCATTTTGCACGAATTTTGTCAAATTCGTCGCTCTCGTCGACCGTTTACATTTCCTTTCACGAGTAGATCAATATAGCCGTTTCCCATAACTTACGTGTTGTAACTTTTTTGGTTCGGTCAACGTACCTGCATAGATAGGTCAATTGCTGTTGTAAGCTAGTTTAATTGATTGCTTGTGAGCAGCTTTCCTTCGTTCATAAGCGAAAGGATAGGAACTTTAATGTGGACCAAATTGAAAGAAATATTTTTTGTCACGCGGGCCATGTAGACAACGTTTCAGTCTAGTCTACCTCGAAAGGCTGGTTCCGGTTTGGTCCAAAATGAAAGGTGCATTTCGGTTTGACCTAAAACGACAGCGCAATATTTTTAAAATTAATTTTTCGCGTAATGTTAGTGAAATTTCTATAAAATATGTGTTAAATAATTCCATAACTCAACACTCAAGCTGCAACACCGCTTACAACTTAAATATGACACTTCTAAACCGATTTCTAACTGAAAGGATGTCTCGGTTGCAAACCCAGTTAGAACTAAAATAATGTCTAAGTTGCAATCACACTTTTAACTGGAATTCATTTGCAACTGTAAAGAATATCTCAGTTGCGACCACACTTGCAACAGAAAAAAAATCTCAATTACAACATCACTTGCAACTGAAATAATATCTCAGTTGCAACCACACTTGCAACTCAAAAAATGTCTCAGTTACAACTCCACTTGCAAACTGGAAAAAATTATCTCAGTTGTAATCGAAGTTCCAACTGAAAAATATCTCAGTTACAACTCCACTTGCAACTGAAAAAAATCTCAGTTGCAACTGCACTTGCAGCTAGAAAAAATATCTGAGTTACAACTTCACTTGCAACTGAAAAAAAAACATATCACTTGCAACCGCACTTGCAACTGGAAAAAAAATCTCAGTTACAACTCTAGTTGCAACTGACAAAAATATCCTAATTACAACTCCACTGGAAACTGCAAATAATAGTTCAGTTGCAACCGCACTTGCAACTGGAAAAAAAATCTGTTGCAAAATATCTCACTTACAACTCCAGTTGCAACTGGAAAAAATATATCAGTTGCAACCGCACTTGCAACTGGCAAAAATATCTCATTTACAACGTCACTTGTAACTGGAAAAAATTAGTTGCATCCTGAATTAAAGGTGTGTTAGTTGCAACCCTAACTGGCAGCTGGAATAATCTCAGTTGCAACCGCACTTGTAACAAAAACAAATCTCAGTTGCAAACCAACTTGCAACAGAAAAAATCCCAGTTGCAACCGAAAAAAGCGGACACATAGCAATTTCATGTAACCCGCATAGATAAAACCAAAAACCATGGTCGGTACAAAGCAAATGACAACTTTCGCCTCCGTATAGAAAAAACACAAGCGAGTAATCGACTCACAAGAATCACGCGGATTAGACCTAACAACTACGAAGTTGACTGGGATTTAAACTATTTCTCATACAATTAAGAATTGCTAATTCTTAAGAACTAATTCAGAAAATATAGAGCTAAAATAATCATGAAAAAACAATATCAATAATGTCGCACTCTCTATAGAAAACAAATAAGTGCATTTTTAAAGATAATCAATAATAATGTACAGACAAATTAGGACGCACAAAATTTACCATATCAATGGAAAAATAAATCTCAGTCAACTCCACTTGCAACTGGAAAAAAACATCTCACTTGCAACCGCACTTGCAATTGGAAAAAATTCCCAGTTACAACTCTAGCTGAAACTGACAAAAATATCCTACTTACAACTCCACTGGCAACAGCAAAGAATATTTGAGTTGCAACCGCACTTGCAACTGGAAAAAAAATCTATGTTGCAATTAGAAAAAATATCTCACTTACAACTCCAGATGCAACTGGAAAACAAAATCTCAGTTGCAACCGCTCTTGCAACTGGCAAAAATAACTCATTTACAACGTCACTTGTAACAGGAAAAAATTAGTTGCATCCTGAATTAAAGGTGAGTGAGTTGCAACCCTGACAGGCAGCTGGAATAATCTCAGTTGCAACCGCACTTGTAACAAAAACAAATCTTAGTTGCAAACCGACTTGCAACAGAAAAAATCTCAGTTGCAACCTGACTTGCAACCAAAAAAAGCGGACACGTCGAAATTTCATGTAACCCGCATAGATAAAACCAAAAACCATGGTCGGTACAAAGCAAATGAAAACTTTTGCCTCCGTATAAAAAAACACAAGCCACCAATCGACTCACAAGAATAACGCGGACTAGATCTAACAGCTACGAAGTTGACCGGGATTTAAACTAATTCTCATACAATTAAGAATTACTAATTCCTAAGAACTAATTTAGAAAATGTAGAGCTAAAATAATCATGAATAAACAGTATCAATATTGTCGCACTCTCTGTAGAAACAAATAAGTGCATTATTTAAGACAATCAGTAATAATGTATAGACAAATTAGGACGCATAGAATTTACCATAGAAATGGAAAAATAAATCCCAGTCAACTCCACTTGCAACTAAAAAACATCTCACTTGCAACAGCTGTTGCAACTGGAAAAAAATCCCAGTTACAACTCTAGTTGAAACTGACAAAAATATCCTACTTACAACTCCACTAGCAACTGCAAAGAATATTTCAGTTCCAACCACACTTGCAACTAGAAAAGAAAATCTTGCAATTAGAAATATATCTCACTTACAAATCCAGTTGCAATTGGAAAACAAAATCTCAGTTGCAACCACACTTGCAACTGGCAAAAATAACTCATTTACAACATCACTTGTAACTGGAAAAAATTAGTTGCATCCTGAATTAAAGGCGAGTCAGTTGCAACCCTGAATGGCAGCTGGAATAATCTCAGTTGCAACCGCACTTGTAGCAAAAACAAATCTCAGTTGCAAACCGACTTGCAACAGAAATAATCTTAATTAGAACCCGAATTGCAACCAAAAACGCGGACACGTAGAAATTTCATGTAGCTAGCATAGATAAAACCAAAAACCATGGTCGGTACAAAGCAAATGACAAATTTTGTCTCTGTATAGAAAAAACACAAGCCATCAATCGACTCACAAGAATTACGCGGACTAGATCTAATAGCTACGAAGTTGAATGGGATTTAAACTAATTCTCATACAATTAAAAAATACTTATTCCTAACAACTAATTCAGAAAATGTAGAGCTAAAATAATCATGAATAAACATTATCAATAATGTCACACTCTCTATAGAAACAAATAAGTGCATTATTTAAGACAATCGGTAATAATGTACAGACAAATTAGGACTCATAAAATTTACCATAGAAATAGAAAATTTAAAAGATAAGAAAAATACAAGGAATTATAAGACAAAACATATATGTTTCTTTTGAGACAAAAATCCGCAACACAAGAAAAAAACCACCCGTGGGTATAGGCTCAATTTTGTATACAAACTACTCAGAATAAAACTCCATTATACAAACTTCATTGGATTGTAGACAAACAAACAATTACACAATCGTATGTGTGCACGTACATCTCGCAGCTAGCGACAAACTAGGACTCGAAAAAAGCTAGCGCGAGACAAGCGACAAATCAAACGAATATTCGAATACAAAAAGTCGGACGACCGACGAGACCGCACTACAAATGACCAGCATGAAATAATTTCCTCAACATTAAAAACGTTGATGGCGTTAGCAGAAAAATAAAAATAAATATGAACCGAAAGAAACAAAAAGAACCAGAAAAATATCCCGATAAAAGAAAAAATAAACAGCAAAACCCAAAAAACGAAGAAAGAAAAAAAAACGAGCGAGCTCCAATCGTACTAAGATTTTCAAAATAAAAAAAACGACAAAAGAATACGTACAGACTTGCATGACAAGGAGCGAAGGAAGAAATTGGGCCGGCCCACGTTCTATCTGAAATAGGTCTGGCTCCACGCACGTATATTACTCTAGACAGACGTACTACAACTAAATTATACGAATCTCAATGCAAAATGGATGGTTAAGAAGTTGACTGAGCACTAAGCTAATGCTAGCTGAGAATTAGCAAAACCGTTTTCACAGCCGTAGCAATCGCCATCTTGGGCAACAACTGGTGTGACCAAGATGACGCCGGTCCGGTCTTGGGATGATGCCTGGACCAGTACTTAATTTGATGGCGCCATGCACCACATGTTGGCAACCCCCGGGGTTGTTGTCTTCATAGGTTAGTGCCTCACACGAGGAACATGCACATATATGGCGGCAGGCTATGCGTTGGCAACTTCGGTGACGCTCCATCCGTTTACTCCAGCAGCCTGGCCGGCCCGGCCGCTTAGCTTCGACCGCAGCTAGCCGCGGTTGGCTCGTGCTCCGGGAGCATGGGAGGCAGCGTAGCTGGTCAACCCGCGGCCTGCAGCGTCGTGAACCTCTCCGTTTGGTCGCCTTCATCATGAAGGATGCGACAACGGAGCTCGTTGATTCGGTGTAGTGATCCCAAGGAGGCACATCCCCATCTCCTCGACGTCCCCACCGATGAGGAACTCCTCGAATGTCTGCCTCGATCCCTCGAGGCTCTCGTGCGACAGCTAGCTAGTAGAGGAGTTGGATGCATGGCCAGCGGCCATCGAGTCAGACCACGGCATTCTCGAATGACCTGCACCACCGTTACAGCGCTAGTGACGGCAAGCAACCGACGAACCACGGCCGCGCTGTCGAGGGATGCAAGCCATGGCGCGAGGCGGCGAGGGAACGCTCATGTCCTTGAAAGGCCGGCATATGCGTGTTGCGTGAAAGTTTTCATTTCATCCTGTAAACAATATAATTTCTATTGATCTATTGCCAGGGAATATAAAATTAGTTACATACCTGAATATCTATAGGGAAATTGGTGATGGTATCGGAGAGCACGGCGTCGAGCATGTCGTAAGGGCGCCCCGAGAAGAGGTCCTCCAACCTCTTCTCCCACCGGTCCAGCGCCTGCTTTGCTCAGTCAAAACAGAGCATGACGATAAGGGAGCACCCCATATGTACGTACCGAGGTAGAAGATCATCATGCTTGTGGTAGCAGTAGCACACATAGCATTTGCAATAGGAACATTATGTCCATCAGTGAAGCATTTGTAATTGTTTCAGTTTACTCCAAGAACTTACAAACAACGAGAAAATCGACAAATATAGATTATATTTTGCTAGTAAGCGACCAGATATTTTGACAGTTATTATCTGGTAGGAATTGTGTAAATTGAAGCACTTGGTGCCTTATCATAAAGATAGATCGGTTCCACAGCGGGTGCTTTTTTAGCAATATCTTTCTTCCATCATGGTTTTCTAATATAACTCAATCTATTTCCCCAATGATATGTTGTCCAGAATAATCGTGATCCATAATTGTTATAAGAAAATTCCCAACAAATAGCATGATTTCCTTTTGCCACTTTTCTTACTAAATCGAGATGTCTATTGAAATTCACCAAAAATTCAGAAAAATACTTTATCAAATTTGTTACTTGTTCAAATGTGTGTCGAGGAGGAAATAAATTCTAGCGACCGTAGCAACTCCCAGGCATTCAACTAGTAATAGTAAAGATGATCAGTTCAGCGTAATACATAATGAGAGAAAAGGACTTGCAAATAAACAACGCCGGAAAAAAATTCAGTTCAGCATAATACATAATGATCCATAAGCCATTGACATAAGTTGAAAGTAGTTGAGCAATATGACATAAGCTAGAAACATAAGCTATTGCTCAGCTGCTATCGACTGATCGCATTGGGAAAAGGTCCGACATCAGAAGCCATTGATAGACTCCACACTTGTAGAACCGTCGCACCAAGGCTGGTGCAACCCTCGGAAGATAATAATCAAACAATAGGAGCACATCGCGAACAATCCCAGCTTCGCGAAGACCTATATATTCTCTTTTGTCCAAAGACTCTCTCTGGATACGGGCATACGGCAAGATCTAATTACTGCCCGACGGATGGGAAAAGAATCCTATCTTCGGCAGCCAAGCGTCACGTTGTGGATGCTCTAAGATTTATACTCTCTATACGGCCCACATCTCGGTTTGATATGAAACGCACATGTTCCAAACACGTAGTTAAGGGTTGTCAATTATTTATACTAAACATTTGTACTCAGTATTCTCTCGACATACGATCTTAGTTTGTAGCAATGAAATAATGTCGCTAAATTTTAACACAATATTTTATAATAATACATACTATGTTAAGTTTGTGCATAATAAACTTTGCACAGAGTTTGGACCATAATTTTGCATGGAAAGAGATTTCGTTTTTCCTTCCATGAGCCGTTGGATTTTTGACCTATGATTTAATTAAATTCTCATAAAGTAGAGAAAAGATAAAAACAATCACATTCTATCGCGGATTAATTTGTGTCATTCAGATGAAATTTAGGTATATGTATGTTTGTCGGGACTATTTTGGTATCCTTGAGTATATAGGAAAAGAACTCTCAAGCATGTAGTCTAGTAAATATCTTCGCGGAGATCTCTAAAGCGTGTGGTTATCTACTTTATTTGTAAGTAAATTGAAGATTTATCGAGTAACATGATTCTAGAGTATCATTAGCTTTCTACCCGTGGTTTCATCGAACCATTGATATTGCTTGTTTATTCGTTCTTTCAAAAAATTCCATGTTGTGAGTTTCATCAATCAGCTAGCACAATAACATGCATATAAGTGTACCTGGTCTTGATATAGCACCGGTTAGTTCAACAAGCTTCCAGATAACATGGTTGTTATCGTGGACATATCTATATCTATACCTAATAATAAAAGCATTAAGTTTCTTGTCGTACGTCATTTAAAGTGCCCTTTAAGTTGACAAAAATTACCCACCATGCCATCCATAAGTCGTACCGGTTCGTTCTATCCGTTTGTGTCTCGTTTCCTCCGTCGGCTTTTTTCGTCTGGTCGCGCGCCGCCGTAGCTGCCGCTCCTCTCGCACTGGACGCCGCAGCGAGGAATTCCGGCATCTTCCCACAACACCGACGTGTAGCAGCCAACCGTTGACAGTGCGAGGAACGGAACAAGCGGTTGCTCGTGCTCCCCTTGCAATTTTCGCGTGCTGGTCGGCTTCCAGGACCCCCGCACCGCGTGTCCGGCCACGATTCTCCATCTTCAAGCGTCTCCGGCCAGGCCCCAGCGCACCGCTTTTCCGTCCGCGAGTTCCCGTCCACGAGCATACTCGGCCAGGTCCCCGGGCGCCGCAATAGCTCACGCGAGTCCCCGGTCCACATGCGCCGCCGGCCGGTGTCCTCCGCGCATCCGATTCCCCCGTCGGAAGGTGCCCACGCACCTACAGGTTACCCGCCGTCGTCCAGTGCCCACGGTCTTGACCCTGCGCCTGGCCTGGATTGACACTGGTTGCACGCGGCAGCCATGGCGCTTATCTGCAGGTCGAGCGAGATGGCAGCCATGGCCCCTGTTTGCAACTGCAAATCGGGCGACACGAGGAACCTGGACATTGCAGCCGCCGCTCTCCTCACTCATCCATCTCCCCTCCCAGCTGTCTGCCAGGCGCGCGAGCAGGTCACGGTGGAGCACACGGATCTGATACAGAGTAGTTGGGCATTCTAGATGGAGGAGGTGGCAATGGCGTGGAATCTGGGCACCTCTATGCTACGAACTGACACCTTGACGCCTTAGCAAACTGCACTGAAAGATGTATACTGTTGCTCATACTTTTCTTTAAAGAAAGTAGAAATGGTGAGAGCGTACGTACTGTTTCAGAAATGGGTGGAACTCTGGAAGGGCGTACTCCGGAACAGTTGATACAGTTAATAACTTAATTGGTGCATATTGCTGTATTTTTTTTCAAAATGTGGTGCCTATTGCTGTAAGCTGGATATGCAAATGGCTGAGGATTCTTTTCACTCCTTAATTTTAGATGCTGCACTAATTTTATAAGTCTTCAAATCAAAAGGTTATTGGGAAGGGGCATAAATATAAACAAGATTGTACTTTTACAATTAATATTTTAATTATTGTCCGAAAAATAATCAAACTTTTATGTCCGGTCTTTTAGGCCGGGTCACTGTGCGTGGGTAGCTCTCTGAGGCAGAGACACCGACATCGGTTTGCCTTTTTGTTCTATAGTCTCGACCTGGTCATGTCGGCGCATGTTCTGATGCGTTGGTGTGTTGTTGGTCAAATGTCTTCTTACTGCATCAACCCGTTGCAACGCACGGGCATAAGATAAAGAAGAAACATTTGCCTTGTGGCTCATCGTCGATAACTTTTTTTTTTGATAACTTCATCGTCGATAACTGCATCGGTCTCCCTCGGAATGATGAAGAAAATAAAACATCTCGAGGCCCAACGGGCAGTACTCCAGCCTTATGACCGTCGAAGGCCTATCTCTAGCGGCCCACGTTTACTCGTTTGTTCGCCGCGAAACGGAGGATAACGGACGGACTGCCGCCGCCACGATCGCCGCAGCGTCTCTCCTGGTGTTGTCGCTGTCGCGACATGCCCTCACCGGCCGGCTCCTTAATCAGAGAAAGGGCTCAGTTTCGGCTCCGGTAAACCCTCTGCCATGTTCATCGGTCGATCTCCAATCGGCTAATTTTAGTAGAGCCTCGACGTATCGGGATCTTGCATGTATCTCTTTCCGTAACTCGTTTCCGATTCCTACTCTATCTGACTATCTTGTTTCCTGTTAGCCTGCGTACCAGCGTACGGGTCAGCCAGCCGGCCGGTGATCTATATTATACTCTCCACGGCGGAGGAGGGAGGGAGCTGCGCGCTGCTGTGCATATGGACGGCGACATGTCGGAAGCCACCGCCGTCTCCTTACCAGATGACGCCATCTTTGAAATCCTCTCCAGGACTCCGGTCAAGTCTGCCTGCCGGTTCCGATGCGTGTCCAAGGGCTGGCGCGACCTCATCTCTAGCTCGGCGTTTCTCGCCGCGCACAAGTCGCTCCAGACCGACGCCTTCCTCGTCGACACCGGGTACTTTCGATGGTACAAAGGACGTGGTGACTTGCGGCTCATGGACATGAACGGGCATGTTGTTAGAGTTATCGAGGGCGTCGGCGGCTCTGCTATGTATACCACAACGAGCCTCGACGACCTTGTCTGTGTCAGCAGGGGGCGTTGCCAGGGCGCCCAAGTGGTCGACCTGGCCACCGGGGAGGTGCTCCTGGTAACCCCGGGAGTGGAATTGCATCACAATATCACACGGCAGTACGAAGCCTTCTGCATCGGTCGTGCTACCCCATCCGGTGTATACAAGGTGGTGCGCCTCGGCTATGGCGACACTTGCGATGTCCTCACATTAGCTGACGGCACAGGCCGATGGAGGACACCGACATTACCTGCAAATTTTTTCCTCGATGGCAGACGTTCTCCCGTCGCCATCAATGGTGTCATGTACTTCTTCGCGGAAGGGACACTATTCGATGCCACCTTGCTGTGCTTTGACCTAGAGAACGAGAGGTGGAAGGATGACCCAATCAAGGGTCCAGGGAACAACATCGTTGGCGCGCAGATGCGGAGGAGTTCGATGTTAGACTGCATAACCGAGCTCAACGGTTCCCTTTGCATGGTTCGAGAGGATTACATTGGAATGCCAATGTCCACCAACATATGGACCTTGGATGATTCCAACGGAAGTAATTGGACCAAGTTGTACACTATACTAATACAAGGACACGAATTTTGTTATAGGCCTTTGAGGGTGATGCACGATGTGGAAAAGTTGCTTTTACAATGTGTACATTATGGAAGAAGGGGTCGTCGACCCTGCAAATCTATGATCCTCGCGCCCAGACGTTTACCAAGATTACAGGGGAGACAGACAACTTCTCGAGCAACATTGCTCTCTGCAAGTTTCACTTGGAAAATCTTGTGTCGGTCAAGAACTGATTCACTATTGTCTAGGCCCTTTGTGTTGAAGCATTTTTATTTTCAATAATTTATCAACGATTCCAGTTATTGAAACTACCTATGTGTAATACGTAATATCTTGATTGCAGAACTCCCCTCTGTGGTGTGATTTTAGCTCGTGAGATGGAACTACAGTATAGAGGTTGAAACTACCAATGTACTCCTCCGTTCCAATATATAAGACGTTTTAGCTCTTCAACATGTTATCTGCATGCATGCAAAAATGAATATACATACACACTAAAATATGTCTACATACATGTGAATGTGGACAAATGCTTAAACATCTTATATTTAGGAACGGAGGAAGTACCTAACAACATCCAGTTTATAAGACATGATCAACCTCTATACTATAGTTCCACCAAATGCACAACAAAATCCTGAATTCGCTGTTGTAGTCGTCCTTGCTGGGAATGCGCAGCAGGGAAACCAAATGCACATCAAACACACCATCGTCGTCGGGTTCACAAAACAAAGGACATAGAAGAACCTACTTGTGGAGCAGTATCAGAATTTGTACTAGTCGTCGCCGCCGGGTTCCAGTAAACTTCACCTGTTACCGTGGCTCAGCCGCCGCCGTCCGCCTAGCTAGTTTCGTAGCCGCCCGCGACGCCACCTGTGACCTCGGATTGGAACCGCCCCGAGTTTCGATCCGATTCCATAGGACCTCCAATGTCACCGTCGCCCCCACGCGTCCACGACATCGACTGTCACCGTCTCTTGCCTTCCGTTGCGCGCCCATGAAGTTCGCCACCGATGCAGGAGAGCTAGCGTAGGAGTCGGATTGGGGAATCGCCTCTGTTTTTATTTTAATGTTGACGGGACCTATCCGGTAATGATTAAGAGTCCAATGGGTTTTCCGCAAATAATGCACGCGGCGGCGCATGCCATCAGCCATCGAGACGTCACACGTGCCGCACCTAATTGGGACCAAATCCAATCCACATTGCAAGTATAGGTCCTAACAACGTCCAGTTTGTAACTCGCGTGACTAAATTGTTTCGCGCGTGTAACTTGTGGTAAAATAGCTCATTTAACAACATTACTAGTCGATGGAAATTAGGGAGGAGAAAAAATCATGATTGGTTAGAGCTTAGAAACTATGTGCGCATTAAATTACCATGATAAGCTTTTAGCGATAGAGAAGCTAGTCTAGCCAGAAATCACGCTTTGGACACACCGATTAAAATTTTCTTTTAGTTGGATTTTTGTTACTCCCTTGATTCGGGTATGCCGCAAGTCGCCTCCCGTTTTGTTTTCCAGATATTTTGGATTTGTAAGGCCGGAGTTAAAACCAATTCTCTAATTTTTACTGCAAGCATCATTAATTTTAGCCGTGATGATTATTTGCCATGAGGCTGATCACAATGGAAGTAACTTAGGTGGTAATATCACACATTTCAATACAAATTTGCTTATGTGGCATGTAGTTAATGAGGAGAGATGTTTCTGGTAACTTAGCTAGTTACCGTAACATCACACTTATCAAGACAAAATTAGTCTATAGCTTAATAAATAAGACACCACATATATGTTACTCCCCACTGTGGAGGTAGTAACATAGGCTAGTAACATCAGCATGTTACTACTATATGTTACTCCCCATTGTGAATAGTCTAATAGCGCAACGGGAATCCCTAATTTCTAGGTTGGAGTAATTAACATTCAAAAAATTTAGCGATCCGTGTCGTTGGCAATGAAAGCGAACTAACGAGTTTTGTCATGCTAGAGGGAAGATAAATAACGGGGCAGATAATTCATGCGTAATTAGTGCGGCAGTTGTTGAATAAAGCTCGATTAGTTAGTAAACTGTAGGCAATTAGCCCATTCATTAATTCCCCATGATTCTGGCTTGTGTAGTAGTACTACTAGTTGCATTCTGGTTTCAAAATTTCAAAACTTCCACCCGCGCTTCCTATGATCGGGGGAACCGCCCAGGGAAGAAGGAAAGAAAGAAGGGGCCGGTTCAGATTAGGCCGTTGAGATTGTGAGTAAATGAAACATGATTAGTTAGGAAACGAAGCAAATTAGCTGATTTGACGCCCCCATCGGACGGCTACGCACCCAGCTGGCTCTGGCTATATATACTGCTCTCCTCCCCGTCTTCCCTTCCTCCTCCTTTTCCGCCTGCTCCTCCACTCGATCAGCTCGATCTTCTCCGGTGAGTTCCTCTCCATCCCCAGGTATCCTACTGGTACGTTGGCGCTATCTATATGTATATTTGTCTCCTGGTGGCCGATTATCCATCTCTGATTATTATTGCTGCGGTTTCGTTCGATAGTGGCCGTGATCTGGTGTTAGCTTTTGAGGGTTTACTATTGGGGTTTTGTTGCGCCTGCAGTGCTCGCCGACCTCCCGCTAATGGAGGCGATGGATTCGGTGGTTGCCGTGGCGGCGGTGCCGGACCCGGTCTTCGTTGGCGCCAAGCCGCTCCGCCGCAGCGAGCGATGCGCCAACAGGCCACGCGCCCCGACCTACGCAGAGGAGGAGGAGCCCAAGCAGTCCACCGGCCGCCCTAAGAAGAAGAGGGATGCGGAGGCGCAGGTCGCGGCGAAGGTGGCCAGGAAGAAGACTGTGAAGGCCGAGCCAAAGGAGAGAAAGCTGATGCCGGTGATTCCTGCGACTGATTTTGATGCCAAGCT
This sequence comes from Poa pratensis, assembly GCA_947311845.1. Lineage (NCBI taxonomy): Eukaryota > Viridiplantae > Streptophyta > Magnoliopsida > Poales > Poaceae > Poa > Poa pratensis. Next base: position 1,344,963 of record CAMZMU010000078.1, on the reverse strand, counting down.
GCGGGTCAAGGAAACCATGCGGGCGTACAACGTCCACTATCGCCACTCTGTCCAGGTTGCCTTCATGTTCTTGTCAGTTTATTTACTGTGTTTTTTTGTTCCGACTCTGAATGTGTGTTTACCTGAGCTGGGTGCAGGAAGAGCGGGAGAGAGCAGAGGCCGCGAAACAGGACGGAAAGGTATGGGTTTTACATGCAGTTCAAATTCTATTGGTGCTACGTACAAGTACTGTTCCTTCCTTCGGTGAATAAATGCCCAAATTCTGTTGTACTTATATATGTACAAGGCTGGAAAGAAAGAGAAACTCCCATTAAAACGACCTCACTTGAAAGCAATTACAAAACTAGTTTTCCGCTTTCATTTTTCGAAGCAGCTATATATATATCTGAGAATAGTACGTACAAAGCTGCCTGAGTTTCTCATTGTGGCTGGATTTTCGTCAGTTTTTGTATTTTTTTTGTCCGATTCTAACCCGTCTGCTTATCTGATCTGGGTGCCCAGGCTGTGAAACAGCGACCTGACTTGAAAACAATTACAAAGGTACTGCCTAGTTTTCTGTTTTCATTTTTCAAAAGTTCTATATATGAGAATAGTACGTGCAAACCTGTCTGAGTTCTTCATTTTGGCTCAACTTGTGGCCGGTACGTTCTTTATTTTTGCTGAACTTGTCGCAATTACCGAAATCTTAGATGCAAGAAAACAACTCTTTGCTTTATACGGACAAGATCATTGGGGCAATTCCAGGCGAGTCCCATCCTTTTCTCCCAGTCTTTTTTATTTGAGTTTTGTGGGACAAGCCCTTCTCTGTTCTGGGAAATGATTCCAGCAGCTGTATTTGAATTAATTGAGTCACTTTAATACTTTCAAAAATTATGAAATAATTTGGGGAGACTCCCCTTGTCATTTATTTACTCCACAAAAATTGGGGTTTAAAAATAAAATGTCCTGACCAACTTTTGTTCAAAGTGTTTCATTGTGGCAATTTTGCTAATTTCCAAAATGATATTCCTTTAGGAATTTAAAGCAATTGCAAATTATGACTTTTGAGCCCTTGGAACTTCCTTGACTAATATAAGATGTCAAGTACTTGTGTTTTGCAAGTTTGAATACCTTCATTGTTTTGAATTTGTAAATGAAGCAATTCACATTTGAGGTTTCTCACTGTTATATTTTCTTGAGCATTTTCATTATGGATGCCATGATGCACAAGAAATGAAAAGCGAAAATTTTAATCACACTTTTAGGTTCATAATTTTTCTAGGCTGTTACAATTCTACCCCCCCTTACAGGAATCTCGTCCCGAGATTCTAAGAGTAGGAAAGAGGGATAAGGGTTGCAACGGTACTAGACGGTCTTCTCGCTTCGGGTGGCTTCTTTCCGGAGGAGGTTGACCGAGGGCATCATGGAGATCTTCATCGGCTTCACTTCGAGGTCACTATCAACGTACACCATAGGAAAAGAAGGGAACCTCACCGGGAGGATGGATCTTGGTGGGTATACTACAATCAAGTACCTCCTAGTAGGATCCTAGGATGAGACTTCAAGCATCCCTTGGATTGACAGTTAGGAGACACATGCGGGTGACAGGAGATTGATAAGGAGTTTCCGGTTGGCAGACAACTGTTTTCTCAAAAGGTTCAGAATATGAACTTTGCACAAGGCCTTGAATTCCTGAAGACGAATGTTAAACAAGATTCCAACAGATGAAGAGGCAACTTCTACCAAACAGCTTGAGTAGAACTTTCCTCACGGAGGAGCATTTCGGATCACATGAGAAGGGTCGGGAAGATGGACATAGAGAACTTCAGAAACTCCGCAAACGTTAGTATTGGGAACACTTCTTGATTTTCCAGACATCGGGTCAAGCTTCTTGAGGATCACCAACTATCGTTTCTGGTTGAGATTTAAATCTGGTCAGGTGTAGAGATACTTCAGACTCAACATGGATGAATAGGAAGTCCTTGCACGGGATATCAACTGATTACATTTGCTAGAAACCCAAGAGCTAGACTAGAATGTCTAACTCCAAAGGAGGAACGAGGTTGCGGAACTCACGTATTAGCAACTGTCAGAAGACAATCTGCACCTACTTGGATTATTTGCAACGATACACCATTGAGTCTCTGCTGGGGAAACACCAACGAAGACAAAAGAAGTTCTCAGACTTCCTCTCTTTCCGAAACAATTCAACCCGTGGCTTGGATGCATCGATAAAATTCTCAAGGGATGGAGGTAACAACATACCATTCCGGGAATATTCCACATGCATGATCGAGTTGATATAATTCCGAGGAAACCAGACAATTCACCCGGATCCACGGCGACATCTTTCAGCAATTGCACGTGAACCAGGGAAAATCACTTCTAACTTCAGAACACATACCTTGTGACGACACAAAGTTAGTTCTAACAATTTTCCAATGCTAACGCCCAATATCCCATATGAATCTCCTCAAACATGGAGAAGATAAGAAGGTAGTTGATGGGCTCAACAACAACTTATCCAGATACTCCAAGACGGTAGATTCATATGTTGCATGAACGGGCATAAATATTGGTCAGACTAACACATTCAGTAGGTTATCCTGAGTTTGATTTAACGATAGCCCAATTCAAATCAAAGATTTGTAGGATAGCATATCCACAAGGAGATACCACCTCGCTTCAACACGGACAGACTAGACATCCCTTTAGGAAAGAACTATATCGGATAGAGCTTTTATCTCTTAACTCTCCAAATTGTTTACGCTCAACCAAATAATTCAGGGCATCCAGCACGATTTTCTTGGAGAAGGGAGTTGTTCAGTGAACCAGCTTACTCATAAGCTCAACATCACGGTCAGGAGACAACCTGGCGATACTTCTGGGAAGACCTCCAGAATATCATGATCCACCGATATGTCTTGAGTTCGAGAGAGAATCATGCCTTTCAAGGCACAACCAGGTGGTCTTGGGAGCTTCGGCACAAACCTAGCTCTTTGACCGAGGAAGGGCACCAGCAAGAATGAACTTGGTAACACAGTCCAATTAATTTTATTGATCGGCTAACCAATCATGCTAAGAGGGACAATGGATCTCCCTGGATTTCAGCGCAGTAAGAACTGCTGAGAATATCCGATAGCCACATGATTGCTCACGTCTTAACATTCTAGAGTAACCAGTCACTCGGAGAACGGAGAGTAACAAAGTGTAAGAGCATCACTTCATCAAGAGGATCATGATACTTAGCACGATACCCTGATATCAAAGAGGGTGACACTCTAAGGTCGAGCAGAACAAAAGCTAGACAAGGCCCTTATCCTGCAGATTACATTACTTTACCTGGTTTGAGAAGTGGACAAGGTACTGGAGTTTGTTTCTTCTAACAGGACGAAGTGGAAAGTCTTGACGGATCAAGAGAGTGACTTGCATCGGAACATACCAACGCACCATACAACTTTACTGCCAACTGACAGACAAAGGTTGGAAAGCAGATCAGAGTACGAAACATGCTCAGGAGAATCCTAAGATGTTGGAGATGCACCGGCTATTACTGAACTGTGATAACCATCCCCAAAAAGGAGAGATGCAGCAGAGTCATGAACATAGATGGGGGATTCGCTAAGAGAATTCTGGTCATAACCCAGATGGTTCCAAGACAGAATCTCCAGCTATGGTAGAGTTAGAGTTACATAGTCATCCGAGGGGTGGTAAATGGTTGAACATTACCAAAAACAAGGACTTGGGTAAAAGGGCAGCTTCATGTACCGGGATTCACAATTAGCATGAGGATCACATGGGTGACAACGCACATAATTCAACACACCAGAATCAAAGTACAATCCGGGACCTTCGGTTCAAGTCCTTGGGTTAGAACCCAGAGAAGGATTAAGTGATCTGACTCGGTAGGGATAACAGTGTTCAAACATCTGAGTTGATATCGGATTATAGCGCGGCGGAAGCAACTGGACGCATAACACTAAGAGGTAGAACCCAACCGTGAGATCCTAATAATTTGAAGTAACAGATGAGAAGTGAAAACTTTTAACTCAAATCGAGGTAAGATTGCTCCGAGATTAGAAGGTAATCAGATAAGGAGTAAAAAGAATCATAAGATGGTTTTTCACAACTCATTTTTAGGTTAAAATATTTTCACAAACACTAGACTCAACGTCGACCAGTAGAAGGGTTTCCTACATGCAGTCATGCTCTGATACCAACTTGTAGCGCCCCGACTATTATACAGTGATGTTGTGTGTCACCGGTTAAGCGATACAACCGGAGGTTACGGGTTTACCAATCCCCGGCCAAATCCTTTGGCAGGTGTTGCTCGGAATTGATCATCGGCAACACAACACCCCGATTGATGCCTTAACACAGGCACAACTATCAAAGCATAATAGAGAGATCAAGACTTGTGGAACAACTGGCACATCATAGACTCTACGACACAAATCATTATAGTTCAACTCTTATAATAGAGAAAGATAGCAAATATTACAATCAGGGGTCACGGACCCAACAATACATCATGCGGAAGCGAATTAAGTTGTCTAACAACAAGATCCAAATATGGCCTAAGAGGCCTACAAATAAACATCCAAGCGCCAGCTGTTCCGGGATGTCCCAATATCGGTGAAGTCCTTCGAGGTCGGTGAAGTCCTCCTCTGAAACAAAACAAAGGACGTTGAGTTCGACGAACTCGCAAGATTAAATATAGAGCTTTAGCTCGATGAGGCTTTCAAAGTTTTATGGCTCTTTTGCATAAAGCTGAGTTTATTTAATAAAACTTAACTTCATGGCAACGACTAATCAGAGTATTTTCAAAGAGGGGTAAGAAGTAACACTTTTCTCTTGATCACCTTTCTCACCATCAACCACCATCATTCACTGTACCTGTTCATCAAAGGCACCTCCCCGAATCACCCTCGAGGAAGTCAACCTTACAATCTTGAATAGTACCTCTAGTACTCAGTTTTTAATCATTCCGTTCATGTTATTCTATGGTCTTATCGTCCTTTCCCAAGTCATCCGTAACCGTGGACACGGCTTTTCAAAAAGATTTAACCCTGCAGGGGTGCACTGTGTTTACCTTCGGTACCGCCCGGCTCATTGCCTACACGTAGCTCTCTACCGGGGAAAGCCGGCTGAGTGGGAACGGTTACGACCTTTACCTTGCTTGAGACTAACCCAGGATCATCAGTGAGGACGGGACAAGTTTAGTGCTCCCAGCACCCTGCCCCGTGGCCACTCATTTTCCTAAACACCAAAATCCTCATCAATCTTGGCCACCATCTCAACGCACACGCAAATGGAAGCTCAAACTAGAGGACCCTGGCTAGCCCCGCACAAGTTAGTTGGTCCACGGGGGCTCCATATACCCCACCGAGAGGAAGCGCGTTCATTCTTGGTTCAAGAGGTAAAGAACTCGCACCTAGGCGGCGAGAGTGAGACAAAACACCACCATCCCATAGTGGCCTCTCATCCCCACCTTTAAGCATTTTATTACCTGTCTCCACAATTTCTCCACCACCCTCATCATCTCATCACCTGTTTCCAACATGAAGTATCCATCGTATAGCTATGCAATTAACTAAGCATGGCTAAGCATTAACATAGCATAGTTATATACCTCGGGCCCACATTACAATCCTATGGTTAAATAGGAGGGGAACAGATAATGGCATCGGAAACTTAATGCAACTATAGGATACTCTAATCCAATCAAATTGACATTTGGAACCGCATGCAAAATTATAGTGGAGAAAATATTTGCGGAAAATAGGGTAAGACATGCTCAAGGGGGGATTACGCTTGCCTTGATCAACGTGCTGGTAGTACGGATCTTCGGGTATTGTGGAATAACCCCGGCTGCTTGATCTATCGAAGCATAACAACGGAAGAGCAATCAATCACCACACATGCTTTAACAAATGCAATGCGCAAACACATGATGGCATGACATTTTTAATGCACTGGAAATTATTATAGCAAGATCTACCAATTTACATGGGGTGCAAAATTAATTATTCAACAAGAGAGAATTCTAGCTCCATATTTGTTTTAATGTTTTCCTGTGCTATAATTACAGGTAAACATGCATGAAAGTGATGCTACGGTTTAATCCACATTTTTCTGAGCATTTTGATATAAAGAGCATATTTTTCGGATGTCCCGGTAGAAAGTTGTTATATTTATAAGTTCCACTTTTAAATATGTGCTTTTAATAAATTATTTTTAACACAGTACAAGTATTTGTCCAACTTACAAAGAAAGTAATTGAAACAGTGTCATTTTTGGTACTGGACAATTTCGGAATATCCGGTATACTTTGGACTCGGATTATCCGAGTGACGGAAGTTGAGTACTGTATAAATTCGGATTATCCGAATTTGGATAGTTTGGAATATCCGATCGACCCAGGTGTCTGAGATTTTGCTAAGGACCTGAAGAAAAACGGTACTGGATGTATCCGGATAATCCGGTTCTACTCAACTCGCAATATCCGATCGACACCGATGTTTGGAATTTTGGCTAAGGACCTAACGCATCTTCGTACTAGAGTACGTCGGAAAATCCGAGTTTCCTCAGCGTCGGATTATCCGAGCGAAGGGCGAGCACGGCGGCGTGTGGCGAACTACGGGGCGACGGCGACACAGCGGGCGAGGGGAGGAACGGAGGCGGGGGGGGGGGGAGGATCAGTAGCTCACCCTGATGTCGCTGGTATTCTCGGCGGAGGCGGAAGTACGACGGCGACGGATTCTTCCGCGACGACGGCGGGACGGCAGCGGCGGAGTAGCTGACGGCGACGTCGATTTCGGCCAGCCCGGCTCGATTCCTTTGGTGGAGAGGAAGAAGACGGCGCGGCGGAGCGATTGGTGGTCGTCGCTCGGCTTGGGGAGCCCTCAATCAGCGGCGACCAGCGGTGGCCATGGTTGAGCTTCGGGAGCTTGGGGAGAGGGAAATAAGAAGCGAGGGCAGAGGAGCCGGAGTGGGGATTGGGGAGCAGCACGTGGTGGGGGCTCGTTTTCCTGCTCTCCTCGCAGGTGGAGGCAGAGGGGAGGGGGGGGGGGCGGCGAGGTGAGAGCGAGGAAGGAGCACGGCATGGCGCCAGTGCTTCTCTTGGCTACAGGAAGAAGAAAAGGGCCACTTACAGAAAACCCCTGGAAGTTTTAATTTCATCACGGACAAGTCCTTCTCTGTTCTGGGAAATGATTCCAGCAGCTGTATTTGAATTAATTGAGTCACTTTAACACTTCCAAAAATTATGAAATAATTTGGGGAGACTCCCTTGTCATTTAGTTACTCCACCAAAATTGGGGTTTAAAAATAAAATGTTTTGACCAACTTTTGTTCAAAGTGTTTCATTGTGGCAATTTTGCTAATTTCCAAAATGATATTCCTTTAGGAATTTGAAGCAATTGCAAATTATGACTTTTGAGCTCTTGGAACTTCCTTGACAAATATAAGATGTCAAGTACTTGTGTTTTGCAAGTTTGAATATCTTCATTGTTTTGAATTTGTAAACGAAGCAATTCACATATGATGTTTCTCACTGTTATATTTTCTTGAGCATTTTCATTAAGGATGCCATGATGCACAAGAAATGAAAAGCGAAAATTTTAATCACACTTTTAGGTTCACAATTTTTTTGGGCTGTTACAGGATTATTGCACAGGAATTTGCTGGTGATGTTCGCCTGACTGATACCCGTGCAGATGAGGCAGAACGTGGTATTACTATCAAATCCACGGGTATCTCTCTCTACTATGAGATGAGTGATGAATCCCTCGCCAGTTACAAAGGCGACAGGGATGGGAACGATTACCTGATCAACCTTATTGATTCACCTGGCCACGTTGACTTTTCTTTTGAAGTCACAGCTGCTCTTCGTATCACTGATGGTGCTTTGGTGCGATTATGAGGTTCTACAGCGTATATGGCGCACAGCGCATATCCTGTCCGCTCCTTTTCTCTGAGGATGTGTGCTGCATGCCTGCATGCTGCATGCGAGCTCTCTCTCTCTCTCTTCGTTTTATCAACTGTCAGCTACTAGCTAGCTGTGTAGCCTTTCCTCTCTCTTCGCATGCAGCCACACTGGCAGAGGCGTACATGGCTGCGCATGCACCGTGATGCTCTAGATTTAAACTAAATACAAATTAATGATGCAAAAGAATATAAATAACGACGCAACAAAAATGGTGTTCTGGTTGGCAGAGGCTGTGGTTGACTGTATTGAGGGTGTCTGTGACCAGACTGAAACTGTTCTGCGCCAGGCTCTTGGTGAGAGGATTAGACCTGTCCTTACCGTCAAAAAGATGGACAGGTGTTTCCTGGAGCTTCAAGTTGACGGCGAGGAAGCCTATCAGACTTTCTCGCGTGTCATTGAGAATGCCAATGTCATCATGGCAAGATATGAAGATGCGCTTCTTGGTGATGTCCAAGTGTACCCATAGAAGGGGACTGTTGCATTCTCTGCTGGTCTGCATGGGTGGGCTTTTACCCTTACAAACTTTGCTAAGATGTACGCCTCCAAGTTTGGAGTTGATGAATCAAAGATGATGGAGAGGCTCTGGGGTGAGAACTTCTTTGACCCAGCCAGAAAGAAATGGACCTCCAAGAACACTGGCTCAGGTACCTGTAAGAGAGGTTTTGTTCAGTTCAGCTATGAGCCAATCAAGCGAATCATTGAGATCTGCATGAATGATCAGAAGGATAAGTTGTGGCCTATGTTGAAGAAGCTTGGTGTCACCATGAAGAATGATGAGAAGGACCTGATGTGCAAGGCTCTCATGAAGCGTGTCATGCAAGCTTGGTTGCCTGCCAGTCGTGCTCTACTTGAGATTATGGTGTACCATCTGCCCTCTCCCTCAAAGGCTCAGAGGTATCGTGTAGAGAACTTGTACGAGGGCCCCCCTTGATGATATATATGCAAATGCTATCAGAAACTGTGACCCTGATGGTCCTCTTATGTTGTACGTTTCCAAGTTGATTCCAGCATCTGACAAGGGCAGATTCTTTGCCTTTGGTCGTAGTTTTTGCTGGGAGGGTTGCAACTGGGATGAAGGTCCGTATCATGGGTCACAACTTTGTTCCTGGCCAGAAGAAAAATCTCTACACGAAGAGTGTACAGCGTACTGTTATCTGGATGGGAAAGAAGCAGGAGTCTGTTGAGGATGTTTCTTGTGGAAACACTGTTGCTTTGGTTGGTTTGGATCAGTTTATCACAAAGAATGCGACTCTGACGGGTGAGAAGGAAGTTGATGCCTGCCCAATCAGAGCAATGAAGTTCTCTGTGTCCCCTGTTGTGCGTGTTGCTGTTCAGTGCAAGGTGGCCTCTGATCTCCCTAAGCTGGTTGAAGGTTTGAAGCGGTTGGCCAAGTCTGATCCTATGGTCCTCTGTTCCATTGAGGAGTCTGGTGAGCATATCATCGATGGAGCTGGTGAGCTTCACCTTGAAATTTGCCTGAAGGATCTGCAGGACGACTTCATGGGTGGTCCTGAAATCATTGTTTCACCTCTTGTCGTCTCAAAACTCAGTTGCAAGTGCAGTTTCAACTGGCTTATAGACTCTAGAAAATCGATGTTGCAACTGGCTTATAGACTCGATAAAATCTCAGTTGCAAGTGCAATTGCAAACTGGCTTCGAAACAAAAAAAAAATAATAATAATAAAATAATAGAGGTGTGCCGTTTTCTCGCCGACCCCATGCCTCGCTGGGTGTCTGTGTCCAGACTGAAACTGTTCTGCGCCAGGCTCTTGGTGAGAGGATTAGACCTGTCCTTACCGTAAAAAAGATGGACATGTGTTTCCTGGAGCTTCAAGTTGACGGCGAGGAAGCCTATCAGACTTTCTCGCGTGTCATTGAGAATGCCAATGTCATCATGGCAACATATGAAGATGCGCTTCTTGGTGATGTCCAAGTGTACCCAGAGAAGGGGACTGTTGCATTCTCTGCTGGTCTGCATGGGTGGGCTTTTACCCTTACAAACTTTGCTAAGATGTACGCCTCCAAGTTTGGAGTTGATGAATCAAAGATGATGGAGAGGCTATGGGGTGAGAACTTCTTTGACCCAGCCACAAAGAAATGGACCTCCAAGAACACTGGCTCAGGTACCTATAAGAGAGGTTTTGTTCAGTTCAGCTATGAGCCAATCAAGCGAATCATTGAGATCTGCATGAATGATCAGAAGGATAAGTTGTGGCCTATGTTGAAGAAGCTTGGTGTCACCATGAAGAATGATGAGAAGGACCTGATGTGCAAGGCTCTCATGAAGCGTGCCATGCAAGCTTGGTTGCCTGCCAATCGTGGTCTACTTGAGATGATGGTGTACCATCTGCCCTCTCCCTCGAAGGCTCAGAGGTATCGTGTAGAGAACTTGTACGAGGGCCCCCTGTGGGGACCCCAGACCGGCAGTCTGAGACCTCCAGTATGCATACATTCACGATCCCATGATCAGTCAGTCGTGAACAACATACTTAAGTTGGCATTGCAGATACATCATCCATTACATAACGAATACTTAAGGTCTTACACAAAGGGGGCACATGACCACGCCTTAATCAACAGCCACGCAGGGCCGACAAACTACTCATAACACAGCGGAAGACATTAACACACAACGTGATAGAGCCCAAGTCATGCCTTGACTACCTACAGGCAACTGACTGGGAGACGTTCCTAGTTCGCACAGACGTCGACGAACTCTCGATCTTCCGCATACTCCTCATCTTCGACGTAGTCTTCTCAATGAAAATCTGGACATTGGAATATCCAGGGCACAGCCATGAGTACAATTATGTACTCGCAAGACATCCCGAATGAATTTTATGAAATGCGAGTATGCTTATATGGTGGAATAGGTAGGCTGTAATTAGGGTTCACTACCCATGATGGATGAAAGATTCATCATGGTTGATTAACATCTCTATATCTTTATTGAAAAAGATACTTCAAAAGATAAGTTTTCGCAAAGAAATATTGAAGAGAAGAGCAGATTTTTTTCTTTGCAAAACTTCTTGGAAAACACTCATCAGGTTTCCATCATCAGCACCTCCCAGGTACTTAATCCGCCTTTCCAGTACCTCCCAGGTACACTCCTTTCCAAAACCTCCTTTTTAAAAACATCGACACAATGCTAGACGACATTGACCATTCAGCTGTCCATGACCGCGGACGCGGCTATTCGAATAGTTTTGACTCTGCAGAGTTTGTACACTTTCACCACACCATCCGGTACATCTGCCGTGAACACCACGGACTGCCCGCGACAGTATGCGAACATCAGATAACCGATCATAACTTCCACTATGTCTATGCTAGTATGCGATTACCTCTTCAGTGGGTTTGTTCTCCCCGGCACCGAGTGAGCTAGCCGTATCGATCCGGTTGCCCCTAGACATCACACCGCCATGGCAGGAGACCCACTGTTGCTTGCCGGTGGCACTCGCAGTCCACACTTTGTATGCCCATATCCAGCATTCGGTTCCGGGGACTTTAACCCCTTCTAGCCAATTGAGGTAAAGTCTCACACTAACACAAACAAGCTTCCATTAAGCCCGTGCCCATTTTGAGTGATGTGGTTGTACGGTAGGGCTGTCAGGCACAAGACTAGTCTATGTGTCGTTTTCGAAAAACATTTCCAAAACATCTTCTTCACAATCCTCCCGTGGACAAGGTCCCACCTTTCCCGGGTTTTTCTTTTAAAACCTTTGTTTTTCGAAAACACACTTTTAGGGGTGTCCACTTAGGGACTTCAAAATTATTAACTTGTGGTGGTAAATATTCCATATGGTGGCTAAGGGCTTGGTAACACCAAGTTGTAACTAATGGCAATGTAATAATTTATAATAACACTAGTAGTAATGGCCATATCAAAAATAGTTTTGTTTTTCCAAGTTTTTGTAAAACTTCAGAAGTAAATCATGCATGATATAATGATAAGTATAGTAGCAAGCATTTGGGAGCTTGCCTTGGTACTGGTCAAAGTCTTGTCCCTGAAATAAACAGGATTGACAATAGGCCTCCTCAGCAACAGCTTCTTCCTCGGGTTCTAGCGTCGCAAAAGAGAGTAACCACCAATCAGTACCAACTAAAGGTACATACTAGCAACAAGCATCACATACAGCAAGCAAACATCATTGCACAACAATCATCTACTTTTCAAAAATAAAAATCTACCACATATTTTTATTTGAAAAGAAAACTAATAGAGCTATGCTCTAGTTTGAGAATTTTATTCTCAAACCAAAATGCAATGGGGTCAGTGGGTGTACCACTATCAACCAAAGCATAAAGAGGTCATTTAGCCTCTGGTCATTTACAAAAGTCACCTAAACACAAGCTAGACAAAAATCTATTCATACTAGTGAGTCACAAATATTATCAAAAGTAATATTCTAGTTAAACATGCTTTGCTAAGGGCTAAGTAATATCCAAACAAGGGTGACATGCTATTCAACCAGTAGCAACATAACAAGCTACTGATGTTCACACAACACTCTCTAAAGTCATTCCATATAAAGGATTTTTATCCTCATACAATCCCTAAATGCTAGAAAAGTCTAGGAAATAGTCCTACTAGTGATAATATCCTCTCACAACACATGAAGCACTCAACTTCTCCTAGCATGTTATCAATATGAAGTAACACAATCATAACAGAGAATATCAAACCTACACATGCTAGAAATCACAAAAAGAATACTAACCCATATTATAAAACTAAATAAAACTATAAATAATTATTATCAGAAAAGCATAAAATCTAGTTTTGCTCACCCAATTAAATCTACAGCTCAATAAATCACACCAAGATAGGATTAGGTACTCCTAAACATATACAAGCCAACACAATTGGATTCACTTCAAAAATCATCACCAAATAATTTCCAAAAATCCTAGAATAGCCTACTGGACATTTACAGAAATGCATGCCATTTTAATTAGGTTGATCTTTAGCAAGCAAGACCAAGTTCTACTGCTAGGTAACACTTAGAGCTTTCCAAAACAGTTGAGTTTGCATTTTTGTGATTCTTAGAAAAAAAGATATTTAAGTTTTAGTGAAAACCAGTACTTCTGCCTCTCCATTTATTTCTCCAAAAATAATGACTAAAATGTAGATCTACAAGTTGGGTGTGTTTAAGAACTTGCAGAGGTACTACCCAGATTTTTGGTTTGATTTTATTTTGCATTTTCCTATTTTAAACGGATTTAAACCAGAGACACATATTCTGCCAGTTTCTAAAAACTGAAAATCACAGAAAAGAAAAAAAAACGGCGCACGGGCCGAATCTCGCTGGGCGAGCCCAGCTAAGGCCGAAGCGGCCCAGCTAGGTGCGCGCGTGGCGCGGCGCGGGAACGGGTGGCGTTCAAAGGGAGCCGTCGATCTGGAGATCGACGATCCAGCGCGTCTTCTTCCTCTCCTCTCTCTCTCTCTCACCGCGACACGGGAAGATCGAGCTCGGGGATAGCTCACCTAGGGGCGACGTGGGGCGGTGGCGAGTGGTTGGGGCGGTCACGCGAGCTTGAAGCCGTGCAGGGGTGGCGGCGGCAGCGGCAACGGTGCCACGGTGCAACTCCGGCGAGCTCGAGGTCCGGCGGGACGTCGAGGACGGCGGCGGCGCTTCTGCAGGCAAGAGGCCAGGAAAACGTGTCAGGGGCGTGTTCTGGAAGCTCGGCGGTGCGATGGTGCAGAGAGGTAGGAGAAATCGGCAGTGGAGCGGCGGCAACCTCCAACGCGACCTCGCTCGGGCTCCGGCGAGTTCTTCCTCCGCCTCGCTCGCAGAGAGCGAGAGGTAAGGAAAAGATGGGGTGGGGCGGGTGCGGTGGATGTGTGGAGGTGGGTGGCGAAGTGTGAGAGGCAGTGGTGGCTTAAATCCGAGGAAAACATCCTCTCCCCCACTCGGTGTCAACGGCCGGGCGGCGTGGGTGTGTTCGAGCACGCAAACGTCGGCTCTGGGCTTCCTCAGGGCGTCAACTGGTGTCCTCTCCGTTGAGTGGGTTCTGGGCAGGGCAAGGACGCGAGGAGGAGTGAAGAAATGGGCTGCTCTCTCCTCACGGTCCACTCCCGAGTCACATCACGGCCACCTCCATGTCTCCTCTCCTACTGCTCCTCGTTGACCTCAACGAAGCCATACAATGGCATGGAGATGAAGTGGGGACATGGGGGAGTAGAATGGACATGGTCGCTCCCTCTGGTTCGCACGAAATCAACACGAAAACGTGCTCCAAAATTCTGCCCGTGCTGTGAACAGTAATCTTCAGAAAATTCAGTTTTTCAGAAAAACGGCTAAGTGTCAGGGCAGTCAACAGATAGCAAAAGTTGCTGCTTTAATCACCTAGCAAATCAAGTCCAAATGGAAAAATTTAAATTGGTAAATGATCTCCAGGTTGAATACTTCCATTTAATATTTTTGGTCCATTTTTGAAAAATGTTTAAGGGCAGGGAAACATGCTGGTAAGTGGGCTACTCTCTGACTGTTTCTGACTTTTCTGTTTTTCTGTTTTTTTCTGTTTTCTGTCTTAATCTTTAGCCATATAAACATGCATGTATCTAGGGGTTCCAAAGGTACAAAAAGGGTGATCCAAGGGCATGGAACCAATGTCCACACACCATAGATCATCTCCAAACTCAAATTTTCCATAATTGCACATTTTAACCACATAAAATAACATGTCCAAAACAGCAAGTCTTAACAGATTTCAGAAAATAAAAACCTAATTAGAAAATTCTAAAAATTTGTTTTGCACAAACCACAAGCACTAATATTTCACACATGGATGATCAAGAGTACAAGCACAAGTGGGTTCACACATAGGTTCATAAAATCATAATTTTAAAACATCTACTTGGGTAGGGTTTTAGGAGAAACCCTAATTAATTTTTTTTGAAAAACTCACTCAAACCACTATGCATTTTTGAAATCTTGGATGCTTCCTTGCTAAATGATGTTGTCAAGTTAAAAATCAAGTTGATGAAATGGTTTTGGACAAAAATCTCTCAAGGCACCATGTTGGAAAATGGATTAAAACAAGAATTTCTTAAATGGACCTCGAGAGAAAACTAGGTTGGTTTTATGAAAAATTTAAATTGGTTTGGAAAGAAATCACTCCTTGCCTTGCAAAACACAAAGTATTGTTTCAACAAAAATATCAGGTGAAAATAAAAGTTTTTGTTGGCTCAAAAATTTGGGGTCCTACTACCACTTATAGAGGCAAAATTTTGGGCTGTGACAGATCTTCCCCCCTTAAAATGAATCTCGTCCCCGAGATTCGCGGGTGGGGTACTAGGGAATTCGAGGGTATGGGATTTAGAGATACAAAAAATTTCTTCGTACTAAAATATTTGTGCCACCAATAATTGGCTCACAGACACAGTGAGATTGGTTTGTCCAAAATTATATTTGTAAAGGATTTAGGGAAAACGAGGGGTACGGTTGCGAGTCTCGCCTCTCTTTCTTCTCTTCTTCTTTCTCGCTTTCTCTCCTTCCTCACATGGCCTGGTTTCAGTGCGCGGAGCACTCATCGGTGGTGGTACTGATGCGCGTGCTGCGATGCAGCGGCCAGCACGGCTTTGGGGATCAAAGATTCGATGATTTCGCGCAAAAGGGCGAGCACTGCTCGTGATTTCTTCACTTTCCCGCGCAAGACGGTGACGAGGGGCGGCACTCGAGCTTGGGCTATAAATCGGAAACCTCCTAGGCTATTCTACTCCTCACATCCACCATGAGCTTCATTCACGCCTTCTTCAGAGCCTACTGCGAGATGCTGGAGAGAGCGGGCTTCATTGAGCATGTCCTCATCGTCGTGTTCTTCGGGATCTCGTTGTCGGTGGTGACCGCTCTGCTGTATGCGGCGTTGGTCATTTTGATCCTTAGCTTATGCAGGTGGTGGTCTGACGCTGGTGGAGATGCTGCGGCAGTAGAGCTAGCTGCGCCGGAGGGGCTTGTTGCAGAGGAGGAGCAAGCTGCAGTGGAGGTGCAAGCTGCACCGCCGGTGGCTGAGGTGGCTGTTCTTCCGGCTGGAGGTGAGCAGGCTGCTCGAGCTGTCCGTCGTCGTCGTGGGGCTCGTGACACTGCTTCGGGTGAAGCAGGCTCGTCTTCAGGCAGTGCCGTGGAGCGTGTGAGCGAGTAGGAATTTTCTGGAGTGTTTTGCATACGTACTGGGTTGTTGCAGTGTTCTTCGTTAGGGCCGAGTTTGTATCCTTTGTTTCCTGAAGTTTCTCTTCTGTAGTGACCTCCGGGTTGTATCAATCTTGCCTTCGCTGACGAGCTGGAGCAAGATTTGTATCGTTGAATCCTTCTTGGCTACCCTAACTCTGGTCTTGCAGCATTCACAGATTTGTAGAGGTACGAGCGTTTCAGAGAGGGAAACGGGCTACTGAGAAAATATCTCGCCAGAATTTAGCTGTGCGTGAGGCACATGGTTGATCCCAAAAGGGGAATCAATCTACACACGAGTTTTCCACAAACAACACAAATAACAAAGAACAGACAACACACCTTAAGACTTGTTTCCAAATCAACACCAATAACAAGAGGATCAAAGCACCAAATTTTAACAGAGGCTGATTCGACATCAACCCAACAGCTTACAACAACAAACACAACACCAACAACAAACAAGCAAACAACGTGCCGCTTCTACTAACCCACGAGCGCAGATCAAGCTAACAAAGCACGGGATCTACTCCGCTTGAGGGCCCTGGGTAGATGGTGGAGTACGGCCAAGACGAAGAGTGGTGTCCACCTCTCCATCTTCCGCGGGGTGGGGATCTACAGGCACACCTTCGAGGACTACACCTTGCTCTTGGGGTTGCTGCTGAACTCGGGCTACTGCACCTCGTGCTTCGATGAACTGGTGGACTGGGGTCACTGCTTCTGCTGGGATGGCCTGGAGGCTGGTACCTGACGCAGGGTTCCTTGACTCCTTCAGCTGTAGACTGACTTGGATCAGGGTGCGCCGAGTGGTCACGAGTTCTTCCAGCAGGGAATCACAGAGTGCCGACATTGCAGCTCCGTAGGCGACGCTGCTAATGATGGCGGGATCGACTTCTTTGTCGGTGGAGGTCTGGATCAGCTCTGCACCAGGCTGGGGCCTGGCTGGGAAAAAGCGGAACGCTCGACTTTGCGACACCACCGGCTCTGAGTGCCGGAGACGAGCAAGGGCTTCCCAGGCGGCCTTCTGGATGGTTTGATACAGAGTAGGCATGTTCCTACCGTGGATCACTTGGGGCTGCTTCGGGCCTGAGGGGTATGGACTGAGGTATACATCTGCTCGAAAATCACCCCCAGGAAATGGGGTTGAACTTTTGAACACGACATAACGAGGGGGAATGTGGCAACCGAGAAGATCACAGACTCTCCTGAGGACCAGTGGAAAACCGAGGTGCCCATCGGCCATGGTTTCTAGGAGGAAGGTGGGCAGCGCTGGCGATTCACTCGGGGCTTTGGAACTGGAGCAAGCCATGAGGGCAAGGTTTCTCAGCGGGATTCTACTTCAATGGCGAGGGTGGGGATGAATGGCAGATAGAACGGGTCTCATATAGGCTGGGATGTGTCGGTCGCTTCTTAAGGAAGATCCCGGCGAGTCTCTCTCACGCAGGGGGACAAGTCCTACTGCACCTTACGGCGGACCGACGCCTAGCCATGCCGGTTAGGCGGAGATGGGTCAAATCCATCGGGCTCTCCGTAGGGGAACATCAACTGGCAATCCTTTCTCTCTTGCTTGATCTCAAACTTGCCTTGGGAACATCGTCAGGTATACAAATTTGAATGGAGATAAGGTAGCAGAAGAAAATTTTAGGTAACTTTTAACTAAGAGGGGTAAGGTTTAGAATAATTTGAAAAGATGAGAGGAGAGTAAGCTATACTTAGGCTTCCTTAGCTGAAAATATTTTAGATGATAATTTAATGATACCAAAAAATTTTTTCTTTCCTATCTGGCGTCCATGCTAACTAAGGTCTCCTATAGTCAGGATGGCTCTGATACCAACTCTGTGGGGACCCCAGACCGGCAGTCTGAGACCTCCAGTATGCATACATTCACGATCCCATGATCAGTCAGTCGTGAACAACATACTTAAGTTGGCATTGCAGATACATCATCCATTACATAACGAATACTTAAGGTCTTACACAAAGGGGGCACATGACCACGCCTTAAACAACAGCCACGCAGGGCCGACAAACTACTCATAACACAGCGGAAGACATTAACACACAACGTGATAGAGCCCAAGTCATGCCTTGACTACCTACAGGCAACTGACTGGGAGACGTTCCTAGTTCGCACAGACGTCGACGAACTCTCGATCTTCCGCATACTCCTCATCTTCGACGTAGTCTTCTCAATGAAAATCTGGACATTGGAATATCCAGGGCACAGCCATGAGTACAATTATGTACTCGCAAGACATCCCGAATGAATTTTATGAAATGCGAGTATGCTTATATGGTGGAATAGGTAGGCTGTAATTAGGGTTCACTACCCATGATGGATGAAAGATTCATCATGGTTGATTAACATCTCTATATCTTTATTGAAAAAGATACTTCAAAAGATAAGTTTTCGCAAAGAAATATTGAAGAGAAGAGCAGATTTTTTTCTTTGCAAAACTTCTTGGAAAACACTCATCAGGTTTCCATCATCAGCACCTCCCAGGTACTTAATCCGCCTTTCCAGTACCTCCCAGGTACACTCCTTTCCAAAACCTCCTTTTTAAAAACATCGACACAATGCTAGACGACATTGACCATTCAGCTGTCCATGACCGCGGACGCGGCTATTCGAATAGTTTTGACTCTGCAGAGTTTGTACACTTTCACCACACCATCCGGTACATCTGCCGTGAACACCACGGACTGCCCGCGACAGTATGCGAACATCAGATAACCGATCATAACTTCCACTATGTCTATGCTAGTATGCGATTACCTCTTCAGTGGGTTTGTTCTCCCCGGCACCGAGTGAGCTAGCCGTATCGATCCGGTTGCCCCTAGACATCACACCGCCATGGCAGGAGACCCACTGTTGCTTGCCGGTGGCACTCGCAGTCCACACTTTGTATGCCCATATCCAGCATTCGGTTCCGGGGACTTTAACCCCTTCTAGCCAATTGAGGTAAAGTCTCACACTAACACAAACAAGCTTCCATTAAGCCCGTGCCCATTTTGAGTGATGTGGTTGTACGGTAGGGCTGTCAGGCACAAGACTAGTCTATGTGTCGTTTTCGAAAAACATTTCCAAAACATCTTCTTCACAATCCTCCCGTGGACAAGGTCCCACCTTTCCCGGGTTTTTCTTTTAAAACCTTTGTTTTTCGAAAACACACTTTTAGGGGTGTCCACTTAGGGACTTCAAAATTATTAACTTGTGGTGGTAAATATTCCATATGGTGGCTAAGGGCTTGGTAACACCAAGTTGTAACTAATGGCAATGTAATAATTTATAATAACACTAGTAGTAATGGCCATATCAAAAATAGTTTTGTTTTT
This sequence comes from Poa pratensis, assembly GCA_947311845.1. Lineage (NCBI taxonomy): Eukaryota > Viridiplantae > Streptophyta > Magnoliopsida > Poales > Poaceae > Poa > Poa pratensis. The sequence continues at coordinate 1,325,487 of CAMZMU010000078.1, read as the reverse complement.
CCAAGTTTTTGTAAAACTTCAGAAGTAAATCATGCATGATATAATGATAAGTATAGTAGCAAGCATTTGGGAGCTTGCCTTGGTACTGGTCAAAGTCTTGTCCCTGAAATAAACAGGATTGACAATAGGCCTCCTCAGCAACAGCTTCTTCCTCGGGTTCTAGCGTCGCAAAAGAGAGTAACCACCAATCAGTACCAACTAAAGGTACATACTAGCAACAAGCATCACATACAGCAAGCAAACATCATTGCACAACAATCATCTACTTTTCAAAAATAAAAATCTACCACATATTTTTATTTGAAAAGAAAACTAATAGAGCTATGCTCTAGTTTGAGAATTTTATTCTCAAACCAAAATGCAATGGGGTCAGTGGGTGTACCACTATCAACCAAAGCATAAAGAGGTCATTTAGCCTCTGGTCATTTACAAAAGTCACCTAAACACAAGCTAGACAAAAATCTATTCATACTAGTGAGTCACAAATATTATCAAAAGTAATATTCTAGTTAAACATGCTTTGCTAAGGGCTAAGTAATATCCAAACAAGGGTGACATGCTATTCAACCAGTAGCAACATAACAAGCTACTGATGTTCACACAACACTCTCTAAAGTCATTCCATATAAAGGATTTTTATCCTCATACAATCCCTAAATGCTAGAAAAGTCTAGGAAATAGTCCTACTAGTGATAATATCCTCTCACAACACATGAAGCACTCAACTTCTCCTAGCATGTTATCAATATGAAGTAACACAATCATAACAGAGAATATCAAACCTACACATGCTAGAAATCACAAAAAGAATACTAACCCATATTATAAAACTAAATAAAACTATAAATAATTATTATCAGAAAAGCATAAAATCTAGTTTTGCTCACCCAATTAAATCTACAGCTCAATAAATCACACCAAGATAGGATTAGGTACTCCTAAACATATACAAGCCAACACAATTGGATTCACTTCAAAAATCATCACCAAATAATTTCCAAAAATCCTAGAATAGCCTACTGGACATTTACAGAAATGCATGCCATTTTAATTAGGTTGATCTTTAGCAAGCAAGACCAAGTTCTACTGCTAGGTAACACTTAGAGCTTTCCAAAACAGTTGAGTTTGCATTTTTGTGATTCTTAGAAAAAAAGATATTTAAGTTTTAGTGAAAACCAGTACTTCTGCCTCTCCATTTATTTCTCCAAAAATAATGACTAAAATGTAGATCTACAAGTTGGGTGTGTTTAAGAACTTGCAGAGGTACTACCCAGATTTTTGGTTTGATTTTATTTTGCATTTTCCTATTTTAAACGGATTTAAACCAGAGACACATATTCTGCCAGTTTCTAAAAACTGAAAATCACAGAAAAGAAAAAAAAACGGCGCACGGGCCGAATCTCGCTGGGCGAGCCCAGCTAAGGCCGAAGCGGCCCAGCTAGGTGCGCGCGCGTGGCGCGGCGCGGGAACGGGTGGCGTTCAAAGGGAGCCGTCGATCTGGAGATCGACGATCCAGCGCGTCTTCTTCCTCTCCTCTCTCTCTCTCTCTCACCGCGACACGGGAAGATCGAGCTCGGGGATAGCTCACCTAGGGGCGACGTGGGGCGGTGGCGAGTGGTTGGGGCGGTCACGCGAGCTTGAAGCCGTGCAGGGGTGGCGGCGGCAGCGGCAACGGTGCCACGGTGCAACTCCGGCGAGCTCGAGGTCCGGCGGGACGTCGAGGACGGCGGCGGCGCTTCTGCAGGCAAGAGGCCAGGAAAACGTGTCAGGGGCGTGTTCTGGAAGCTCGGCGGTGCGATGGTGCAGAGAGGTAGGAGAAATCGGCAGTGGAGCGGCGGCAACCTCCAACGCGACCTCGCTCGGGCTCCGGCGAGTTCTTCCTCCGCCTCGCTCGCAGAGAGCGAGAGGTAAGGAAAAGATGGGGTGGGGCGGGTGCGGTGGATGTGTGGAGGTGGGTGGCGAAGTGTGAGAGGCAGTGGTGGCTTAAATCCGAGGAAAACATCCTCTCCCCCACTCGGTGTCAACGGCCGGGCGGCGTGGGTGTGTTCGAGCACGCAAACGTCGGCTCTGGGCTTCCTCAGGGCGTCAACTGGTGTCCTCTCCGTTGAGTGGGTTCTGGGCAGGGCAAGGACGCGAGGAGGAGTGAAGAAATGGGCTGCTCTCTCCTCACGGTCCACTCCCGAGTCACATCACGGCCACCTCCATGTCTCCTCTCCTACTGCTCCTCGTTGACCTCAACGAAGCCATACAATGGCATGGAGATGAAGTGGGGACATGGGGGAGTAGAATGGACATGGTCGCTCCCTCTGGTTCGCACGAAATCAACACGAAAACGTGCTCCAAAATTCTGCCCGTGCTGTGAACAGTAATCTTCAGAAAATTCAGTTTTTCAGAAAAACGGCTAAGTGTCAGGGCAGTCAACAGATAGCAAAAGTTGCTGCTTTAATCACCTAGCAAATCAAGTCCAAATGGAAAAATTTAAATTGGTAAATGATCTCCAGGTTGAATACTTCCATTTAATATTTTTGGTCCATTTTTGAAAAATGTTTAAGGGCAGGGAAACATGCTGGTAAGTGGGCTACTCTCTGACTGTTTCTGACTTTTCTGTTTTTCTGTTTTTTTCTGTTTTCTGTCTTAATCTTTAGCCATATAAACATGCATGTATCTAGGGGTTCCAAAGGTACAAAAAGGGTGATCCAAGGGCATGGAACCAATGTCCACACACCATAGATCATCTCCAAACTCAAATTTTCCATAATTGCACATTTTAACCACATAAAATAACATGTCCAAAACAGCAAGTCTTAACAGATTTCAGAAAATAAAAACCTAATTAGAAAATTCTAAAAATTTGTTTTGCACAAACCACAAGCACTAATATTTCACACATGGATGATCAAGAGTACAAGCACAAGTGGGTTCACACATAGGTTCATAAAATCATAATTTTAAAACATCTACTTGGGTAGGGTTTTAGGAGAAACCCTAATTAAATTTTTTTTGAAAAACTCACTCAAACCACTATGCATTTTTGAAATCTTGGATGCTTCCTTGCTAAATGATGTTGTCAAGTTAAAAATCAAGTTGATGAAATGGTTTTGGACAAAAATCTCTCAAGGCACCATGTTGGAAAATGGATTAAAACAAGAATTTCTTAAATGGACCTCGAGAGAAAACTAGGTTGGTTTTATGAAAAATTTAAATTGGTTTGGAAAGAAATCACTCCTTGCCTTGCAAAACACAAAGTATTGTTTCAACAAAAATATCAGGTGAAAATAAAAGTTTTTGTTGGCTCAAAAATTTGGGGTCCTACTACCACTTATAGAGGCAAAATTTTGGGCTGTGACACCCCCCTTGATGATTTATATGCAAATGCTATCAGAAACTGTGACCCTGACGGTCCTCTTATGTTGTACGTTTCCAAGTTGATTCCAGCAGCTGACAAGGGCAGATTCTTTGCCTTTGGTCGTAGTTTTTGCTGGGAGGGTTGCAACTGGGATGAAGGTCCGTATCATGGGTCACAACTTTATTCCTGGCTAGAAGAAAGATCTCTACACGAAGAGTGTCCAGCGTACTGTTATCTGGATGGGAAAGAAGCAGGAGTCTGTTGAGGATGTTCCTTGTGGAAACAATGTTGCTTTGGTTGGTTTGGATCAGTTCATCACGAAGAATGCGACTCTGACGGGTGAGAAGGAAGTTGATGCCTGCCCAATCAGAGCAATGAAGTTCTCTGTGTCCCCTGTTGTGCGTGTTGCTGTTCAGTGCAAGGTGGCCTCTGATCTCCCTAAGCTAGTTGAAGGTTTGAAGCGGTTGGCCAAGTCTGATCCTATGGTCCTCTGTTCCATTGAGGAGTCTGGTGAGCATATCATCGCTGGAGCTAGTGAGCTTCACCTTGAAATTTGCCTGAAGGATCGGCATGACGACTTCATGGGTGGTGCTGAAATCATTGTTTCACCTCTTGTCGTCTCAAAACTCAGTTGCAAGTGCAGTTTCAACTGGCTTATAGACTCTAGAAAATCGATGTTGCAACTGGCTTATAGACTCGATAAAATCTCAGTTGCAAATGCAATTGCAAACTGGCTTAGAAACAAAATAAATAAATAATAATAATAAAAAAATGAATAGAGGTGTGCCGTTTTCTCGCCGACCCCATGCCTCGCTGGCAGTCCGGTTCGACTATCTTGATACCCAAAATACAGTTGCAAGTATAGTATCAACTGCATAAAAAAATCTCACTTGCAAATGCAGTTGCAACTGACTTCCAGACTCGGCAAAATTCAAATTCCTTTTATGTGGTAATGTTCTGGTACATCTCACATAGAATATGGTTTATATTGTTGACATCAAAAGTCCTAATGTATGAAAAAAATATCTTTTGCAAAACCCTTCACACTACCTGGTACTTCTAAAAAAGCGCAACATCTATTCAAAAATTAACATGACAAAATATAAAATGAACAACAAAATGCCATATGAAACTAGAAAACATAAATCGAAAAGACAATCACGAAACAAAAAAGTCCATATCTTTAAATCATCCTATCCAAACAAAATAAAAAATCTAATTTTTTATCACGTTAAAAATCCCCGTCACAAAAACTTATTTGACACATTACACTAAAAGAAACTACATATGGATAAAACATCTACCTTCAGAATGCTTGCAACAAAAAAAAAATTTAACAAAATAAATAAATTTTCAGCGGTCACACAAACAAACAATGACTCAATAACCTGATAAAGATATTTCAATTTTTCAAAAAAAAACCCGACAAAAATTAACAAAAAGACGGACCATACAAAACCCAACACCAGCCCATTATCTAATTCGCAATCTACTGAAGAAAAAAATCCAGTCAGACCGCAGAAAGCCAACCAACAACCCATCAAATACCCAGCCCAGTTGAGTCATTTATTTGCACTCTCCAGAAAAAACTCAGTCGGACCACAAAAAAGACCCAACAAACAAACAACAAACGCAACCCACGTTTTGGGAAAAACGATAAAGATAAATAAAAAGGTTAAGGTAAAACAAAACCGACAAATATGAAGGTAAAACTATCACCTTTGCTGTATCATATAGAAAAGAGAGAAAAAAGGAGAAGGAAAATACAAACCAATGTGCACCGGTTCCTAATGTAAGCAAACAAGTAGCTTGTATCGTGGTCGTTAGTATGTTCGTGTAGACCACTGGAAGTCGCAAGTTTGAATCTAGCCAATATAAGTTATTTTCACCGAATCTTTCATTTTGTTGGGCTGGCCCAAAACTGTTAGTAGCATGTGCAAGATAATAAAAAGTAAAAGACAAACAATAAAATTTGCATGAATCTCCGCACAATATCTGACGGTGGTACAGTTGACTAAGCACCGACGACTAATTCTCCACAAAACTGAAAATATAATTAGAAAAGAAAAAAATAAGTACATGAAAATACAAAAACAAAAAAAAGATTATCCTGCACTTCCTTTAGAAAACAAAATCAACGGAACAAAAAAAAAACCTCACACATGCATGCGTCCCAAATCCAAGGACAAAAAGGAAAAAAAATCTCATCATGCAAACTTTAAACTTTGGATGGATCGATTGTACTCTAGATATATCAATCGATTCCTCTCAGATGCTTAGCAAAACCGATAGAAAAATACAAGAGTACGTTTGCTCTCTGTAATAAAAACAAGGGAATATATCTAGAAGAAAACGAGTATAAGGCCCAAATTCGTAAATAAAAAGAAAAAGGAAAACAAGGTCCATCGTGAGTAGAGGGACGGTAGAAAGAAAATAAAGAAAGGCCCATGCGTACGTACCTCCGCTCCGAGCGACGCGCCTACAAGTCGTGTTGCTACGAGACAAATGACAATTAGCGTCACGAATCTTAACGCTAAATCTAATGGTTCGGAAGTTGACTGAGAGCTGAGAATTAGCAAAACTGTTATTTTTATTGTAAAAGTGAATTTGTGTGTGTGTGTGTGGGGGGGGGGGGAGCACTACCTAGTTCACTCGAATTAATCAATGCCACTGCCAAAAGGTTTTTATCGAGGATGGCTATTTTTTTTATGTCGTTCAGGATGGCTATATTATTTCCCACTCTAATCTAATAAAACCAAATCTTATCTAACCCTATCTGCAATCGTTATGGAATATGCATGAATGTGACCTACATTTAGTGGGACTCGACTTTAGCGGTATCCATGATAACTATATATCTCCAAATATTGTAACACTTTGACTAATCCCATCAATCTCGCACGAGAAGGACGGGGCACGCGACCACTCTGTGGATTGCTCATTTTTATAGTAGTGTAGCATGATATTAATTGGTAAATTGATTAAGTCTCGCTCGTAATATGAGGAACCAAGAGTTAACGAGATAGCCCAAGAGATTCGACACCACCATTTGACAAGAATCCTAGGATGAAATCCTTTTTTGTATGAAAAATGTATACAACTGACGGTTGGTCATCAATCTTCAACGTGCCGCTCGACACAAGTGACAAAATAGTAGTAAGAACCGCTAAAAAATTCCATCACAAAATGGCAGGCTGTCTTCTTATATTGTAGAAGGTTCGGTGGGCCCTTAGACAATTAAATTGGGGCCCACTCAGTAGTGGCAGGCGCCGTATGGTCCATGCCACTTCAGGATATATATATATATATATATATATATATATATATATATATCCCCTAAAAAAACTTCAGGATATATATTTTTCGAACCATGTCACTTTAGGATATTTTGCTTGCACTCGTGGCAAAGTTAGCCGCTCTGGTTTGGTACTACTACGTGGAAAGTGCATGCATTGTAGAAGCTAGCTAGCAAGTGGAAGGGCAGCAGTGTACGAGGAGCTAGTCAAGCGGTAATAAAGCGAGCATGTACATGTGTGGAAGATTAGGCATAGACAGCTAGACACGCAAGCTTTAAACTAATCTCCTTTTCATTTTTGCTTTTGCCAAAAGTGAGAGTGAAGTGCGCAGGAGCTAGCTAGATTCGTTTCAGCAAAGACCACGAGGAAAGCGATCAAAGCATGCGTATATATAGAAGATAACTATATACACATTGTGCGCGTTGAGGTAATCTATATATCGCTAATTACCAAGATATAATTAAACATGCATGATGTATCCCATATGGGAGTCAGTGCGGCTCACACTGAAGAAAAAGCACGACTATTTGACCCATCACCTCATCTTATTTCGTAATGAGATCGAGAGATAGTACTGTAGTATCTTAACGATGACAATCTGACTTTCCAGGTGATGGCCTTTTTCCACAAGGAAAACACCCTTTGGTTCTGCCCAATTACGTTTCAGTGTAAAGATATTGCTAGTACCATTTCAGTGTATACAGGATGCTTCGTGAAGACGATCGAGTTGGTAAAGGCAAAGCTGCCCCTGCCGATCGATCGACCGCTTTTAGTTCAAACTTTTCCCGGCCGGTCGCCATTTTCGGCGCAAGCCGATTAGTAAGTAAGATGGAGATGAAACATGCTAGACCTTTTTGACTCAATTGGACATTTGAAAAATAGTACTGTACGGAGTAGTAGTGCGTCAACTTTTTGAATAAATTGGCCGGTGTCCCGTGTTATCGGTTAAGCTGCCTCTCCGTTTGCGCAAATAGTCGTCAAACAATTTGAATAAATCCAGCCGTTGCAGCAGTGCATCAACGTTTTGTCTTTCTTTCAGTGGCGCAAACGCTGCATGTTCCATCAGGCCGGTAAAAATCCAGTACCAGCTGTTTAGAGCCAAAATCCACATGAGAATCTAACCGTTGGCTATCAAACGGACGGCCTGGAGCTAGTGTTACCATGACCCCCAGCTGCACATGCACCACAAGTATGCATCAGCTGGTCCCCGATGCCCAAACCATGCACATTTCAATCACCAACCGATGATTCTTTGAAAAGAAAGGTGAATCTTTGAGATGAGACGACACACATAAAGACCATCTTTCAAAAGAAAAGCGCAGATACTTAGATACGAGATGCAGTGTATGTATATCTATCTCCACGTGATCTTATCACCAACAGTAGCTTAGCTTGCCAGGCACCTTTGCCGGAAAGTTTGCCATTTGCCCACATTCATGTTCTTCCCCACATATGCCCACCATCACACAGTTCATCTAGTACTTTGACATATCATATCGTGCAAGCACCTGGTTTTTGTGTTCTCTTGCCCATGGGATGGCCGATCACATGCCGCCTGGTTTTGGTTTCATGGCGGGTTGGGTTGCAACCTTTTTAGGGCATTTATAGTTGAAGGTCCTTATAGAAGTGGTTGTAAAAATAAACCGGTTTTCGTGTAAATACTAGTGGTTATTTAAACAAGAGAAATGCTGACTATACACCTCCCGTATAGAAATAAGCATTGGTGCTTCTGAAAAATCTTGGTCTAGGCATCCGAATAAATGAATAAACACGGTATACGACTGAAAATTACCCCTTCAGGTGCAAATTCAATTAGAAAGAGTCGTGTTTTGTTTACCAAACAAACATTGGCAAGAGGAACAAAGGGTAATTATATGCCAGAAAATAACCCATTACCCTCCATACATCCCCGTGATAAAGCAAATAAGTACCTCATAAAAATCTTCACTTTTGATCATCCAAAAAAGCACTCCACGTGCACCTTACCCGTCGCGTTGCAGAAAGTAGTCTTGACCGAATATCAGCCAATTTCTGCCGACATTACACTCATATATATCTTTGATCAAACTTGAACGCATCCAAACTACACTGATGATTAGTTCTTGTGCCATTTGTGCCCCTTCTCCATCAGTCGAGCTGCTATCGCATTGTGCTTTAACCAATGGCGAATCAATTCTGATGGAGACGAAAGCTAGATCGGCTGCATGCGGTCTGTGGTATGTTCAGATCAGATCACCACAAACAAAATTTGAAGATGACAGATTCGATCATGCTGATACTCGTAGGATCAAGTCAACCTATTCTTCTTCAGACCAATGGATTGAGAGGAGATATGTATTATAAGATGTTTTCTTTTCGGAGTGAGATGTATATAAACGTATTTTAGAGTGTAGATTAAAATAATTTTGGTTTTGTTGTGCTGAATGGAGGCTACTAGCACATGCATCAGAGCCGATTGAAATATTCAACATCACAAACTTGACTTTACAGCACAGCTAGTATTTCGGTCTACCGTGACATAACTAAAAAGTAGAGATGGAAGAAAATGAAGCACGAGATCACTAGCTACGGTACTACTACAAACCTGATTAATGAAAGAAACTTAAAGCAAGACGGAGAACAAAAGGCTATGGCAAGAAGGTGGCATCCCCACCACCGGCCGGCGCCGCCATCTCGCCGCACCTCCCACACCTGCTGCCGGACTCCGCCACCACAACGACCACCGTTTGCGGCTTCGCGGGCTCCACAGCGATGATGGCGGTGCGGCAGGAGGGCCATGTGGCGCGTGTCCCGAGCCAGGCGTCAACACAGGCGACGTGGAAGCCGTGGCCGCATCGCGGGAGCACGCGCAGGTCCTCCCACGAATTCTGCCAGGCATATCGCGCACTCCGACGACGAACACCATGCCGTCGTTGCTGCTGGCGATGATTCCGGTGAGGCGGCGAAGGAGACAGTGGGCAGCGCGTCGATGGCCTTCTTCTTGAGCCCTTTCGGCGGAGGAGATGAGTGGTCAGAGCTTGAGGCGCGTCGGCGGCGACAGGCGCAGCGGGAGACGAGGGCGAGGCCGAGGACGCAGACGATAGCACAGAGCAGGGACGCCAGGATCACCACCATGTTCGTGTCCACCGCCATCGTCTGCTGATGCTGCTCCGGTGGAGAACGCGGTGCTGGCGAGGAGGATGACGTCTCGACGGAGGCGACAGCGGCGGCCGTGCGGTGCAGGAGGCTCGCCCGAACGCGCATGGTGTCCTGCTGCTGCGGTTATGGGGCGTGTACTCTGCGACTCTGTATCTGGTGTGGTGTTGACTCTGCGACTCTGCAATGGTTCGTTTGTGTCCGCTGCGATTTGAGCTCGTGGGGTTTTATAGACTCGTGGATGGGCAGCGTCAGTGGTGGAAGGAGCAGTGGGCCCGCAGACAGGTAAGCTGGGTCCCACGTGGCAGTGTAAGGAGCCAGTACGGCGTGTCAATTTAGGAAGTTTCGTCTTTTTTTTTTGCATTTTCACCACGTATATTCAACCGAAAACCACGTACAAAGTACACAGTAGAAATACCGAAGCACAATACGTAGAGGAAAAGGAACCACAAGCAACGAGAGCTTCACCATCACCGGCGCCGGAGACGAGGACGATCGGCCGCCTTCTTGCCGCTGTCAGGGAACACTTTGCCCTATGAGAGACGCCGCCGTGCCCGTCCGCCGTGCCGCGGCGGAGCTGTTGTCGATGAACGACCCGGGCGAGCGCCCCCCTAGCCCCTCCAATCCACCTTGCCTCGGCCGCCATCGTCGCCGATGCCGGAAGATGTAGAAGATCTCGACGAGCCCAAGGATCCGCCCGCGACCCCAGCCACCAGATCCGTCGCCTCGGATCCAGCCAGGGGTCGGGGAACTCGCGCACGGCAGCACCCAGGCGCTGCGAGCACGAGGAGGGCGGCCGCTCCACGGCGAAGCTCCGAAGAACACCACCGGCGAAGGGGAAGAACGCCGCCACCAAAAACACCACCAACCGCACCCCCGCCTCCAGAGCGCCGCCGGCAACGAGCCTAGCAAACCCTACACTATGTACACACCGAGATCCGGCGTTCCCCCACCCTCCCGCTGCCGGAGCAGCCGGCGGAGGGGAGGAAACGGCCGGATCCGCGGCGGCGAGGTGGGTTGACCGGGCGGTTTTCAGAAAATCGCCTCTCCTCTCTCGGGACGAAGGGGAGGAGACGGGCACGACCCGTCTTCGCATTCAATTCAGGAAGTTTCGTCTTGCACGCGTGGCAAGTCTGGCTACTTTTGATTTGCTACGTGTAAAGAATGGAGTAGAATGAAGTGACACCGGCGAGTGAATGGTAGATCTGGTTAAACGTCTACTGATTAGACTAGCCATAGTGGAAGTAACATAAGTAGTATCATGCATGCCACGTTGGCAAAAGAATGACGTGTCGCTGCAATTAATGATGAGAGAGATGATATTAGTATCATAGGTAGATACCGTAACATAACGGATTTCAAGAAAAGATGAGTGTATAAGTTAATAAATACACTACTATATAATATCACATATATGTTACTACCCACTATGGAAGTAGTAACATAGACTTGTATCATATGCATGATACTAGTGTATGATACTCCCCACTATGACTAGTCTTAGAGACCAACCAGTGTGGGTGCGTGAAAATGTGAGACACACCTTGGAGTGAGGCACCCGGGTGTCAGTGCTCCCAGATTTTGAAAAATTCGAAAATTGCACTTTTTGAGTTTTAAAAATTACACACAAAATTCCACGGATGTGTCTACATGTATGTTGTATATCTCTGAGAAGTTTCGGTAAAAAATTCGCTTTATTTTGGCCTATAGGAAAAAGACAAATTTGTGGTTGTATGTAGGAATAAAAAAGCCAAAAATACAACGTAATTTTTACGAAACTTTTAGCGTACATAGTGGATGTGCATACCTACTTGTGTATTTTGTTGATTATTTGGAGACCTAGAAATACAGTTTTGAATTTTTGAAAAACAACCGAGAGTGCTCATGTGCAACTATCACTTGCAACTATCACTTTCCGCACACCTTGGCCCTTTAATTTTTTCTTTAGTCCCGAAAAATTGTTTTATTAATTATGGGTAAAGGGTGTTCAGCTTATCTAAAAATGGTGAAGAATTGTGTGTTTAATTCTTTGATGGTAAACGAAATGCAAAAAGTGGCATTGATTTATGAAGTACATCACTCATATATAAAGGTCGTGGCAAAGTTTAGGTAGGCCGTAGGTTATGTCGTGCATGCTGAGGTCGTATGTGCAAGCGTTCCACAGAACATCATGATGCAAGAGCTTTTTACTTACTTTATTTTTTTTAAATGCTAGTATAAAATACAACCGTGCTAATTAAAATTATCCTTTTCTAAGCTTATTGATATGGGGCTTGAAGAATTGGAGGTCGGGCTATGCTTTGACACATTGTAGAAACGAATATATATCGTTGTGGCTATCAGGCATTTTCAAGGTTGCGAAGGATAATTTAAAGAAGGCCAAAAATAATTTGATCAAAGAAACCGTTCATGCTCTTGGCAAACTTATTGACAGTCTCAGAGCTGCCTCAAGTAGACGATACTTACAATGCCGAACTTGGACTAACGAGTATGTCGAGACTTGTGAGGAGATAAAACTGAATAACTCCAAATTTTCGATAAGTCATTTGTTGTGACTCATGAGTTCATCTCGGCCTGTCAGCGAGTTCAGTGAAATGAACTTCTAACCATTTCGCCGTTGAGGCCTCCCTCTCTATGCGGCCCACATCTCGTTTTGCCACAAAAGAAAGGAGGCAGCGTTTTGGCTCCCATGTCCAGCTACTCCTGAAATCTGTACTGAAGAAGATACCATACGGGTCTGTGCCAAATGAATTCTACGACAGATAATTGCATGTAGAAATTGAAGTATTTATGGATTTGTACCCAGTGACAGGGCAAGTTGGGCCCACGAGTTGATGTTCCATTGTCGTGGTCAATGGCGATGATCAGCAGTTCCAGTGGTAGGCACCGAGCACGCTTTCAACAACTCGCCACTGTGTGCATCGGTGCCGAGAAGGTTCAATGCATGTCGGAATGCACATAATGCGACGGTCTTTGATCATCTACTAGGTGGTGCGAGTGAGGGACGCAACTACACGCTAGTATTTATATATTCCTGATCCAGCATGTCTAAATATATAATCATGCATACATACCTTATTTACTTGCTTTTTCCTTTTTCATTCCTCCCTAGAGCAAATGTGTTGACCTAGAGTAAAAGATGATCCAGGGACTGTAGGAACCGTCGTGTTCCACGAGCATAACAAACAAGTCGGACATATCGGAAGAGCACATACCGCGACCCCTGCGTCGCTCTTGTTGAGCGGCTCGGGGGAGCCTTAGCCCGCACCACCAGGCTCCCCCTGCCTGCACCGTCGCCACCGCTGCCGCCGGCCACGCCATGGTGGTGGCGGCCCCTGCCTCCGAAGGTGGTGGCGAGAGCTTGCGGCGGATGCCACGGGCTGCCCTTTGTGGCGGTGGTCTGGATCACAGGGCGCCGGCCACGGTAGGTGGCGGCAATGGAGGCTCGGCCCACGAATAGCTTCGTAGGGCGGTGGTGGCTACGTCCCTAGTGGCGGTGCTCCAACGGGTGGCGGCTTCGGCGCAGTGGCCGCTGGGCAGCGACGGCGACGAGGGGGAGGGATCCTTCTGCTTGGTCGTTCGGTTTGGAGTGGTGGGGGTGGCAGCCTACCTCAAGGTCCTGATGGTGGCACTCTCCGGTGATGAGCGGAGTGTCATTGACCTCCGAGGTGGGTGCTGCAGGTGGGTGCCGGAACTGGACGGCAAGAACTGGGCTTTGAGGTTCGTGGTGGCTTGGCATGGCGATGGTGGTGTCACCACGTCGAGGGTGAGCGGTCTAGTGGCAGCGTGGGCCGGCTCCGGCCGGTGGCATGAGATGGATGTCAAGAAGCTCCGGACGAATGTTCGGCCCGACTCTCGTGGGCTGGCGGCGACGAAGCCTATGGGTGTCGTTTTGCTCCTTGGAGGCGCCATCGTGCAGTCTTCTCCGACATCTTCATTATCGGAGCAAGATTTCTGGGTGAAAGCCTAGACTCGGTTGGATCGGCCGACGAGCATCATTATCAGTGTAGCTTTCCTCCTTTCAGGCGACACCTTGAAGATCTTGCTACAATCCACGCTTCTTGGTGGGCTGGCCGCTCAAGGCTTTGCAGCCGGCAGGTGTGCGGTGCATGAAGTGGGGTTTCCATGTGTCGGTATGTGCGGCACGACAAAGTTGGTGAACAAAGGTTTGATCACGAAAAAGGCTTCGTAGAGTCAGCTCTGCTCCTATGTGGCCGGGTGTCTTCATTCTGGTCTCCCAGGCTGTAAAGTCGGAGCTGCTATGTTTTCAAGCATCTACCTTTGAGCGTCGTACGATGACCTACATGCGTGGTTCGGTGATCTTCTTAGGCGCATCTCCTCTCCGGAGCTCATCATCAAAATCGGAATTGTCTTCTCGGGGACAAGAGCCATCTGTTTGGCATAGGCCGGCATGGGCTTCTCGACGTTGCCCCGATGACGACTCTAGTTTCAGTTATGTGTGCAGCTTGTGTGGGTAGCCAGGGTGTGTGCCCTCGCGACGGTCGTGTTACACGACGGTCGTCGAGTGTGTTGTTTCGGTTTTAGCCCTCTTTTCCCAAAATTAACCGTCAATTCCAACTTCTCTTTAATTAATGAAAATGGTTTGGCTCGGTTAAAAAAAATGTCGGACATGGCGGACGAGATGGACGGCGGACACATTGATCTTCCTGAGGGCTGAGGCCATGGTATGTGCTCTGCTTCGACGAGCTCTAGTAGTGTGATGCCCTTACATGAGGGCAAACGCGATTGCTCACAACTCTAGACGAGACTTTTCCTCTTTTTACGTTTTCCCGATCGATCGTTTGTGCAGAGTCCGTTTCCCCGATCTGTGCACAGCCTGTTACGTGAATCTGGGCCTTGAAGCTGCACATATTGGGCCTACTGTCTCCCTTCTTAGCTTGACACGGACCGAGCATTCATTCTTATTTCTTTCATTCTTCTCGTTCATAACATGACACTAGGAAAAATGGGAGACAATTTTAAAAAGAAAATCTATATATACAAAATATATTCTCATCTATATTAGGTTCCATTCCCATGATCGGTTTCGACTTTCGTCAACTGTAACTTCTCAATTTTGGACTGAAGTTTGCACCATTTTGCACGAATTTTGTCAAATTCGTCGCTCTCGGTCGACCGTTTAATATTTCCTTTCACGAGTAGGTCAATATAGCCGTTTCCCATAACTTACGTGTTGTAACTTTTTTGGTTCGGTCAACGTACCTGCATAGATAGGTCAATTGATGTTGTAAGCTAGTTTAATTGATTGCTTGTGAGCAGCTTTCCTTCGTTCATAAGCGAAAGGATAGGAACTTTAATGTGGACCAAATTGAAAGAAATATTTTTTGTCACGCGGGCCATGTAGACAACGTTTCAGTCTAGTCTACCTCGAAAGGCTGGTTCCGGTTTGGTCCAAAATGAAAGATGCATTTCGGTTTGACCTAAAACGACAGCGCAATATTTTTAAAATTATTTTTTCGCGTAATGTTAGTGAAATTTCTATAAAATATGTGTTAAATAATTCCATAACTCAACACTCAAGCTGCAACACCGCTTACAACTTAAATATGACACTTCTAAACCAATTTCTAACTGAAAGGATGTCTCGGTTGCAAACCCAGTTAGAACTAAAATAATGTCTAAGTTGCAATCACACTTTTAACTGGAATTCATTTGCAACTGTAAAGAATATCTCAGTTGCGACCACACTTGCAACAGAAAAAAATCTCAATTACAACATCACTTGCAACTGAAATAATATCTCAGTTGCAACCACACTTTCAACTCAAAAAATGTCTCAGTTACAACTCCACTTGCAAACTGGAAAAAATTATCTCAGTTGTAATCGAAGTTCCAACTGAAAAATATCTCAGTTACAACTCCACTTGCAACTGAAAAAAATCTCAGTTGCAACTGCACTTGCAGCTAGAAAAAATATCTGAGTTACAACTTCACTTGCAACTGGAAAAAAAACATATCACTTGCAACCGCACTTGCAACTGGAAAAAAAAATCTCAGTTACAACTCTAGTTGCAACTGACAAAAATATCCTAATTACAACTCCACTGGAAACTGCAAATAATAGTTCAGTTGCAACCGCACTTGCAACTGGAAAAAAAATCTGTTGCAAAATATCTCACTTGCAACTCCAGTTGCAACTGGAAAAAATATATCAGTTGCAACCGCACTTACAACGGGCAAAAATATCTCATTTACAACGTCACTTGTAACTGGAAAAAATTAGTTGCATCCTGAATTAAAGGTGTGTTAGTTGCAACCCTAACTAGCAGCTGGAATAATCTCAGTTTCAACCGCACTTGTAACAAAAACAAATCTCAGTTGCAAACCAACTTGCAACAGAAAAAATCCCAGTTGCAACCGAAAAAAGCGGACACATAGCAATTTCATGTAACCCGCATAGATAAAACCAAAAACCATGGTCGGTACAAAGCAAATGACAACTTTCGCCTCCGTATAGAAAAAACACAAGCGAGCAATCGACTCACAAGAATCACGCGGATTAGACCTAACAACTACGAAGTTGACTGGGATTTTAACTATTTCTCATACAATTAAGAATTGCTAATTCTTAAGAACTAATTCAGAAAATATAGAGCTAAAATAATCATGAAAAAACAATATCAATAATGTCGCACTCTCTATAGAAAACAAATAAGTGCATTTTTAAAGATAATCAATAATAATGTACAGACAAATTAGGACGCACAAAATTTACCATATCAATGGAAAAATAAATCTCAGTCAACTCCACTTGCAACTGGAAAAAAACATCTCACTTGCAACCGCACTTGCAATTGGAAAAAATTCCCAGTTACAACCCTAGCTGAAACTGACAAAAATATCCTACTTACAACTCCACTGGCAACAGCAAAGAATATTTGAGTTGCAACCGCACTTGCCACTGGAAAAAAAAATTATGTTGCAATTAGAAAAAATATCTCACTTACAACTCCAGATGCAACTGGAAAACAAAATCTCAGTTGCAACCGCTCTTGCAACTGGCAAAAATAACTCATTTACAACGTCACTTGTAACAGGAAAAAATTAGTTGCATCCTGAATTGAAGGTGAGTGAGTTGCAACCCTGACAGGCAGCTGGAATAATCTCAGTTGCAACCGCACTTGTAACAAAAACAAATCTTAGTTGCAAACCGACTTGCAACAGAAAAAATCTCAGTTGCAACCTGACTTGCAACCAAAAAAAGCGGACACGACGAAATTTCATGTAACCCGCATAGATAAAACCAAAAACCATGGTCGGTACAAAGCAAATGAAAACTTTTGCCTCCGTATAAAAAAAACACAAGCCACCAATCGACTCACAAGAATAACGCGGACTAGATCTAACGGCTACGAAGTTGACCGGGATTTAAACTAATTCTCATACAATTAAGAATTACTAATTCCTAAGAACTAATTTAGAAAATGTAGAGATAAAATAATCATGAATAAACAGGATCAATATTGTCGCACTCTCTGTAGAAACAAATAAGTGCATTATTTAAGACAATCAGTAATAATGTATAGACAAATTAGGACGCATAGAATTTACCATAGAAATGGAAAAATAAATCCCAGTCAACTCCACTTGCAACTAAAAAACATCTCACTTGCAACAGCTGTTGCAACTGGAAAAAAATCCCAGTTACAACTCTAGTTGAAACTGACAAAAATATCCTACTTACAACTCCACTAGCAACTGCAAAGAATATTTCAGTTCCAACCACACTTGCAACTAAACAAGAAAATCTTGCAATTAGAAATATATCTCACTTACAAATCCAGTTGCAATTGGAAAACAAAATCTCAGTTGCAACCACACTTGCAACTGGCAAAAATAACTCATTTACAACATCACTTGTAACTGGAAAAAATTAGTTGCACCCTGAATTAAAGGCGAGTCAGTTGCAACCCTGAATGGCAGCTGGAATAATCTCAGTTGCAACCGCACTTGTAGCAAAAACAAATCTCAGTTGCAAACCGACTTGCAACATAAATAATCTTAATTAGAACCCGAATTGCAACCAAAAACGCGGACACGTAGAAATTTCATGTAGCTAGCATAGATAAAACCAAAAACCATGGTCGGTACAAAGCAAATGACAAATTTTGTCTCTGTATAGAAAAAACACAAGCCATCAATCGACTCACAAGAATTACGCGGACTAGATCTAATAGCTACGAAGTTGAATGGGATTTAAACTAATTCTCATACAATTAAAAAATACTTATTCCTAACAACTAATTCAGAAAATGTAGAGCTAAAATAATCATGAATAAACATTATCAATAATGTCACACTCTCTATAGAAACAAATAAGTGCATTATTTAAGACAATCGGTAATAATGTACAGACAAATTAGGACTCATAAAATTTACCATAGAAATAGAAAATTTAAAAGATAAGAAAAATACAAGGAATTATAAGACAAAACATATATGTTTCTTTTGAGACAAAAATCCGCAACACAAGAAAAAAACCACCCGTGGGTATAGGCTCAATTTTGTATACAAACTACTCAGAATAAAACTCCATTATACAAACTTCATTGGATTGTAGACAAACAAACAATTACACAATCGTATGTGTGCACGTACATCTCGCAGCTAGCGACAAACTAGGACTCGAAAAAAGCTAGCGCGAGACAAGCGACAAATCAAACGAATATTCGAATACAAAAATCGGACGACCGACGAGACCGCACTACAAATGACCAGCATGAAATAATTTCCTCAACATTAAAAACGTTGATGGCGTTAGCAGAAAAATAAAAATAAATATGAACCGAAAGAAACAAAAAGAACCAGAAAAATATCCCGATAAAAGAAAAAATAAACAGCAAAACCCAAAAAACGAAGAAAGAAAAAAAAACGAGCGAGCTCCAATCGTACTAAGATTTTCAAAATAAAAAAACGACAAAAGAATACGTACAGACTTGCATGACAAGGAGCGAAGGAAGAAATTGGGCCGGCCCACGTTCTATCTGAAATAGGTCTGGCTCCACGCACGTATATTACTCTAGACAGACGTACTACAACTAAATTATACGAATCTCAATGCAAAATGGATGGTTAAGAAGTTGACTGAGCACTAAGCTAATTCTCAGCTAGCTGAGAATTAGCAAAACCGTTTTCACAGCCGTAGCAATCGCCATCTTGGGCAACAACTGGTGTGACCAAGATGACGCCGGTCCGGTCTTGGGATGATGCCTGGACCAGTACTTAATTTGATGGCGCCATGCACCACATGTTGGCAACCCCCGGGGTTGTTGTCTTCATAGGTTAGTGCCTCACACGAGGAACATGCACATATATGGCGGCAGGCTATGCGTTGGCAACTTCGGTGACGCTCCATCCGTTTACTCCAGCAGCCTGGCCGGCCCGGCCGCTTAGCTTCGACCGCAGCTAGCCGCGGTTGGCTCGTGCTCCGGGAGCATGGGAGGCAGCGTAGCTGGTCAACCCGCGGCCTGCAGCGTCGTGAACCTCTCCGTTTGGTCGCCTTCATCATGAAGGATGCGACAACGGAGCTCGTTGATTCGGTGTAGTGATCCCAAGGAGGCACATCCCCATCTCCTCGACGTCCCCACCGATGAGGAACTCCTCGAATGTCTGCCTCGATCCCTCGAGGCTCTCGTGCGACAGCTAGCTAGTAGAGGAGTTGGATGCATGGCCAGCGGCCATCGAGTCAGACCACGGCATTCTCGAATGACCTGCACCACCGTTACAGCGCTAGTGACGGCAAGCAACCGACGAACCACGGCCGCGCTGTCGAGGGATGCAAGCCATGGCGCGAGGAGGCGAGGGAACGCTCATGTCCTTGAAAGGCCGGCATATGCGTGTTGCGTGAAAGTTTTCATTTCATCCTGTAAACAATATAATTTCTATTGATCTATTGCCAGGGAATATAAAATTAGTTACATACCTGAATATCTATAGGGAAATTGGTGATGGTATCGGAGAGCACGGCGTCGAGCATGTCGTAAGGGCGCCCCGAGAAGAGGTCCTCCAACCTCTTCTCCCACCGGTCCAGCGCCTGCTTTGCTCAGTCAAAACAGAGCATGACGATAAGGGAGCACCCCATATGTACGTACCGAGGTAGAAGATCATCATGCTTGTGGTAGCAGTAGCACACATAGCATTTGCAATAGGAACATTATGTCCATCAGTGAAGCATTTGTAATTGTTTCAGTTTACTCCAAGAACTTACAAACAACGAGAAAATCGACAAATATAGATTATATTTTGCTAGTAAGCGACCAGATATTTTGACAGTTATTATCTGGTAGGAATTGTGTAAATTGAAGCACTTGGTGCCTTATCATAAAGATAGATCGGTTCCACAGCGGGTGCTTTTTTAGCAATATCTTTCTTCCATCATGGTTTTCTAATATAACTCAATCTATTTCCCCAATGATATGTTGTCCAGAATAATCGTGATCCATAATTGTTATAAGAAAATTCCCAACAAATAGCATGATTTCCTTTTGCCACTTTTCTTACTAAATCGAGATGTCTATTGAAATTCACCAAAAATTCAGAAAAATACTTTATCAAATTTGTTACTTGTTCAAATGTGTGTCGAGGAGGAAATAAATTCTAGCGACCGTAGCAACTCCCAGGCATTCAACTAGTAATAGTAAAGATGATCAGTTCAGCGTAATACATAATGAGAGAAAAGGACTTGCAAATAAACAACGCCGGAAAAAATTCAGTTCAGCATAATACATAATGATCCATAAGCCATTGACATAAGTTGAAAGTAGTTGAGCAATATGACATAAGCTAGAAACATAAGCTATTGCTCAGCTGCTATCGACTGATCGCATTGGGAAAAGGTCCGACATCAGAAGCCATTGATAGACTCCACACTTGTAGAACCGTCGCACCAAGGCTGGTGCAACCCTCGGAAGATAATAATCAAACAATAGGAGCACATCGCGAACAATCCCAGCTTCGCGAAGACCTATATATTCTCTTTTGTCCAAAGACTCTCTCTGGATACGGGCATACGGCAAGATCTAATTACTGCCCGACGGATGGGAAAAGAATCCTATCTTCGGCAGCCAAGCGTCACGTTGTGGATGCTCTAAGATTTATACTCTCTATACGGCCCACATCTCGGTTTGATATGAAACGCACATGTTCCAAACACGTAGTTAAGGGTTGTCAATTATTTATACTAAGCATTTGTACTCAGTATTCTCTCGACATACGATCTTAGTTTGTAGCAATGAAATAATGTCGCTAAATTTTAACACAATATTTTATAATAATACATACTATGTTAAGTTTGTGCATAATAAACTTTGCACAGAGTTTGGACCATAATTTTGCATGGAAAGAGAGTTCTTTTTCCTTCCATGAGCCGTTGGATTTTTGACCTATGATTTAATTAAATTCTCATAAAGTAGAGAAAAGATAAAAACAATCACATTCTATCGCGGATTAATTTGTGTCATTCAGATGAAATTTAGGTATATGTATGTTTGTCGGGACTATTTTGGTATCCTTGAGTATATAGGAAAAGAACTCTCAAGCATGTAGTCTAGTAAATATCTTCGCGGAGATCTCTAAAGCGTGTGGTTATCTACTTTATTTGTAAGTAAATTGAAGATTTATCGAGTAACATGATTCTAGAGTATCATTAGCTTTCTACCCGTGGTTTCATCGAACCATTGATATTGCTTGTTTATTCGTTCTTTCAAAAAATTCCATGTTGTGAGTTTCATCAATCAGCTAGCACAATAACATGCATATAAGTGTACCTGGTCTTGATATAGCACCGGTTAGTTCAACAAGCTTCCAGATAACATGGTTGTTATCGTGGACATATCTATATCTATACCTAATAATAAAAGCATTAAGATTTCTTGTCGTACGTCATTTAAAGTGCCCTTTAAGTTGACAAAAATTACCCACCATGCCATCCATAAGTCGTACCGGTTCGTTCTATCCGTTTGTGTCTCGTTTCCTCCGTCGGCTTTTTTCGTCTGGTCGCGCGCCGCCGTAGCTGCCGCTCCTCTCGCACTCTGGACGCCGCAGCGAGGAATTCCGGCATCTTCCCACAACACCGACGTGTAGCAGCCAACCGTTGACAGTGCGAGGAACGGAACAAGCGGTTGCTCGTGCTCCCCTTGCAATTTTCGCGTGCTGGTCGGCTTCCAGGACCCCCGCACCGCGTGTCCGGCCACGATTCTCCGTCTTCAAGCGTCTCCGGCCAGGCCCCAGCGCACCGCTTTTCCGTCCGCGAGTGCCCGTCCACGAGCATACTCGGCCAGGCCCCCGGGCGCCGCAATAGCTCACGCGAGTCCCCGGTCCACATGCGCCGCCGGCCGGTGTCCTCCGCGCATCCGATTCCCCCGTCGGAAGGTGCCCACGCACCTACAGGTTACCCGCCGTCGTCCAGTGCCCGCGGTCTTGACCCTGCGCCTGGCCTGGATTGACACTGGTTGCACGCGGCAGCCATGGCGCTTATCTGCAGGTCGAGCGAGATGGCAGCCATGGCCCCTGTTTGCAACTGCAAATCGGGCGACACGAGGAACCTGGACATTGCAGCCGCCGCTCTCCTCATTCATCCATCTCCCCTCCCAGCTGTCTGCCAGGCGCGCGAGCAGGTCACGGTGGAGCACACGGATCTGATACAGAGTAGTTGGGCATTCTAGATGGAGGAGGTGGCAATGGCGTGGAATCTGGGCACCTCTATGCTACGAACTGACACCTTGACGCCTTAGCAAACTGCACTGAAAGATGTATACTGTTGCTCATACTTTTCTTTAAAGAAAGTAGAAATGGTGAGAGCGTACGTACTGTTTCAGAAATGGGTGGAACTCTGGAAGGGCGTACTCCGGAACAGTTGATACAGTTAATAACTTAATTGGTGCATATTGCTGTATTTTTTTTCAAAATGTGGTGCCTATTGCTGTAAGCTGGATATGCAAATGGCTGAGGATTCTTTTCACTCCTTAATTTTAGATGCTGCACTAATTTTATAAGTCTTCAAATCAAAAGGTTATTGGGAAGGGGCATAAATATAAACAAGATTGTACTTTTACAATTAATATTTTAATTATTGTCCGAAAAATAATCAAACTTTTATGTCCGGTCTTTTAGGCCGGGTCACTGTGCGTGGGTAGCTCTCTGAGGCAGAGACACCGACATCGGTTTGCCTTTTTGTTCTATAGTCTCGACCTGGTCATGTCGGCGCATGTTCTGATGCGTTGGTGTGTTGTTGGTCAAATGTCTTCTTACTGCATCAACCCGTTGCAACGCACGGGCATAAGATAAAGAAGAAACATTTGCCTTGTGGCTCATCGTCGATAACTTTTTTTTTTGATAACTTCATCGTCGATAACTGCATCGGTCTCCCTCGGAATGATGAAGAAAATAAAACATCTCGAGGCCCAACGGGCAGTACTCCAGCCTTATGACCGTCGAAGGCCTATCTCTAGCGGCCCACGTTTACTCGTTTGTTCGCCGCGAAACGGAGGATAACGGACGGACTGCCGCCGCCACGATCGCCGCAGCGTCTCTCCTGGTGTTGTCGCTGTCGCGACATGCCCTCACCGGCCGGCTCCTTAATCAGAGAAAGGGCTCAGTTTCGGCTCCGGTAAACCCTCTGCCATGTTCATCGGTCGATCTCCAATCGGCTAATTTTAGTAGAGCCTCGACGTATCGGGATCTTGCATGTATCTCTTTCCGTAACTCGTTTCCGATTCCTACTCTATCTGACTATCTTGTTTCCTGTTAGCCTGCGTACCAGCGTACGGGTCAGCCAGCCGGCCGGTGATCTATATTATACTCTCCACGGCGGAGGAGGGAGGGAGCTGCGCGCTGCTGTGCATATGGACGGCGACATGTCGGAAGCCACCGCCGTCTCCTTACCAGATGACGCCATCTTTGAAATCCTCTCCAGGACTCCGGTCAAGTCTGCCTGCCGGTTCCGATGCGTGTCCAAGGGCTGGCGCGACCTCATCTCTAGCTCGGCGTTTCTCGCCGCGCACAAGTCGCTCCAGACCGACGCCTTCCTCGTCGACACCGGGTACTTTCGATGGTACAAAGGACGTGGTGACTTGCGGCTCATGGACATGAACGGGCATGTTGTTAGAGTTATCGAGGGCGTCGGCGGCTCTGCTATGTATACCACAACGAGCCTCGACGACCTTGTCTGTGTCAGCAGGGGGCGTTGCCAGGGCGCCCAAGTGGTCGACCTGGCCACCGGGGAGGTGCTCCTGGTAACCCCGGGAGTGGAATTGCATCACAATATCACACGGCAGTACGAAGCCTTCTGCATCGGTCGTGCTACCCCATCCGGTGTATACAAGGTGGTGCGCCTCGGCTATGGCGACACTTGCGATGTCCTCACATTAGCTGACGGCACAGGCCGATGGAGGACACCGACATTACCTGCAAATTTTTTCCTCGATGGCAGACGTTCTCCCGTCGCCATCAATGGTGTCATGTACTTCTTCGCGGAAGGGACACTATTCGATGCCACCTTGCTGTGCTTTGACCTAGAGAACGAGAGGTGGAAGGATGACCCAATCAAGGGTCCAGGGAACAACATCGTTGGCGCGCAGATGCGGAGGAGTTCGATGTTAGACTGCATAACCGAGCTCAACGGTTCCCTTTGCATGGTTCGAGAGGATTACATTGGAATGCCAATGTCCACCAACATATGGACCTTGGATGATTCCAACGGAAGTAATTGGACCAAGTTGTACACTATACTAATACAAGGACACGAATTTTGTTATAGGCCTTTGAGGGTGATGCACGATGTGGAAAAGTTGCTTGTACAATGTGTACATTATGGAAGAAGGGGTCGTCGACCCTGCAAATCTATGATCCTCGCGCCCAGACGTTTACCAAGATTACAGGGGAGACAGACAACTTCTCGAGCAACATTGTTCTCTGCAAGTTTCACTTGGAAAATCTTGTGTCGGTCAAGAACTGATTCACTATTGTCTAGGCCCTTTGTGTTGAAGCATTTTTATTTTCAATAATTTATCAACGATTCCAGTTATTGAAACTACCTATGTGTAATACGTAATATCTTGATTGCAGAACTCCCCTCTGTGGTGTGATTTTAGCTCGTGAGATGGAACTACAGTATAGAGGTTGAAACTACCAATGTACTCCTCCGTTCCAATATATAAGACGTTTTAGCTCTTCAACATGTTATCTGCATGCATGCAAAAATGAATATACATACACACTAAAATATGTCTACATACATGTGAATGTGGACAAATGCTTAAACATCTTATATTTAGGAACGGAGGGAGTACCTAACAACATCCAGTTTATAAGACATGATCAACCTCTATACTATAGTTCCACCAAATGCACAACAAAATCCTGAATTCGCTGTTGTAGTCGTCCTTGCTGGGAATGCGCAGCAGGGAAACCAAATGCACATCAAACACACCATCGTCGTCGGGTTCACAAAACAAAGGACATAGAAGAACCTACTTGTGGAGCAGCATCAGAATTTGTACTAGTCGTCGCCGCCGGGTTCCAGTAAACTTCACCTGTTACCGTGGCTCTGCCGCCGCCGTCCGCCTAGCTAGTTTCGTAGCCGCCCGCGACGCCACCTGTGACCTCGGATTGGAACCGCCCCGAGTTTCGATCCGATTCCATAGGACCTCCAATGTCACCGTCGCCCCCACGCGTCCACGACATCGACTGTCACCGTCTCTTGCCTTCCGTTGCGCGCCCATGAAGTTCGCCACCGATGCAGGAGAGCTAGCGTAGGAGTCGGATTGGGGAATCGCCTCTGTTTTTATTTTAATGTTGACGGGACCTATCCGGTAATGATTAAGAGTCCAATGGGTTTTCCGCAAATAATGCACGCGGCGGCGCATGCCATCAGCCATCGAGACGTCACACGTGCCGCACCTAATTGGGACCAAATCCAATCCACATTGCAAGTATAGGTCCTAACAACGTCCAGTTTGTAACTCGCGTGACTAAATTGTTTCGCGCGTGTAACTTGTGGTAAAATAGCTCATTTAACAACATTACTAGTCGATGGAAATTAGGGAGGAGAAAAAATCATGATTGGTTAGAGCTTAGAAACTATGTGCGCATTAAATTACCATGATAAGCTTTTAGCGATAGAGAAGCTAGTCTAGCCAGAAATCACGCTTTGGACACACCGATTAAAATTTTCTTTTAGTTGGATTTTTGTTACTCCCTTGATTCGGGTATGCCGCAAGTCGCCTCCCGTTTTGTTTTCCAGATATTTTGGATTTGTAAGGCCGGAGTTAAAACCAATTCTCTAATTTTTACTGCAAGCATCATTAATTTTAGCCGTGATGATTATTTGCCATGAGGCTGATCACAATGGAAGTAACTTAGGTGGTAATATCACACATTTCAATACAAATTTGCTTATGTGGCATGTAGTTAATGAGGAGAGATGTTTCTGGTAACTTAGCTAGTTACCGTAACATCACACTTATCAAGACAAAATTAGTCTATAGCTTAATAAATAAGACACCACATATATGTTACTCCCACTGTGGAGGTAGTAACATAGGCTAGTAACATCAGCATGTTACTACTATATGTTACTCCCCATTGTGAGTAGTCTAATAGCGCAACGGGAATCCCTAATTTCTAGGTTGGAGTAATTAACATTCAAAAAATTTAGCGATCCGTGTCGTTGGCAATGAAAGCGAACTAACGAGTTTTGTCATGCTAGAGGGAAGATAAATAACGGGGCAGAGAATTCATGCGTAATTAGTGCGGCAGTTGTTGAATAAAGCTCGATTAGTTAGTAAACTGTAGGCAATTAGCCCATTCATTAATTCCCCATGATTCTGGCTTGTGTAGTAGTACTACTAGTTGCATTCTGGTTTCAAAATTTCAAAACTTCCACCCGCGCTTCCTATGATCGGGGGAACCGCCCAGGGAAGAAGGAAAGAAAGAAGGGGCCGGTTCAGATTAGGCCGTTGAGATTGTGAGTAAATGAAACATGATTAGTTAGGAAACGAAGCAAATTAGCTGATTTGACGCCCCCATCGGACGGCTACGCACCCAGCTGGCTCTGGCTATATATACTGCTCTCCTCCCCGTCTTCCCTTCCTCCTCCTTTTCCGCCTGCTCCTCCACTCGATCAGCTCGATCTTCTCCGGTGAGTTCCTCTCCATCCCCAGGTATCCTACTCGTACGTTGGCGCTATCTATATGTATATTTGTCTCCTGGTGGCCGATTATCCATCTCTGATTATTATTGCTGCGGTTTCGTTCGATAGTGGCCGTGATCTGGTGTTAGCTTTTGAGGGTTTACTATTGGGGTTTTGTTGCGCCTGCAGTGCTCGCCGACCTCCCGCTAATGGAGGCGATGGATTCGGTGGTTGCCGTGGCGGCGGTGCCGGACCCGGTCTTCGTTGGCGCCAAGCCGCTCCGCCGCAGCGAGCGATGCGCCAACAGGCCACGCGCCCCGACCTACGCAGAGGAGGAGGAGCCCAAGCAGTCCACCGGCCGCCCTAAGAAGAAGAGGGACGCGGAGGCGCAGGTCGCGGCGAAGGTGGCCAGGAAGAAGACTGTGAAGGCCGAGCCAAAGGAGAGAAAGCTGATGCCGGTGATTCCTGCGACTGATTTTGATGCCAAGCTGCGGGTCAAGGAAACCATGCAGGCGTACAACGTCCACTATCGCCACTCTGTCCAGGTTGCCTTCATGTTTTTGTCAGTTTATTTACTGTGTTTTTTTGTTCCGACTCTGAATGTGTGTTTACCTGAGCTGGGTGCAGGAAGAGCGGGAGAGAGCAGAGGCCGCGAAACAGGACGGAAAGGTATGGGTTTTACATGCAGTTCAAATTCTATTGGTGCTACGTACAAGTACTGTTCCTTCCTTCGGTGAATAAATGCCCAAATTCTGTTGTACTTATATATGTACAAGGCTGGAAAGAAAGAGAAACTCCCATTAAAACGACCTCACTTGAAAGCAATTACAAAACTAGTTTTCCGCTTTCATTTTTCGAAGCAGCTATATATATATCTGAGAATAGTACGTACAAAGCTGCCTGAGTTTCTCATTGTGGCTGGATTTTCGTCAGTTTTTGTATTTTTTTTGTCCGATTCTAACCCGTCTGCTTATCTGATCTGGGTGCCCAGGCTGTGAAACAGCGACCTGACTTGAAAACAATTACAAAGGTACTGCCTAGTTTTCTGTTTTCATTTTTCAAAAGTTCTATATATGAGAATAGTACGTGCAAACCTGTCTGAGTTCTTCATTTTGGCTCAACTTGTGGCTGGTACATTCTTTATTTTTGCTGAACTTGTCGCAATTACCGAAATCTTAGATGCAAGAAAACAACTCTTTGCTTTATACGGACAAGATCATTGGGGCAATTCCAGGTGAGTCCCATCCTTTTCTCCCAGTCTTTTTTATTTGAGTTTTGTGGAATACGATTCAGTTTCAGTATCCACCTTC
The DNA here is from genome assembly GCA_947311845.1 of Poa pratensis. Lineage (NCBI taxonomy): Eukaryota > Viridiplantae > Streptophyta > Magnoliopsida > Poales > Poaceae > Poa > Poa pratensis. Next base: position 1,297,251 of record CAMZMU010000078.1, on the reverse strand, counting down.
TTACCTTTTGGACGTGCAATACCATGATTTCTCCTTCATAGGCATCGATGTTGGGTATCAATTTAATTCTCAGGCGGAGATGGTCGTTTTGGGCATTCACTGCCATTGGGTTAAAGGAATTTGCTATATGGGAAAGGAGTACAAAAAAACGGTAACTACAATTACATTTATGTACATATTGTCACATATGGAAGGAAGTAATATTCTATGCGGTCTGATCTAATGCTATTCATATGACGTTTAATCAAACAACTTTTGCACGAAAATATTCATACGACTTCAATGCTACACAAGTCCTGTAAAATCTCAAGAAATTGATTACCGCATTACCATGCATTACATTTCGTTGACTTACATATCGTTAACTTTTGATTAATTGTTCATTCTATCCACTATAATATGTATTTAGTGCTGACTCCTAATTGATTTATAGAGTACATCAGCCAGCAGCTCACTTTAACTTGCTTCTGAAATGATCAAACATATATTTTTGTTTTGGTACTGCTTGTTTACTAACACTTTTGACACTGGCGCAGAAGGGCTATGAGAACTTAACCTTCCCCTTTGCAACTTCCATTGTCATGTCTGGAATATATGAAGATGATCTGGACAAGGCTGATGAAATCATTTATACTGGTGAAGGAGGAAATGATGTACTTGGTAAACATCTCCAATTCCGTGATCAAAAATGGGAAGGTGGAAATTTGGCATTGGGAGTAAGTTGTACCGGTTCTTCTTTATTACTGTCCTTTGAATAATCTTGATGTTAGTCATGGTCAGCTATTGCATATTAGTTCCTCAATTTTTTTATCAGTTATAACCTAGTCCATCTTCCTGACTTGGATCTTCTATTATGCTGAGTTTTAGTTGCCGTTTATTTTTAGAATTTTTTATTTCACTTGAATCATGCCTAATTTATTTGAGTAGGATAATGTTGATATGTTGTACCATCGTTCATTTGATTATTTATGTTCTTGTTGCAGAATAGCAAGATTAACGGTAATCATGTACGAGTTATTCGAGGTCATAAGATAAAGAATAGTCACACTCACAAAGTCTACACCTATGATGGCTTGTACAAGGTCTTATCCTCACTTAATCTGCTTAACAAATATCACCATCTCCCCTGTTTGTATATCGGTTAGAATATAGATACATATGGGCACATCTGCAATATGTATCTTTGACTGTAGACTTTTTTATTTTTGTATCTATATTTTAGTAAAAAAATATTATTTTCTGAATAACAAATCTAATGATATTATTTTAGTCAAAGTTATAAAAAATTGATTGTAATATTTTAAGAAATCATGTATTTATTAATTGAGGTTGTATAATTTAGGTGGACCAGCTTTGTTTCATTAAATGTGTTACCACACTAATTATTATTGATGAAAGCTTGGGTCATTCGATATTCAGCTGACCCTGTACCATGAGCAGGATAACAAATGCACAAATTAGCTATATCCTTTTCCATAAATATATTTTAAGAAACTTCTGCTAGTGTTTCTATACTTCTGTTGCCTGTGGCTAATTTTATTCCGCTCTTCTTTCAATCTTTAGGTTGTAAATCACTGGCTGCAATATGGAGTACAAGGACATGCTGTGTACAAATACAAATTGAAGAGGCTTGAGGGTCAGCCATCTTTGACAACCTCTGAGGTATGTATGCTTGAATAAACATAAATAGATGTCCCTCCATAGGTTTTAATTAATATTATGAATTTAAAAACCTGGGCCATTTGACTATGTGTATTAAATGTTTATAACCGTTAGCTATTGAATAGCTAAAACAGTTCAAATTATTAGTACAATCAGTGCCTTCTCCTTTTAAGATTGTCCAATTATTTTAATTGAATAATAAGCGGCTCCTCCTACATTTTTCCACACCATGCGGAGCATTAAAAACTGTCTTAACTTGCTGTGGTTATCTTACAAAGCTGGTTCTATTGGTTGTTAAGTTTATACAAGAATTATTTATACACGTATTCCCCCATACTGTTTTGGGCACAGTTTGCCTTATTGTCAAGGCATTTTTTTTTGTTGCATCCAAATTCATTATCTTTGTTAGAAGTTAGAAACAGACACAACTAATTAATAATAACAGGCTTGGTTCTTTAGCTTTCACGTTTGCCGAAGTGCATTGCTCAAGATTCTTCATAACCATGTTGCTTCTGTGTCCTGGCAGATTTACAAATTGCATAATGAACTCTACAAAGGTGCATTAACTGGGTGTTTTGGTGATACTAGTACACGTGCACGTGCCACTCACATATAATTGATCCAGGTCAAATAACGGTTTTCAGGCATAAGAAGTCAATGGCATATGCTAAATTATACTCACTCCGTCTGAAAATAAGTTTCTTACATTTTTGCCCAAAAATGGATGTATCTACACATGAAATATGTCTAGATACATCCTTTTTTGCCAAATCTAAGACACTTATTTTGGGATGGAGGGAGTATGATTTAGCAAGTCCATATAATAATTAAACTGAACGTGGAAGGGAGAGCTATCATCCCTTTCATCGCAATAGGTAGCATTACATAATCAATATTTCTTTTGTAATAGATTTTAGAGGCCGGGTTTGCAGCAAGAACAATAGATCGACCTTTAATATATCAAGCTTCCTCCAACCTCTAGAAGCTTCCACCCTCTTACTCCAAAATTAGCTACACTACCATCTGGCGCGAAGGAAGAGCTTTGCCCGAGTGCAATGCCAAAGCCTATTGACCACGGGCTCGTTGTCGTGTCGTCGGTGCAGAGATCTAGCGTGGAGGCAGTCGTTGCGACTCTGTTCCAACCAATGAGAAAGACGTTGCCATACACCTGACCTGCTGTGCAATTTCGCAGAAATGTTTCAGCAACGATCATCCTTGATGTAGGATTGTGCAAAGGGGGCAGCGGTAGATTGACAGAGGTTACGCTAGACGTTCATGAGGACGGATCAGTACGCGTCGCCGTGCCTTTCGCGCAGGTCTAAGTCTTCAGTGTTGCGGATGAGCACATAACGTCTACCCTCGAAAAGCTCGGCACACCATCTCGTCGTCCATGAAGCAGATCCAGCTCTCTCTCTGATCAAGCCGTAAAACCAGACAAAACTCTCCCTGAGCATGTTGTCCAAGGTCAGCGATTAGGCGGCGGGAGGGAACGATCCAGAACGGCAGTCGCCAATGATTATATAGCGCGCGATCAATGAGCGCGTGGACCTCTTTCACGGAGGGGAGAGCTTTGCCGTGTCTTTAGTAGATGCAGATTACAGCAGCCAAAACAACTCTAAAACAGCTCTAACCACGACTCTAGTTTTCCTTTCCTCTTTGAACTCGAGAGAAACGGTGACCTCCTCCTCCCGTACGTGACCTCCTTCTTCAAATAGAAATCTGGTCATGGTACACAAGTTTGGATTGGTGTCTTATAGAGTCGCTTGGCCCACATGCCGATCGTTTTCTTTTTGGAGACGCTCAATTTGATTTTTACACGTACCTAGCATACTATGGCTTAGGTGGTTTTCCATCGGGGAGAGAATAAAACAAACGAAACGGTAGGAGTTATCAAAAACGGTTGTAAGTTTCTATAAGTGGTGGCAAAATTCCTGTAATTACCATGAAAACGAAAATGTGTGTTGAGTTGTGTTGAGTTGTCAAACATTGGAGCGAACTGGGTCGTTGATCAGATATTGAACGACACAAATTTAATGTATCCCAACATGTTTGCTCTTTTAATAGTAGTATAGATAGATATTTGTTATAGATAACATACTAAAAGATAGGTTGTGATCTAAGGAATAATGGTTTTTGTTTTTTATATCTTGATGCTGGGTTGACATATTTTGGGTTGTATTTTTCCCTTTGAGTTATTTTTTCCTCAAAGCATGTTTATTTCTACAGGTGCGATTCACTCGAGGAGAAGCTCCCAGAAGTACTTCTGAATTACCTGGGTATGTGATCCAAGTTCCACACTCATAACATTCCCATTTTTTTCTTCATGATTTTATATGTTTAAGATGGAGTTTGTGTGTTCCTAAATCGAGGATCCTCACTAAACTATTAGTGTTTGTTCCACTGCCCTGCTAGTTCTACATACACTGATAAAATTAGCGTGTGGATCTTCAATATAACAGTAATGATGAGTTGCCTGTTATTTGATAGGTTGATTTTGGATGACATCTCTGGAGGGCAAGAGAAATTTCCAATTCCTGCTACTAATTTGGTTGACAATCCACCTGTTCCTCCACCTGGTATGTTATAAAGTCATTATTTTGGGTTTTTATCTCTAATTAAGTTTCAATATAGTACGCTGGTTAAGGCCAGATATTTTTCACACACTACATCTAGGATATTTCCTACCAGCTGTAAACAATAATCATCAGTTTTGAAAAACAATTGTTTATCCAATGCTCCCATTTAATAAAAACAATTACGCTTCAAAAATTCTGAAAAAAAGCACACATGTACATATACATGTCTACAATGCACACCCAAATTTTCAGGCAAATATATTTTCATAGGTGATATGCACAAAAAATACAAATGTGCCAACTGAAATGAGTTCTTTTTCGCCTTTTTCAGATTCATGATTTGTGTTTTTTGTGCAACCTGCAATAGAACATATTATTGAGCAATACTATACAGATCTGTAGCATGCAGTTTTTATTGGATTTTTAAACTTTAAAATACCATTTTCTGTTTTAAAAAAATCGGGATCACTGGAGCCCGAGAGCAAAAAAAATTCCTCTCTTCATCAGTTTTCATCATCCAATAAATTTGCTATGTTTGGTTTGTTTTACTAGTTCGCTTCTTTCAGTACAATGTTCCAATTTACTTTGTAGTTTCTATATTCTCTTTGTTATGTGGCTAAATTGTTCTGATGTTTACCGCCATTAATGTTGTAGGTTTTGCCTATATCAATTCTCTAAAAATTCAGATGACATCAAAATTCCATCAGATTGCACTGGTTGCGATTGTGAAGGAGATTGTGCCAGCAACAAAGACTGTTCATGTGCTCGACTCAATGGTTCGAATTTACTACCTTATGTGTCAGTAGAGAATGTTGGCAGGTAAAAAGTAACGTCCAAATGCCTTCTTTAAGCGAGAACATTTGTTGCACTGTGAGCTAATAATTCTTGTTTAGGTTGGTGGAGTCCAAAGCAGTTGTATTTGAGTGTGGTCCTAACTGTAGCTGCAACCGTAACTGTGTAAATAGAACATCTCAACAAGGTCTGCAATATCGTCTAGAGGTTGGTAAATAGCTCTTTTCTTTTCATGTTCCTCTTTTTACTTCTACCTTGTCAGAAACCTCATTAAGTGGAGCTGTGTGTGCAAAGATGCTAATGATGCAGCGTCATAGATATAATCGTAGCTGAAAATGTTGGCTTTAGTTGGATTTTTGTAGTTTATTTTGCGGTAGTAAAATTCCATGGTTGTAGGATATTTGATTATATAACGAGCTGAATTTGTATGTAGGTGTTTAAAACAGCTTCTAAAGGATGGGGTGTTCGTTCTTGGGACACTATCCTCGCCGGGGCCCCTATCTGTGAGTATGTTGGTGTGCTGAGAAGAAGTGAAGATGTTGATGGTATGCTACAAAACAATTACCTATTTAACATTGACTGTCTTCAAACTATGAAAGGATTGGATGGACGCAAGGTACTAATGGTTTCACTACTCTTCAAGTTTTCATTTCCTTGATTTAAACCTGTGCGTACTTGTTGAGAAAATGCATGCGGTGTTGTAAATGTCTTGATTGCACTCTTGTACAGAAAAGGGCTGGGTCAGATATGCATCTGGCCTCTCTTGGTTCCGAGAACGATTCCGAGGCACCACCTGCACCAGAATACTGCATTGACGGTGGCTCTTCTGGAAACGTTACAAGGTTCATCAACCATAGCTGCAACCCGAACCTATTTGTTCAGTGTGTTTTGACCTCTCATAGAGACGTCAAGCTGGCGAAGCTCATGCTTTTCGCTGCCGATACGATACCTCCACTTCAGGTGAGTTGATTTTGTGCTGCATCTCTAAGATTTATACAGTTGCAGAACTATGATTTCTTCGAGTACGTATCAATCTCATGTTCTCTGTTGCAGGCGCTTTGCTATGATTATGGCTATGCCCTGGACAGCGTCGTTTCCTCGGCTGGAGATATCGTCAAGCTGCCATGCTACTGTGGTGCTGCAGATTGCCGGGAGCGACTCTACTAGATGAGCTCTTATATGCGGATAGGTGTATGAATACGGCCACTTTTACTCCAAAGTCATACCAACTAGTCGCCGTTTCCGGCGCAAGGCGATAAGAGGAACACACGCAAGACTTGATTGGCCATCCAGATTTATACATGTTTTTTTGAGGCATGCAAGCGTGCACAGTGCGGGGACATTTTTTTTCGATTCGTGTGGGATCATGTTAACAATGTCGATCGTATTAAAGCAACTGCTTAGCTTATATAGTTCAGGAACGTTTCGGTTCCCCATCTTTAGTTGATTACACGGGCATAGTTTGTTAAGCTGTTATTAATGATGTTTGCCACGCCTGATGGTGATTTACTGAACTGCTGAAGATAGAAGCTGATATGTGTGATCTCTTGTTTTGGTGATTTGCTATTATTTAGCTGATAAGGGTCTAGACTTTAGAATCCTTTACTCTGCAGCAAGTGCTTTTGTGTGTAATCTTCTTTGGCAGCACAACTTTTACATTGGTTGTAGTCAGAGATATGGATGAGGAAATGAAGTTTTTTTTGGTAGTTACCTTAATGAGTATGCCAGTAGTAGAACACTGGAGCTAACTGGATTACCATAATCTATGCAAGTTATCTTTCTGTAAAGGTAAGATGGAATCTAACACTAGTGTCATAGCAAGAATTCATGATATTATGGTCATCCAAAGTTTTGTTACTGCTTCTATTACTGAACTTTAATCTTAATACATCACTTTCCTGTTCGTTTCACTCCCCTGTCGATTTTACTGCACTCTGTTTAATCCGTAGCAGCCGACCCACCTAGCTAGATACATCAGGCACCATTAATTTGGTTTCAGTGTAGTGGCTACATCAGAGGTTCAGAAAATGTTGCGATGGTTGTAGCATTTGACGGGCCGACATAATATGCAGAGTCAATCGGTGGCACCGATGTTAAAATATTTCTGAATTTGTTGGCGTTACACCTGCTTATAAATTCCGAATTACATAGCTGCTTCTCCATGCCTTCATTCCTGTACAAGAAACACTTGGGAAAGGAAAAATGATGGTCTTGCAGCTTGTCCCCTGCGCGCTCTGTTCATCACCTTTTCTCAGTTCCACAGACAAACCATGTTTAAACTATACATACGGTTCCAGGCCTGGCGTCTGGGCTCTGGCGGTTATACACTTGCAGTAAATGGTGCTACTGTAAGATCTTAATCAGTACATTGGCTTAGAATTACAGGCTTGCACGATGTGTACAATTGTTTGAACTTGAATGTATAAACTTACACAAGACCCTCTCTTGTTTTCCGGTTTTCCCTGAATTTTGGACCGACAACAACCAGTATACATGTTGGTATGACTGTATGAGTTCAAATTCATATATTTTCTAATAATAATATACACGCAAAAAATTCAGTATCCATGTAGGCTGGGTGTAGTGTTTGTTCTCTCCCTTTTCTCTCAGCACTCCGCGCTCAGTCAGTGGGGATGCTAGTGTAAAATCTGAAGCAATACAGACAAAGCCATTGTACAGGCCACTGCGTCAGCAGTTCCATTGGACAAAACTGCACATTTTCTCTTTTTTACAAACAAGACATTGTCTGGATATATACACTTACAATTACAGAAGTTCACTCTTGTTTTCCCTGAATTTCGGACTGATGACAACCAGTATACATGTCAGTCTGTCTTCAAATACATATATGTTCTAACAATAATATACACGCAAACATTCAGTCTCCATCTAGGCCGGCTGCGGTGGTTGTTTTCTCCCTTCTTCTCCCAGCACTCCATTCCAAACGCAACGACGAGAGATAAACCACATCGTCTTGACTGAGGGAGAGCTCAATTGCAGGTGCTACGATATCGATCACCCTCTTTTCTATCTGGCCTAACCTGACATCATCTAATTTTCCTGCGATTTCTCTAGCTCTGGCTACTATTTCTCAGCGAGTACGGCAAGAGCAGCCATTTCCCGTACGCGACGGGCAGCGCCAGCACTTTCTTCGCCTTCCCGACGTAGGCCCTCTTGGTGAAGTTGTTGTAGTCGTTCGCCTCGATCTCGTCCAGGATCTGCCGGTAGAGCAGCAGAGACGCCCACACCTGCAACACAACATGTGGAAAAAACCATAAGGTTAGTCTACTCTACAGTGAGAAATCTTTTTCGCTTTCGAGTTGTGCCATTTCTGCTTACCGGCCACCGGCTTTCCTTCCTGAGCTCGGTCACCCCTCTCTCTGCCTCATCGAAGAACATCCTGGCCCTCTTGATCTGACTCTTCATGAATTTTCTCCACTTATCGGTGACGACTCCCTTGAAGATGTCCTCGTTGGAGAGCCCTGCCTCCGCGAGTTCGTCCTGCGGCAAATATATCCTTCCTCTTCTTGCACTGCGAAAACATCCAAAACATATAATAACTATCCAGGACCATGCGATTTGAAATGCTCATATATAGGTTGTGGCTTACTCTTCGCCGACATCCCGGAGTATGTTGGTGAGTTGGTTCACGAGTCCGACGGCCAGAGCAGCGCCATACACGCTCTCGGCCGTCGCCTTGGACTCGGGCGCGATGCCCATCATCGGCACGCTCATTAGCCCGACTGTTCCTGCGACCTAGCAGTACAAGTACAGCTAGTCGAAGTTGTTGTATCTCGCCTTCTTGATGGTTTGCTATCCTATATACTCTTTGAACTCATTTAGCCAGAAAATTAAATAAAGAATGGATGGCAATTATTTCTTACACGTCGTTTGGTAAAGAACAAGGATTGCGTACTTTGCATCTGAGCTCTAGTTCGGCACTGGTTTGGTCTCTCAGTTGTACTTTGCTGAAGGACATTTAATGAGTTCCATCTTATTGGAAAATTATGGTCAATGCTGATGCTGAAGCATATCTTCCATTGGCTCGGCTCTGATTTCCTAATTGTTAACATGCTTTCTGTTAAATACGGTCTAGAGTTCGGTAACCGTACGTTTGTGTATGTGTATATACCATGTATTGTACCCTGCTGTTTGTCAATATATACTGATCATCGTGGAGGCTTAGAACCCACGAAACACTAAATCAAACTTGGTATCAGAGCTAAACCCTAGCCGCCGCCGCTAAACCCTAGCCGCCGCCGCTGCCGAGATGTCTTCCTCCTCGGCTCTTCAGCTCGCCTCGGTCCTTGGCCCGGCAGTCTCTCCGCCGGCCGCTACCGCTGCCATGCTGCGATCCCCGCGCCCCAAGTCCACCTCAACCGGAGCAACTTCATGCTCTGGCGCTCCCTCACCTTGCCAAACTTCGCAGGTGCAGGGCTCCACGGCCACCTCGACGGCACGACGGCGGCGCCTGAGCAGACCGTCATCCAGGGCACGGGTGACGCTGCCGTCGCCGTTCCCAACCCCGAGTACGCCACGTGGTGGACGCGTGATCAGCGCGTGCTCGGGTTGCTCCTCGGTTCCATCGGGCCAGACATCGCCCAGCAGATGATCGGGAAGAGCACGGCTGCCTCGGTGTGGAAGGCCATCCACACCATGTTTGGCGCCCAGAACCGTGCCAATGTTCGGCACATCCGGCGACAGTTCCAGTCGCTGAGGAAGCTCGATGGGACGGCCGGCGCGTACATGGACCAGGTCAAGGTCCTCGCCGATCAGATGGCCGCCGCTGGATCGCCTCTCTCTGATGAAGAGATCGTCGATCAGATGCTTACGGGGCTCGGCCCTGATTTCAACCCCATCGCCGCCTCCATGCTCAAGGACAACGGCGAGTCCTCTCTCTCCGAGTTCTACTCCCACGTCCTCAGCTACGAGGCCCTGCGCACACAGCAGGCTCAGGCCCCCGACGAGTGGGTCTCCTCGGCGAACGCCGTCTCGCGGCCTGGCCCCTACACCACCCCTGGCCAGCCGCGCCCCTACTACCCGCCGGCCAACCAAGACGCCGGTGGACGCCCTCCTGCTGGCTACTCACCGCAGAGCCAGGGCAACGCTCCGCGCCACAACTCGGGTGGAGGAGATCGTCGTCAGAACGGCGACGACAACCGCAATGGCGGCAATGGTCGCAACGGCAACGGCCGCAAGAAGGAGCGTCCCCGCTGCCAGATATGCCACTTCTGGGGTCATGAAGCGGCGCATGTCGCAATCGCTACAACCCCGAGTTCCAGCCGAACACGCAGCGCTCCGGCAACTCTGCGTCGACGAACTCCAGCGACACCCCTCCCCCCTGGCTGATGGACACAGGGGCGACGGATCACCTCACGAGCCATCTTGAGCGCCTTCATGTTCATGATCGCTACGACGGGAAGGACCAAGTGCAAGTAGCCAATGGTGCAGGTTTGTCAATTTCGCATATTGGTCATTCAAATATAGCCGGTTCTTCTCTTCGTTTAAACAATATTCTTCATGTTCCACATCTTCGTCAACATCTTTGTCCGTTTATCGCCTTGTTTGTGACAATGACGTGTTTGTTGAGTTTCACCGTCGTTTTTTCTGTGTCAAGGACAAGGTCACGAAGCGAGTACTTCTTCAAGGTAGAAGCTACGGAGGCCTCTACCCAGTCCCTTTTAGCCGAGCTACATCATCTCGCCATGCTCTCTCCGCCGGCAAAGCAAATTTGACGCAATGGCACCAGCGTCTAGGTCATCCTACGAATAAAGTAGTTCAATCAATTGTTAGCCGAAGTGATATTTCGTGTTCTGAGTCAGACAATCATGTTTCAGTCTGTGATGCTTGTCAGTGTGGCAAAAGTCGTCAGTTAGCCTATACTACTTCAAATCGTGTGTCTACTATGCCTTTTGATTTAATTCACTCCGATGTTTGGGGTCCTGCGATTGCCTCCTCTGGAGGTTTCAAATATTATGTCAGTTTTATCGATGATTACACACGTTTTTGTTGGATATATCTTATCAAACACAAGTCTGATGTTGAGCGTGTGTTCTATGCTTTCCAGGCTTATGTTGAGCGCCTTTTCAGTGCTAAGATTAAGGCAGTTCAGTCCGATTGGGGTGGTGAGTATCACAAACTCCATCGATATTTTCAGCGCACGGGTATTGTTCACCGTGTGTCTTGTCCTCATACGTCCCAACAAAATGGTGTTGCGGAACGTAAACATCGGCACCTTGTCGAAACCGGTTTGGCCCTCCTCGCGCATGCCTCTCTTCCGCTTCGGTATTGGGATGAGGCCTTCCTGACCGCCTGTTACCTCATCAATCGCATGCCCACCCCTGTTCTGCAACAGGAAGCTCCCATCACCCGCCTATTCAAGGTTCCTCCAAATTACTCCTTTCTTCGTATTTTTGGTTGCGCTTGCTGGCCTAGTCTTCGTAAGTACAACACACATAAGCTGGCTTTCCGCTCTAAAATGTGTGTCTTCCTAGGTTACAGTCCAATGCATAAGGGGTACAAATGTCTAGATAGGTCCACCGGGCGCATCTATATTTCTCGGGACGTTGTTTTCGATGAATCCGTTTTTCCTTTTGCGTCCCCGGGTACCACGGTTGATGTCTCCACTCTCGAACATGCCATCACTTTTCCGTCTTCTGAACCGGCTACGAGTGATCATGTGCGAAATTACGATCTGTCCTATTTGTCTACTGATGTTTCCTCTCCAGATGTCTCTCCGTTGGTGCAGGTTTCGGAGCCATCTCCGCCTCCAGAAGCTACGTCGATGATCGACGTACAAGTGCATGGCGCGGGCCCCGAGGACGTGGACGATGCGTCGCCCTCTCCTGTGCATGTGCATGGCGCGGGCTCCGAGGACGTGGCGCTGCGTCGCCCTCTCCTGTGCATGTGCATGGCGCGGACCCGAGGATCCGGTCGGGATGCACGGCAGCCCGCCGCGCCTGGTGTTCCTGCCGCGCGTGCGCCTTCCGCGGCTGCACCCCCTGGTCGCATGACCACCCGCCTCCGCGACGGCACTCGTCGTGAGAAGATCTACAAAGATGGCACGATCCGCTACGACCCTCGACGTCGTGCCTTCTTTGCTGCCCCCCTCTCTCACCGAGAGGCGCTCCGTGAACCAGCGTGGCGTGACGCAATGTCTGCTGAGTTCTCTGCCCTCCGCCAAACTGGCACATGGATTTTGGTGCCCCGGCCTCGTGATGTCAACTTGGTCAGCTGCAAATGGATCTTCAAACCAAACATCGTCCTGATGGCTCCATCGACAAACACAAAGCCCGTCTTGTTGCTCGCGGCTTCACCCAGCAACATGGCATTGACTATGGGGACACCTTCAGTCCCGTGGTAAAACCTGCGACCGTTCGCCTGGTGCTCTCCTTGGCTGTTTCTCGAGGATGGAGTCTTCGTCAGGTTGATGTGAGCAACGCCTTCCTTCATGGTTTTCTGACAGAGGAAGTCTATATGCAGCAGCCGCCGGGGTTCGAAGATTCTCAGTTCCCTCTCATGTTTGCAAATTGCAACGCGCTATCTATGGTCTGAAGCAGTCTCCTCGCGCCTGGTATGCTCGTCTCAGTGAGCGCCTCCTGCAGCTTGGTTTCACGGCGTCCAAGGCCGACACCTCCCTGTTCGTGTTCTCCCAAGGTGGTGTTCAGCTCTATATGCTCGTGTATGTTGACGATATTGTCATCGCTGGGTCCACTCCGGCTGCAGTTGATCGGCTCGTGGCCTCACTCTCGGACAGTTTCCCCATCAAGGATCTTGGCGTTTTGGAGTATTTCCTTGGTCTGGAAGCGAGCTGCAATTCTGGGGGCGTGCGTCTCACCCAGCGCAAATATGCGCTAGATCTCTTACACCGAGTTAACATGGAGAATTGCAACTCGGCTTCCACTCCACTATCCCCAGCAAGAAGCTTGCTCGTGACAGTGGACATACACTAGGTACTGATGATGCGTTCCGGTATCGCAGTGTTGTTGGGGGACTCCAGTATTTGACTCTCACTCGGCCAGATATTTCATTTGCGGTGAACAAGGTGTGTCAGTTTCTCTCACAACCAACTGAGGTACATTGGGAGGCTGTGAAGAGCATCTTGCGATATGTGAAGGGCACTATCGACACTGGCCTGCATTTTCGGAAGTCCCCGTCTACCAACATCAGTATCTTTACAGATGCGGATTGGGCCGGATGCGTTGATGATCGACGATCCACAGGAGGTTTTGCCATCTTTGTAGGTCCGAACTTAATTTCGTGGAGTTCGAAGAAGCAGCCTACTATCTCGAGGTCCAGCACTGAGGCAGAATACAAAGCACTGGCAAATGGCGCCGCTGAAGCCATCTGGGTAGAATCCTTGCTCAAGGAACTTGGCGTTGAGCAGCAGCGAACTCCTATATTATGGTGCGATAATCTTGGGGCTACATACCTGACAGCAAACCTAGTATTTCATGCTCGTACGAAGCACATTGAGATCGATTTCCACTTTGTGCGAGAGCGAGTAGCGGCTGGAGCTCTTCAAGTCAGGTTCATTTCCTCCGATGATCAGTTAGCTGATGTGTTTACTAAGCCAGCTACACAGCAGATGTTAAACCGTTTTAGAACCAATCTGAATTTAGTTTGTACAGGTTCAGATTGAGGGGGAGTGTTAAATACGGTCTAGAGTTCGGTAACCGTACGTTTGTGTACGTGTATATACCATGTATTGTACCCTGCTGTTTGTCAATATATACTGATCATCATGGAGGCTTAGAACCCACGAAACACTAAATCAAACTCTTTCTTCTTTCCTTTCTGGTGGCACACCGAGGATGTCTGGGAGAGTCTTCCTCATGGTGGCCGCGCTGCTGCGAATGAGGACCTTGTGCTGCACCATGACCTCCTCTTTATACTTGTACAATGATTAATAACAAACTAAAAAAAGCAACATATAAATGACCATGGTTAATTCTTTAACGCCTTGCACAAATGGTCTCTTGTTTCAAGAAAACCCGATAATGGTTTCTTGGTTGTGCAGAGAAATCATCGTTCAAATATATAAACTTATAGAGTAAGAGTACTACCCAGGTTTCCCCACAAATATACATATGGTTCCAAGCCTGACTGGATGACTATGAGATGGAAGAGAACAAGTTAATTTTGATGGATGTGTTTAACATCTGAAGGTTATATCCACAATCAGTGGTGCTACAGTAAAATATGACTCGGTTTGTGTTACAGTTGCTTAGAAGACAGAATCACAGGCTTGCATGATGTTCACGTTTCTAATTTTGATCTTTTATGTAGAGTACCTGTCCCCAATTTCTCTTTTCAGCATACTTCGTTTTTTCGCTGCCATTTGCAGATGGAGCGCAAATCATCATTTTTATTAGCAGCCAGGCGTTACTGTCTTGATGCCCATATTATAGAATAACTGTTAAGATTAGATGAAAAAAATTATTCGACGAAAAGAAAACGGACAATTTGCCTCAATTTTATTTTAAAAAGTAGAAGAGCATTGATTAGTTTATTAATCGGAAACAGGCCGAAAAACGCTTCAAATGCACTAGTGTCGTCATGGATCACGACCACAAGGGGCATCACAGGCCGGCCTGGCCACCTGCAGAACATGCGCACACACCATAAGAAGAAAGACAACCGTCGAGGTTGCCATCGAGCATCATCGACATCACTTAAACCCATACAGGTACAATCTAGAGGCATGTCAGCACCCAAAAGAGAGGAGAGATGCATCCAATTAATCAAACCATACAAGTATAATCTACATGCATCTGAAACCTTCTCTGGGCACTTCACCCCTTAAACCTAAGAAGGGAAGTTTAGATAAGATTATAGAAAAGATCAAGAACCTCGAGAAAATCTCTAAATCTAGTATTAGTACTATTGTAGAAGGAGTTGACGTCTACATGGTAATGAGTAAAGACCTTCAGAAGAAGGTTTTGTTATCTAAATATCTACTTGAAGTGGCGTAAAATTATTTTTGTTCGTAGCATGCATTTCCGCAGCAACGCACGGGGTATCATCTAGTTTCCCCTCTTCCTATACCTATCTTACGAGTTACAACACTTCCCTTGCATATGTTGGTCTCTTCCTATACCTATCCATACATCATACTCTAAAAGTGTAATACAAGATCCATAAGAGCAAATAAAGAGTAATGCCAACTAGCAAAAGAGATACACAGAATAATTCGTGGGAAAATAAATTAGATGTTGTCACTTCACCTAATCTAGAATTTCATGTTAGTGAGATTACGTTGTAGAGAATCATAGCTTACAAACTTCCATAAGGATATTAGGTAGAATCATACATCTAGAACCAAAACAAAACTTAAGTATAGCCAAGTAGAAAAACTATATTACATTGAAGGGTCACATTATTATGTTGTAGATGAATTTGTTTTTTTCAAAAGTTCCCATCTTCTTTAGATCATTCCAGTTTCAATTTATCCTTGAACACATTTTCATGAATAAATATGTTCCATTTTCCGATTTATTTTTCATGGTAAAAGTTTGAATTGGATAGTAGTTCATGAAAAAATGATATAAATGATTTTTAGATAAGTACATTTTTATAGTATAAATAGAAAAAATTAAGAAATATATCCTCGACTTGTAAAATTCATCAGTTGAAAAATAAATAGATTATATAATGATGTAGTGTCATGAAAAAGGATGGAGCCTCTATTATACATCCAGTTAGTAAATATAAGATATCACAAATGCCACATGCACGTGGTGCGTGCAAATTATTAATAGATGGGATCCACTCTATATTGTAATTCCATCTCACGAGTTAAATTCACACCACACGGGAGCTCTCCAAGCAAGATATTACATACCACACAGAGGTAGGTTATAGATTATTGAATACTAGCGCATGTGCCCGTGCGTTGCAACGGGAGAGAAAACCCATCCCACTAAACCAAATAAACTAAGTTGTCGTTGTTACTGCCGTAGACTACTATTCAAATTTTATTTGAAATCCACAGTGTAATTAGAACTATACGTACACAAATCCAAATTACACAAATTTATCCTATCCAAATGCGCAGAACATACACAAATTGTCACCAAGCACACATCACTCAGTGGCGGCGTATCCACCCATGGCACCCCCTAAAAGATACACCCTTCTAATCTATTAATCAAATAGCCTTATTTTGTGTATAGTGATTAAATAAATGTGGTAAAAATCATTGTACATGATATATTTAAGTTTTAAGCAATGGGTTGGCACCCCCTCTTGTTTAGTCCTGTATCCGCCACTTACATCACCAAGTAAATAGCATTCAAAAAAACATCACCAATAATGTAGGTTCGGTCTAGCATAACTTCTGCGTTGCTACAAAGAAGATGATGTTATTTCAAACTTGAACGTACTTATTACATGATTCATGTAATTTACATGAGAGCACACAATACCTAGACGATGGCAATAGCAAGACCGACCGACATTATGTCCCAGACCCATGTTTGTCCGATGACGGTAGCAAATTCTTTGACACAATAAAACTGTACCAGGCAGAAATGGAGAATCTTAACAGGAAACCCTTTCCTTAGTTTGCTCATCTTGCCAGACAACTTCCAAAAATATTTAATTGCACTGAATATTTAAGATTTTGTACCTATAAGAAGCGCCCATCTTCTATGATGATGGAACAGTGCAAGTACCCAATGATGAAGAGACTAATTTGCTTAATCTGAGTCAGCATATCAAGCGTAAGTACATCGACCTTCAGTGAACAATTTAGCTCTGAATATTTGGCTGGGCATAGCCAGTTTCATTTCTTATCACACCAGAACATAAAGGTCTGAAGCTATAAACTCACTGAACTGAAGGCTTCAGTCCAAAGGGGGATGGTGCATATTATGGGCGAACAATATGCATGAAACCATATTTCTGTCTTCTATGTAATACTATTTGGCACATTGCTTGCTGTTCAATCAATTGATTGCCTTGCTACTGCAACTGTGTTCAGTGGTAAAATAAAATTTTAAAAACTTTTCATTGGAATTGAACATGAGAGGGGCACTAAGCTATAGCTACTGCCGTGGCGTGTCGCCCTCGTCTAGCAGCTAGCGAGGCCCTGACGCCCACCACCTCCACTCCCCAATCCTCTCCACACTGGTACCGCTGCTCACGAACCCGCCGTACTCCCCACTGTCATCGTGGCATGAATGCACCTGCAGCGATGCAACATGTTCATTACTGTCCCTGAAAACATGTTTATTCTGATGGATTTGTCTTAGAAGGCGGATCCGTTGAAGCCTACATTGCATCCATGCAGCACTGAAAGTCACAACACAAGTACATATCTTGTTGTCAGCTATCAGAACTCAGAAGATGGGGGCACGAAGCAGATACATAGAGATGTGGCAGACCTGCACATCGTCAAACCTGAATCTGAAGAGAGGTGCCACTGAACGCACGCAATCCACTGCCTAGATCAACAGTTCAACAGATAGTTCTCATCTGATCCCCTTCTCCATAGTGTGTACGGGTGTGTGCCTGCGAGGCCGATGCTACCAGCACCACATCCACCAGCAGTATCGCTTGCCGTGGAGCAGGCGCTCGGGGCCTCGGACATGGTAACCACGGCGAGCTCCTCCTGCAGCGCCATCAGAGGAGGAGGTCTGTGAGGCCTCGGCCTTGGCGACCTGGGCGAGCTCCTCCTACAGCGCGTGCGCGAGTTTTCGACGTCGTTTCTTTGGTGGCGACATGGCCAGATCCTCCGGCAGGGCCGTGAGCGGAGAAGGAAAACGACGGGAGGACGGGGGCTGTTGCCGGCGGCGGCGCCCAGAGCAGACGCACGGGGGAGGGACTCAGGGAGCTCTGTTTTGGATCGAGGCCGGATTGACTCGGGAACTACAGGCTCCTTTCGTCTAGCCTCTCCCTTCCTGCCCTCCAGCCCTACCGGCCGCCAGCTGGAAGCCAAATTCGAGAGCTCGGGCACGACCGGCACCTGCCGGAGCACCGCTGCCGCTCGGTCCACACCTACGCATCGCTGCATCGGCTGGAGACCCTGGCCTACTCCAGGTCGCGCTTGAGCCGGAGGAGGGCGTCCTCGGCAGGAACAATTACGATCTCGTCCCGCCGGAGACCGCGGGCGGAAGCCCTCACCAGATCGGCGGTTCTCCACCCCCACCACCGCTCCTCTTTACCTCCCATCCAGATCGGCAGCCATGTCTCGCCGCCTCACCGAAACGGTACCGTTCATCACTTAGCGGTGGCAGTTCTGTAATATCTCCTAAAACACAGGGGTAGAATCGGAAGCTTGAAAACAGACCAACCATCACCTAAGGCTATATTATATAGTAAAGATAGAAATACGTCAAGACATATATAGAGGGGCTAGACAATATAGTGAATCACTTCTTGACTGGCACAAGATTTTCCAAATGAATCTTGCAGAGAGCAATGTTGCTCGGGAGGTAGTCAGACCCCCTGGTAATGTTGGTAAATGTCTGCGTGCGAGGATCATAGACTTGCAAGACCGATGACCCCTTCATCCTACTTGGAACACATTGTACAAGCAACTTTTTGGCATCGTGCATCACCCTCAAGGGCCTATAACGAAATTCAAATCCCAGTGTTAGGATCGTGTACAATTTAGTCCACTTACTTTTATTGGAATCGTCAAAGATCCATATGTTAGTGGAGATTTGTATGCCGTTGTAATCCTCTTGAAACATGCAAAGGGCACCATTGAGCTCGATTATGTAGTCTGACATTGTACTCCTCCGCATGTGTGGCTGCGGACCTTTGATTGGGTTGTCCTTCCACTTCTCGTTCTCGAGGTCGAAGCAAAGCAAAGAGCCATCGGATGGAGCACAATGATAGTAACGGGAAACATCCCTTTCTGTATATTCATCCTCCATCCTGTGTCATCACCTAATGTGAGGACATCGCAAGTGCCGCCATGGGCGAGGCGGACCAGCTTGTATACACCTGATGGGGTGGTACGGCCGATGCAGAAGGATTCGTACTGGCGTATGATACTGTAATGCATGTCCTTGAACACTTCCACTCCCGGCGTTACCAGAAGCACCTCCCCGGTGGCCAGATCGACCACTTTAGCTCCCTGGTAGTGACCGCAGCTGACACAGACAAGGTCGTCGAAGCTCGTGGTGTTAAACATAGAAGAGCCGCCAACACCTTCCATCACCCTAACAACATTACCATCCATGTCCTTGATGTTGGATTAATCTTGCCTAATCAACGTTTGAGTTAGCATACGTGAGTTGATCAGTTGTAATCAGCTCGCACAAGCACCGTGCGTCCGAGTACTAGTAGGATACTAGTGTTAGTTACGTCAGGTTAGCTCAGTTTGGTTAGGTGAACTAGATTAGGAAATATCTAGTCCTTTCCGTGTGGTACTAGGAGCTTGTATACGAGAGGGTTTCAGATGGTTTTAGGTCGGCAGCCGTGCATATATATGCACAGGTCGACGGTCGTGTAACAGAACTTGTACCGTGATATTACGAGAAAATTGAAAGAAATAAAGAAAAACAAAGGGCACGATACGTGCCCTTGGCGATAAGATTTTGAGTGTGTTGTGTTCGTGATATTTTGATGTGATTGATCCTTGGGCAAAGCTAACAATTGGTATCAGAGCGAGGTCGAAGATTTGAAGCCACGCTTGCCCCGGGGAGGCGACCCGTAATAGCGCCTCGGGGCGGGCGATCGTCGTTCAGCGGAGCGACACGAAGGAGACGGCAGTGATGTCGTCGGCAAGGCGTTGAAGAAGGTAGATGATCATTGGTGAGAGCGGTGGTGCCGAGGCGCGACACCGTAAAATCTCGTCAAGATCTCCGGGGGAGTATGAAGGATATCGTCAAGTTGTGTTACTGGTGGAGAAGATTGTGTGCGAGAGCGAGCAGAAAAAGGATATTGTGTCCTTGCGGTTCTGTTCGTGATCGAAGTTCCGGCAAGTTCGTATGCGGAAGTTGTGTTGCCCGTATACGGCAAGTTGTGTTGCTGTTGGACCAGTGGAGATGCCGCGAGATCGTGTGTTCGATCTTGGGCATAGGTAACAAGTTCCGGCGAATTCATGTACGTAAAGATGTGTTGCGCGTACATGAAGAGTTGTGTTGCCGTCGGATGTGAAGTGTTGTTCGGTTACGTCACCGACAACAAGGATAAGATGTCAAGTTGTGTCCAAGTGCTGGTATGCGGGAGCTCGTTGCAGCGGAAGCGCGTCATGGTCTAGGCACTTAAGTGAGTTGTATCTCCAAAGGCGAAGACGTGAGACATTACGGTTGAGGTGTTCCAATGAAGGTGTACCTCCAAGGAGCGAAGACGTGCGCGTAGACAAGATGGCGGGTGGCTATCTGCGTGTCTCAACGAGAAGACGAAGAACAACGTGAAGATGGATGCAAGCCGGTCAAGATGAGTTTCTGCATGAGGCTATGCGTTTAGTCTGCATGTGGCACGCTTGCGGTAGCGTGGGCTGGTAATCCGGAGGATGCGTTGAGTGGAGTCGTCGAGTTGATCAAGACCATGAAAAGCATGAGGATACGACGAGTCAAGATTAGAGGGAGATTGTTGGATTAATCTTGCCTAATCAACGTTTGAGTTAGCATACGTGAGTTGATCAGTTGTAATCAGCTCGCACAAGCACCGTGCGTCCGAGTACTAGTAGGATACTAGTGTTAGTTACGTCAGGTTAGCTCAGTTTGGTTAGGTGAACTAGATTAGGAAATATCTAGTCCTTTCCGTGTGGTACTAGGAGCTTGTATACGAGAGGGTTTCAGATGGTTTTAGGTCGGCAGCCGTGCATATATATGCACAGGTCGACGGTCGTGTAATAGAACTTGTACCGTGATATTACGAGAAAATTGAAAGAAATAAAGAAAAACAAAGGGTACGATAGGAGCCCTTGGCGATAAGATTTTGATTGTGTTGTGTTCGTGATATTTTGATGTGATTGATCCTTGGGCAAAGCTAACACTTGAGCCGCAAATCGGGTTGTCCTGTGTTCCCTCCAAAGTCCCCGGTGTGGACGAGGAAGGCGTCGGTCTGGAGTGACTTGTGCGCGGCGAGAAATGCCGAACTGGAGATGAGGTCGCACCAGCCCTTGGACAGGCATCGGAACCGGCAGACGGACTTCACCGGAGTCCTCGAGAGGATGTCGAAGATGGCGTCATCTGGTAAGGAGACGGCGGTGGTTTCCGACATGTCGCCGCCCATATGCGCGCAGCTCCTTCCTCCGCCGTGGAGAGTATAATATAGATCACCGGCCAGACAGTCGATTGACCAGACAGACAGACAGTGGGTTCGATCGACCTTGCGTACGTATGCAGGCTAATAGGAAACGAGATGCAGTTAGAATCGGAAAAAAGAATCGCAAACGAGGTAAGGAAAGATACATGAAAGATCTCTCCCGATCGATCGAGGCTCTACAAAAACATGCAGATCCAAATTAACGGGGATGAACAGGCTAGAGGGTTAAGCAGACCTATTCTCTCTGATTATGGAGCCAGCCGGCGAGAACCTCGTCCGTTAATCCTCCGTTACGCGGCGGCCACCCATCTCGGTGGCGATCCCTCTCTCGTCGTTGGTGAAACCTCTGCCACTCCGTTCGTTAATCGTCCGTTAGGCGGCGAACGAGTCACAAAACTTGGGCCGCAGAGAGCCTTGGACAGAGTAATACCCGTTGGGCCTTGTTGACAGGCTGACGAAAGACTGGTGCTCGAGAGGTATCGATTTTTTATTCTAAAAAAAAAGAGGTATAGATTTTTTTGTTTTCGGATGAAGTATTTTACTCCTGATTAGACACAAATC
Organism: Poa pratensis; assembly: GCA_947311845.1. Lineage (NCBI taxonomy): Eukaryota > Viridiplantae > Streptophyta > Magnoliopsida > Poales > Poaceae > Poa > Poa pratensis. Next base: position 1,275,433 of record CAMZMU010000078.1, on the reverse strand, counting down.
CCCCAAACCAAATTGTGGTCTGATTTCACACCCTAAGCCGGTTTTTGCATGATTTTGGACGGTTTGGTGTGATTTTGGGCGGTTTGGTGTTAATAGTTAGCGTTGTCGTAGCACCGACATGACGCTGCCATGATGGACCCACTTGTCAGTAGAGGGTTCTGAAGTCGATTAATAAGTGAGATTTATTATACCCCAATATGTTCGCTCTTTTATAGGTGATGGACATCACGTAATAATATATTTCAAAAAAACTTGTGTCATGTATACCATACATGTAGATGTACTCGTATGGATTTTTAGATTGGAAAAATGCGGTTATTAATTTTTAATATTTTTTAAGAACTCACAGCGAGCTCGGTCATCAAAAGGACTTTTCGGGATACCTCCCTTCAGTTGATATTTGAAAAACAAATAGAGGTCTCTGATGGGTCGTAATTGGGCACGCCTTGAGAACCCCAAATATTTGCTGGTGCCCCCATGCAGCAGTTGTAGGGATGTAAACGGATCGGATCAGATTTTTCCTCTACCATATCCTTTACCATATTTTTTCCTCAATTCGGATCGGATCGGATGATGAACGGTTGCGGATTCGGTGGCGGGTATATGTGATCACGGATTTAGAACAGAAACGGAGCGGATTCGGGGCGGAAATAAAATTGGTCGGATCGACTACTCGCATATGTACATCAACCCACATAGCCAAAATAATCGCTCAACCTAATAACCTAACAAAATTGTACTCCATAGTATGTACAATGACCATGTAAGTGAGTTGTCGTTGAATGGATGAACTCCACAACTCACTAACTATAAACTATGCCCTATTAGTTTATTCATTTCGGTAGAAATTCGGTTTTTTCAGATTATAACCCTCGGATAATCCTAATTAATTTTCGGATAATCCATATTCGGATATTATTTTACATACCATATCCTATACTGTATCCGGGTGTTCAGCTCGGAATCGGAGTCGGATTCTATGAAACCGGATATGGATTATTTAAAACGGATTCGGCGGTGGATTTGTGCGGAAATTGTCCTATCCGTTTACATCCCTATGCAGTGGGCCTCAGGATTTTGCCTCAAGGGTAAATACAAAGATAGAAACTAGTTTATCAGTTTTTTTTACCTCAGATCTGGCCTTATATTTACAAAAGAATCTAAAGCAAATTCCTCTTTTATATTTTTCATTTTCAGATCATTTGATAGCACTGTTTTTAGTTCAAAAATATTTTTTACTCCATGCTAAGCTTAAACGATAAAAAGGCCGCTTGGATCAGTCTAGGATCTTAACCAAAGAGTGCATTTTAATTTACTAACAGTTGAAGACAGAATATTCATTCTCACTCTGGTCCGTCGAGTCTCTCCTTTTGACTAAAGTCAAACCTCGACCCCCATGGCCCCTTCGCCTTCAATTCAGGGAATGGGAAGTGCCAAGAAACTGATAAATTTCCATCGACTTCATAATTGCAAGAAGAGGACGAAGCAACATAGCAGCCTCTACATGCACAACAGAATCTTACGTAACAGATAGTCAGAGACTAATATATTGACGAGATCGATCGACATGTTCCCTGCTACATTTTTGCAAATTCCAAACCAGCGATCAACACAGTTTCCATGGCAAGGCATAGTATCCATGAAAAAAATTCTGATCCATGACAAGGCATAGTCAACACAATCTACATGTATCTATTATAGTCATTGTGCTGCATAAGCAAGTCAAAGCCAGCCTCAAAAGTCAATACGTATTCTGCTCCATCACTCGATTTATTTTAATTTTGGTTTACTCGTCCTGTTCAGCTCCACCACACGTTCACTCGATGCAAAAGCTCTGTCTGTTTGTGCTAGTGCAGGTCACACCTTACTGTCTTTGCTTGCATTCACCAAACTTTCAGGTAACTATCAATCACAGAGGCTCTGTAATCACGCCCATCCCCCATGCATTAGTATTTTGAGTCCACGCATGAATAGTATGGAGGTTGGCTCATCATGTGTTGGGTGATAGACTACTTAAGTTATACTAGTACATGGTTAGGTTATGTATGTATATGTTGAGATGGCATCGTCTGGAAAAGGCTAGAAGCTTGCAACTCACCAAAGAAAAACATGCATTTGATTCTCCAAAATGGCAAAACCAGAGTTCCCTTGGCAAGATAATTTAAAGTAGGAGAGCTATGGCCTATGGCCATGCAATATAAACTATCATTACTTGAGTAAAATAATAAGCTAGTAGTAGTAAATATTCTATGCTATTTGCAGGGAGCCAACAAAAGAGTCTGCTAGCTTCTGAGAGGCAGGCCAGGGAGTACATGCCATGCTGGAGGGTAGGGACCAGCAGAGCGCCACGTAGGACGGCCCTCCAGCAGGGACACATCCATCCCTTTCCAGGTGTCACCACTGAGCGCCCTCCAAGGCACGCACCCTCAGCACACCCATGTGAATATCAGATAACCCTATCCTCTCCTCCCCTTGGCCGGCCCTTGTCTTCTCCACGTCTCTCTCTCTCAAGTCTGAACCCCGGAGCTAGCTAGGAAGCAACAAGAGGGCACCACACTCAGTGGTGACACACGACTTTGTCCCAGCTTGCCATGACGCCTCAGTAGCATATTCAAACATATTCTTATACATGCAGGATCTGGCCGTACATGTGTGTGCGCAAGCTTGATGGTGATTCGGTGCAGGGGAGTGTTGATAAGAGGTGAGTGGCCTAAGCTCTTCTGCCACCGTCTCCTTGCCCCAACCCAGACTTGTCGCTGTGTGCTTGTGTGTGCGTGAGCGTGTGTATCTGCAGCCGTGCACGGCGAGCGAGCGAGCTAGTGGCCGGTAGTGCGGCCAGCACTCACTCACGGTGCGCGTGTGCGCTTCCAAGAACACTTTTTTTCATTCTCTACCCTGGTTTCTGGCTCATCTCATCTTCACGCCACAGTGGTGAATCCGTTCGTGTCACGCAGTGCGTGCGCGCTTGAATTCTCTCTCTCGACGGCTCCGTTCCTCTGCTTCTGCGGCGACTGGCAAGCGGTGATGGCCACCGCGGTCACGCTGCTCTGGGCGGCGTCGCCCGGCCTGGCAGGTGACGCCGTCGCCGGCCGGGACGGCGGCGCCAGCTTCCCGTGCTCTCGCCTGCTGCCCAAGAAGAGGCAGCCGACCCCGCGGCGGTGGGTGCTCTGCTCGCTCAAGTACGGCTGCCTCGGCGTCGACCCGGGCGAGGTGGCCCCTGGCCGGACGACGGCATCCCGGTGTACTCCAGCCTGAGCGTCAGCCCGGCCGGCGAGGCGGCCGTCGCCCAGCTCGTCTCGTCCGAGCAGAAGGTGTACGACGTCGTGCTGAAGCAGGCCGCATTGCTGAGGCGGCAGCTGCGCCCGCAGCAGCAGACGACGCCGGCCAGGGGCTGGTGGAGGCCATGCCGCGCGGCGGGCTCAACGAGGCCTACGGCCGCTGCGGCGAGATCTGCGAGGAGTACGCCAAGACCTTCTACCTCGGTACGTAATATGATGGACTGCTCCTTCATGCTCTGTTTTGCCTGAGCCATGGCTGCCGATGCTCTGATGCTGATCATGGAGTTCATTCGTGTGTGTCTGGTCGTGGCAGGGACGTTGCTGATGACGGAGGAGCGGCGGCGCGCCATCTGGGCCATCTACGGTACTATCTGAAATTCCATCATCGGGCATGCATGTGCAGAGTTTCAGTAAATTCAGTTAGGTTAACAAAACAGAGCTACAGTACTATTTTTTTCTTCAGATCATCAGGCACGCCAACATTTTACATGAGCTGCAGGTCCTCTAGTAAAATGACATATAACACAAACTTGTAAGAATATTTTCCCAAAGAAAATGGCCAACTAGTATTTAAGTATAATAGTGAAAATACTCTGTGCCAGTTACTGCAATAGAAACACTGATGAACTTGCATGCTATGTAATTATCGATATCTAGTCAGTGAAGAACATATTCCCCTGTTATACCTTTTACACACCATTTATCTATGGAGGCGTCAAAATAGGCTTTATGCTGCTTAAATGGCTTCAATAGTTCATACAGTGCTAGAAAAAAGTTGCAAGAACATATTCCTCAAATTACTTAAGAAATATGAATCTGAGGTTTCTGTGGGTGAGATACTCTAGGCATTGCTTCAGGAATCTGATTGGTGCATAGCATTTGCAGTGTGGTGTAGGAGGACCGACGAGCTGGTGGACGGGCCGAACGCATCACACATCACGCCGCAGGCGCTGGACCGGTGGGAGAGGAGGCTGGAGGACCTCTTCGCGGGGCGCCCTTACGACATGCTCGATGCTGCGCTCTCCGATACAATCACCAAGTTCCCTATAGATATTCAGGTACGTACCTGCACTACATGTTTCAGTAACTGGTGAGTCCAGCTTATGTGGCTGGTAGTGGTGGATATTCCCTGTATTATCAGATTTCCTAGACCTCACAACTTTAGTGCAAGATGACTAGGTCAGCAAAGCAGGGAGGAAGTCATTGGATAGAATTATTCAGCTTGCCGACCTTTTAGTCACTGATGCTATTATTGAGTTCTAGAAATTTTCACATATTTTAGTGTGTTGACTAGGCTGGGAAATCATTTGGTCAAAGATGCTTCATAAAGAGGGGAATTATAGGAAGTACTTTTAGAATAAACTGCTGTTTGCACAGATCTCAAAGCCCAACAAAAAAACTGGAGGTGGAGGCAAAAGGTCTATCCAGTTATATAAAACACAAATCAATTGGGTTTTGGATTCGCCTCTTTGTGGGAAAATAAAATAAGGCAGCTAGTCCCGTCCTGAACATAGAGAGAAATGATAAGGATCTGGAAAATGATCTAGTAGGAGAAACAGAATAGGGGAAGTTCTAGTAATTTTAGACCTAGAAATAAATCAAAAGAAATATTGTTTCCAGACCTGAAAATGAGTAACTCTTATGCAACACGCATATGCCAGCCTTTCAAGGACATGATCGATGGGATGCGGACGGACCTTAAGAAGGCGAGATACAACAACTTCGACGAGCTCTACATGTACTGCTACTACGTCGCAGGAACCGTCGGGCTGATGAGCGTTCCGGTGATGGGCATCGCGCCTGAGTCCAAGGCGACGGCCGAGAGCGTCTACGGCGCTGCTCTGGCCCTAGGACTCGCGAACCAGCTCACCAACATACTCCGGGACGTCGGCGAAGAGTAAGCCACAACCTACCAATGCAATGGTTTTCCCTTCCTGTCAGGATTTAGATGGGCATTTCAAATAGCATGGTCATGATAGTTCTATAGTTTTCATGTTTTGCAGTGCAAGCAGAGGAAGGATATATTTACCGCAGGACGAGCTGGCGGAGGCAGGGCTCTCCGACGAGGACATCTTCAAGGGAGTCGTCACCGACAAGTGGAGAAAATTCATGAAGAGTCAGATAAAGAGGGCCAGGATGTTCTTCGATGAGGCAGAGAGAGGGGTGACCGAGCTCAGGAAGGAAAGTCGGTGGCCGGTAAGCAGACTGAGAAAGACGAACAAATCTCACTGTCAATAAATTATGATGAGTAGTAATATGGTCTTCTTACACATGTTGTGTTGCATTGCAGGTCTGGGCGTCTCTATTGCTGTACCGGCAGATCCTGGACGATATCGAGGCGAACGACTACAACAACTTCACCAAGAGGGCCTATGTCGGGAAGGCGAAGAAAGTGCTGGCGCTTCCTGTCGCGTATGGAAAATCGCTGCTCCTGCCATACTCGCTGAGAAATAGCCAGACCTAGAGGGAACTGCAAGCAAAGATGATGATCAGGTTAGGCTAGATAGAAAACAGGGCGATCGATGTCGTAACACTGCCTTCGAGCCCTTCCCTCGAGTGAAGGCGTTGCGGTGAATGAACCAGTACATTATTTGACCGCTCGCGTTGAACGGAGTGCTGCGAGAAGAAGGGGAAGAACAAACTCTGCAGCCAGCCTAGATGGAGACTGGATGTTTGCGTGTATATTATTATCATTAGAACCATATGAAGAAAACATGTATACTGGTTGATGTCGGTCCAAAATTCAGGGAAACCGGAAAACAAGGGTGGGTCTTGTGTAAGTGTATATATTCAGAGTTTCAGACAATGGTACACATCGTGCAAGCAAGTGATTCTGGCTTCTAAGCCACTGTGTTGATTCAGAGTTTACAGTAGCACCATTGACTGTAAGTGCAAAACCGCCAAATGCGAAACATATCGACTCTTTAACTGGTATGGATCTGTCTCCTTCTCATCCAGCTACGTAATTCGGAATTAACAGAGCACGCAGCTATGTAATTCGAAATTTTAGGCAGATGCAACGCCAACGAATTCAGATTTTTCTTACATTGGTGCCACCGATCGACTCTGCTTATCACCGTCGGCCATTCAGACGCTACACCCATCGGAACATTTTCTGAATCTCTGATGTAGCCACTACACTGAAACCAAAGGCTGATCGGCATTGGCCTCGGCTACTTCCGATTGAATAGAGTGCTCCCCGCAAAACAAAACAAAAGATTGAACAGAGTGGGGTGGGGTGGGTGGGGTGGGGGGTGGGGTTGAAACGAACACAAACGTGAGTACCTGGAGACGACGAAAAGCGGGGGAACCGGCGAGGCGGCGGTTGACCGGTGTGCCACCACCCCTTCTGTCATTCTCGGGGTTACGGCGGGGGAGGGGGAACCACCGGTGCCGCTCCGTCACTCTGTCCATCCTTTTCGCGGCGAACGCGGCCGCGTAGAGAGGGAGGCCTTTATGGGTATTGGGCCTCGTCTCATGCACGATTGGGCCTCATGCTATTTTTCTCCATCTTTCTCGGGGAGACGGATGCTGTTTTTTCGACACATCACCACTCAGTCACTCACCAAGCACGATTTATATTTATTCCACGTTGACAACATCTTTAAAAGGTTCGACTTCTTTAGGAAAAGGTTGTTGTGGCATGAACAGGATGATAAAAAGAAGTACCATCTAGTTAATTGGCAGGAAGTGTGTAAGCCTAAGGATCAGGGGGGATTAGGTGTTTTGGACCTTAGAGTAATGAATGTTTGCTTGCTTTGTAAGTGGTTGTGGAAGATTGAAAATGAGGAGGGTTTGTGGCAACAAATGATTAGAGCTAAGTATTTACATACTCATACACTAGCCCATGTAAAGCTGAAACCGATGCACTCTCATTTCTGGTCCGGGTTAGTGAAAGTTAGAGATATTTTCTTTAGTTATTGTAGAAAAATCATTGGTAATGGAGTTAGAACGAGCTTTTGGAATGATTTGTGGCTGGGAGACAAAAAACTTAGTGAGACTTTCCCTAGGTTATTTAACTTGCCCCATAATAAAAATATTAATGTGGCTAGGGTCTTTACGGAAGGGTGGAGGGTTCTCAACTTCAGAAGGAACCTATGGGGGGAACTTACAGAGATGTGGTTTAAGTTGAAAGAAATGTGTGCGGGAGTGCGCCTAACGCAAAATGAGGACAGGTGTAGATGGTTACTAACAAAGTCGGGACAATTTACGGTAAAATCTTTGTACAATGCTTTGAAAACTTCTCAAGTAAAGGTGCCATATAGGAAAGTATGGTTTGTTAAAGCTCCTCTGACAGTAAAAGTTTTTCTTTGGCTAGCTTTTAAGAAGAGTATTCTGACGAAAGAAGTGCTACTAGCTAGAGGGTGGAAGGGTTCAGAAAAGTGTATGTTTTGCTCAAATGTAGAGACTATAGATCACCTGTTTTTTAGATGTCCTGTGGCTCGGTTCGTTTGGGGGATAGTAAGATGCGCTTTCATGTTAAAGCATATACCTGATGATTTTGATAGCTTACCTAGATGGTTAGATTCATTTGCTGTAAGAGATAGGCTCCTGATTTCGGCAGGAATTGCTGCGTTAACTTGGGCGATCTGGAAGACCCGGAATAACACTTGCTTTAACGGAGTAATTCCTCAAGACCCTACATCTATTGTTTACCTGATGGCTCACTTTGTTTCGTATTGGGCCGCCCTGCAGAAAATAAAGGTGCGAGAAACACATCGCCGAGGAGCAAGGCTGTTGGTGTTAGTAGCTACTGAAATCTTCCATCGGCGACAGGGTTGGGTGCCGCTGGTGTTGCGGCTGACCTGAAAACTTTGCCAAAGATGGAGGAAAAAAGAGCTCGTGGTGAAATGTCTGAGCCGGGTGAAAAAGACCTAGAGTTTGTCATAGATGAACTATGTTTTGATGTTGTTGGCTTTAGGGAACTTGTCTGTTGTCTATGTTAGTTGTGTAAAAGACTTTTGTTAAGTAGCTAGGTTTCCTAGTGTGTCTTTTGAACGTTGTGTTGGTCTGAGTAGTTCTGATGTTTAGTGGAGTTCCTGTAGTAGGTCCAAGTGTGGCCCCAGCCCAGTAAATTAAGGAGGATCTCTGCATCTCCATGAACAAGAATAGGACACTGATACAGTTACTCAACATGACATTCTGACGGGAGGCCACTGGCGCTTCAGATGTGATGTTTTGTCACCGACTCACCGCATGGAACATCTCACGGATTCGCCGTCGAGGTCCGAGTTGTGTTCGCCGGTGGCCGTCGGCGTCGCCATTGATCTCTCTACCTTGGTTCGACCTCAAGGTCCGAGTTGCGGTCGCCGGTGTCCGTCGACGTAACCGTTGATCTCTCTAGGCTTGGTTCCCGTCGCCAGAGAGATAAGTGGGTCGCCTCTCATCTGGATCTAGTCAGAACGTCGACAGAGGCCTTCCGGCTGGGATTTAGATTTCGGAGCAACTGTGCAAGGAGGGGATGGTTGGGGAGCGTGGATCAAAGCGTTTGGGGTTAAGTAATGAAGCGGCGGGTAAATGCAAATATTTGTTCAGCCTAATGTGAGCCGCATGATTTAATCGCTCGGCCGGAAACGCAGGGATACACGGATACACGATAGGGGTCAGATGCATAGGATATGTTGCCAACATAAGATGCCCCAACCAAGGATAGAGGGTCGGTGAAAGGGTACACTCGATACTGCTAGCTAGATAACATCTGTTAAACCACATTATTTACATATATCAATCAGGACATTTTGAGATATTAAAATCTAATGCACATCCTTAAATATATGTACACCATAATGTATGCAAGTCTCGCGAATTATATATTTAGTTAAATTAATGATTTTTTAGGCCAGAATCTCTTGTGAATAAAAAAAATAAAACTTTGATTGAAAATACATCATAAATTTAGCATAGAGCGTGTGTATTGTTCAAGCATAGATGTCATAACTATGTAATCGAAACCCCACAATAATATTTGTCAACATTTTTATGATTAACTATACCAAATAACTAATTGAATTTGTAATTCTAATGTATAATAATATAAAAGTTTAATATGAAACCATTTCGGCGTGTGTTGGTTTGTGGGTGTGCGAGAGAGGCACCGTCAACGAACTTAATGGCTTTGGCCCCATATTATTCTCAATATAGCAACCCATACATGTAATAACATCGCTCGGTGTAGCTGTCGGCCTAGGGGCCAAGAGTGAACTGGTGCAGTCGGTGCAATACTTCTGTTGATCCAGCAGCCGAAAACACATGAGTTGTCCGTGCTTGATCAACCACACAGTTACCACCAACTTCGAGAGCTAACTGGTCAAAACATCCTCTCGTTAATTTGTCTCCGTACTAATAGGAAGGCAACTTGAGCTTGTGTGGATATTCTTGAAGGGAGACATTAAATTTATTTTATTTTTTTAGGATTTTTTCTTCTTAACACCATGGAGTCCACATCTACTTAACTGGATGCATCATCAAATATTTGCTCCTTATATTTTCGGTTTTCCACACAGCCCCATACCGACATACATCACCACACATATAGATCTGGAGGCCATGACAAAAAAAAATTTGGCATCCTGTCATCCAAACGAGTATGCTGTATGCGACCTTTGAAAAATCCAGGGTAGCCGCCCCAAGAGCCAAACTCATGCGCCGCCATCGGGCGATGCCGCGTCGAGCATATCTCAGTGTTGGATCCCCACCACCGCTAGACATGCTGCCATCAACCGCGCTACAACACTTCACATCCCCACAAACTGCTGCAATGCCTACACCATAGGCCCAAATGGCCCAAAGAACCAGGACGCAGTAGCGCCGGCACCGCCGCAAGGTTAGCGACGACTGCCATCGCAGTCACGCCCACCCAGCCATCACCGTGGTGGAGCCGATGTTCCGGAGCCTGAGCTCCGCATCGCACATCTGTGTCTCGCCTCAAGAAGAGGAGAAGAGCCGGCTGCCATCCACGTGGCGCTTTGCCTATCGGCTTCCTCCGGGATCGGAGGGAGGTTGAAGGAGATGAGGATTGGGGGTGGCAGATAGTAAAGGTTTCACCCGAACCACCCCCGGGAGCAACGTGGGCTTTTGAGCACAACCTACGAAGTCGAGATGGATAGCATAGAGGGGGTGAATATGCTCTATAAATTTGTAATTTTATATACGCCTATTTGAGGCCTAATGCAACTAGATGAACAACGTATCCGATGGTAAATAGTTCAAGTATGAAGGCTCTCACAAAGATAAAAGCAAGTGAAAGAGGTCGGATAAAAACAACCGAAAACACGTGGAGACGAAAATGTGTCAACTCCTACCCACTCACCCGTGTAGTTCATCCTAAATTAATGGTCATTTGCAATATATAACTTGTCTTGACAAGACTTTGTTCCACTTGTGAGTCTTCGGAGATGAGTGAATCATGTTACCTAGACACGCCAATCGCGTTGTCTTATTTTCAAGAGATCCTCTCGATCGATGATGTATATTACACAAAAAGACACGTACAGATGCATGCATGCATGCGCTACTGGATGGATGATTGACATGATCTGACTCGGTGAGTTGAAATTATATATGCAGAGATTGTTGGCATCGACGAATAGTGCAAGAATGCCATGACAATGCCGTGCACGCGCGTGCAGAATACGTACAACTTTATTTCAGCTAAAAGAGCTCAGACTTTGACTTTGGCTTGCCGACGAATCCACTACCACCATATCATGGCCGACGAATCAATCAATCAATCATGAACGGATGAAGTTAGTACTACAGCAGCAAACAAACAAGGAACTCGTGAATAGGCCGTGCACCTCAGGCCGGCGTTGAAGCGGCTAGCAGGCCCTTTGGCTCCTGCACTGCACTGCGAGCTCTCACATGGACGGATGGGCATGCATGCATGCAGTGGCGGTGCAGCTTTGCAGGGGGTGCATGCGTTATTCATTGCGTGGATTCTACGTACTAACAATCAGCCTGCCAGGGCTCTGTTGCTCCATGATTGAATCACTGGCCGATCGAGGGAGATCCATTCGATCGAGAGCATCTCCGGCGGCGCTACCGAATTGACCCAAAGGGGATCTAACGGAGTCTCGACGCAAAAATGGACGCCAGCGGTAACCCCAAGTGTTTGAGCGGAGGCGTGTGATTTGTGTCCGGCAACCCCAGAAGGGCCACAAGTTTGGAGGCCCTCTCAGGGGTACCGGACACGCCATCAGACAGGCGCCCCCACCCGTCGTAGACACAAGGCCAGGGCGCCTTGGTTCATGTGCCCCCCACACTGTCCTTCTGTTTCCTCTCGCCGGCGAATCGTACCATCGTCGCCACCCTTGTCATAGACAACTTGAGTCGCGCCCTGTTGGCGAGGCAAATTTCAACTTTGCAAAGAAGCAAGATGCTATCCGCAAAGATGTGGAGCGGGCATTTGGTATGCTCCAGGCCAGGTTTGCCGTCGTCCTCCCAACCCTTTTATTTCTTGGTCGCTAGGTCAAATATGTGAGATCATGAATGAGCGTCTTATCATGCACAACATGATCATCAAGAGTGAGCGAGATACGATGACGCAATTGATCAACGAACTGTTTGATTTCCAGGGGCCTATGGTCCATCCACGGCTGGCATGCCGGCACAGTTTTCTGAAATTCTTGCCGTGCATCGGCAAAGTCGCGTGATGGAACTCGGCACGCGCAACTGCACGATGACCTCGTGACGCACTGTTGGGCGATCAAAACAAACAAGTACCTCAAGAGGAACCGGTTTAAGATTTCCATGTGTTTTATTTGGAAACTTGAATAGTTTGAGTTTGAATTGCTGTAATAATTCATACATTTTCTATATTTAGATTCTTACTGAACTTTGTAATTAAGTTTTACAATTTAGGTAAAAATGATCACAAAAATGTTGCGGTGTTGATTTGGGGGGCATCGTTGTGGGATGCATGCACCCCCCCCCCCCCCCCCCCCCATTGTGCCGGTCACATGTCCGGGCCTCAGTTGGGGGTGCCGGAGGGTATCGCTGGAGATGCTCTCATGTCGTGGAAGTCGGTGGTCATTCAGTAGATCAGTGGCACAATTTGAACACGTGAACATAGAGGTACAAGTAGAAAGAAAGAAAAAAAGAAAAAAGAAAGAAAGAAAGAGAACCAGCCGTTTGGCATCATACGTCCTTTTGGCTGGCCAAGTCTATCCATTGCTCAGCCCTACTCCCACAGGCTAGTAGCTAGACTGCTCGTCCGCAAAAGGTTGCTAATCTCCAAGACAGGACGTCCGGCGACCAGGGAATCACACAACCTCGCGCATGCTGTGGATCAACTCTACCGCACAATCACGCAACCAGGACCCGGTCGTCTAACTCTCGTCGCCACACCAAGCGAAACAAACACAAGAGACGGAATCGTCGATGAATGTATCGAGGAAGGATTATGTACGGATCATGAAAAAAATATGGCGCGGTATAAAGCCGCTAATAACACAATGTAGCGTTTTGAAACTTATCTTGTATGGACCAATACATCATCCAACTACTCCTCCTTGCTTGGCCATCATGATGCGGGTTAGAAATAGTCTACACGCACACATGACGGTGGCGCGATCTGGTTGCACGGAGACGTCAACGGCAGGCCTGATAAGGTTATTGCGACGATCTCTCCCAAAAAAATTGTTGTCGGAAAATGGCGGCGATGGTGTCTGAGTGTGTGCATGTGGTGCGCGCTGAGGCTCTACTGGAGGTTCTACCTCCCGACTCGCTTTTGGGTGGCTTGGTGAGGCCTCCGGATTTTCGCCTAGATGTGTGATGTCAGGGCACATGGCTTCGATCAGGTCCAACCCATTTATTAAGCTTGTAGGTGTAGTTATAGTTGTCACCACGAACGTGGATTCCGGCTGATCGATGTAAATCTTTGTAAGGCTTTGATATTTTTATCATAATATGATAAAAAAATGTATGCGTGTAGGCTTCAACCTCTATTTTCAAAGTAAAAACGTTACCTTCCATCTTCTCTAATGAATGATAGTAATTAATCTAGCAGTCCCCCGCAGCTATTCCATGGGGTTGGCCGATCCATCGGAGGGGGTTGGGTTGGCCCCTCCTGGATCAACCTTGGGAGAACATGGTGTGAACAGTAAAATCACAAAAGTTCTAAAATAATGTGACATGAAGTCAAAAACCATGCATGTAAGGAAAGTATGTCGATACGTGTAAGCAAGTTTGAAACTCTTATACGTACAAAGGTACATTTTTTTTTTTTTTGACGAAAAAGGCAGCGCCATTTTCTATTTTTAAGAAGGAGAATGAATAGTGTTACAAAGAATGGTTAGTGGCAGTTCGTAGTCAGCAGTTAGTTAGTTACAAGAATGGTTGGTTAATCCGGGGCCCAGATCACTCCTTTGAGGCCGGCCAGCTTCCAGTCCCGGAGATCTCCCGAAATGAGGTCACAAATTTGCAATGCATTGCTAGCTTTTGCATTGAAAATTCGGCTGTTCCTCTCTTTCCAAATTCGCCACCATGTGCACATGATCACAGAGTTTAGCTTGGTGGCGTCCGCTTTGTTCTTCTTGCTGAATTCCTCCAACCACCAAAGTTCCAGGCTTGGTTCCAGCGCCGAAGGGAGTCTGCAAGTGATGTTGTACCGCCCAAAGATGACTCTCCAGATGGAGCCGGAGAAGGAGCACTGTCCGAGCAAGTGTACAGCGGTTTCAGGGTGGATGTGACATAGGGAGCAGACAGGGTTGCATTGGATGTGTTTCTTGAGTAGAATATCAGCCGTAGAGCACCTTCCCTGGATAGCGAGCCAGGCGAAGAATTGGATTTTGGGAGGAATTTTCGTGTTCCAGATCAACTTGTTGAAGTTTGACAGGGTGCAGGTGAGAAATTGGAACTGGTATGCTGATCTTGCACTGTATACGCCGTTAGCCGTCCACTTCCAGCGGATGGTGTCGGCGATTGTGGGGTTCAGGTGCAGCTCAGTCAGCAGATTGGCGAGGTGGAGGTAATCAGTTAGCACTTGGACAGTAGGGTTGGGTTTGATGCACTGAATCCACTGCCCATTGTCAATTGCATCCCGCACCGAAAGCCTCGATCCTCTGCTGTGCTTGAAGAGGGAAGGGAATCTGGTCTTGAGAGGAGTTGCCTCGAGCCAGTGGGCATGCCAGAAGGAGGTGGCCGCTCCATTGCCGATAATTATCCTCGTGCTGGCGATGAACAAGCTCTTGGTGTTTGTGTCAGAGGGGAAAGGTAAGCCATGCCAGGGTTTATCAGGGTGGGCTTGGTTCAGCCACAGCCATCTCATGCGCAGAGCATGTCCATGAATGGTGAGATCATGTATTCCCAGGCCACCGTTTTCAGTGGGGCGACAGACAGAGCTCCATCGAACTAGGCACTTGCTACCAGTAGCGGTACATTCTCCAACCCAAAGGAAAGAACGCCGAATTCTGTTAATAATCTTATCAAGCCACTTGGGATGAGCAATGGCAAGCATCTGGAATGTGGGGATGGCTGACAGAACCACTTTAACAAGTACAAGTCTCCCAGCAATCGCAATCCATCCAATTTTCCATCCAGAGAATTTGCTGATCAGGCTGTCAATGATTGGCTGGAAGTCATCTCTTTTCAATCTGCTGTCCGAAAGGGGCATGCCAAGGTATTTACAAGGGAAAGAGCCAAGGGGGCAGTTCAGAATTGGCAGCAGAGTGTTGATGTCGAGCTCATCACAGCGAATTGGGATTAAACTACTCTTGCTGAAGTTGGGGTGCAGACCAGTAGCTTCGCCGAACAGAGAAAGAACCCGGTGTGCAGCCAACAGATCAGCTTCTGCAGGTTTCAGAAAAATCATTACATCATCTGCATAAAGAGAGGTTCGGTATGTCAGCTGTTGATTGCCAAGAGGTTGCAAGATTCCACTGTCATGGGCTCGAGAGAAGAGGCGGGCAAGGCAATCCATCACAATGACAAACAGAAGAGGGGAGAGCGGATCTCCTTGCCGTAGCCCTCGTCTGTGCAGCAACTTTTCAGAAAGCTCACCATTGACTAGAATTTGGGTCGAGCTGGTCTGCAGCAAGATCGAAAGGAGGTTGCAAGTTCCTTGCGGAAAGCCTCTATGCTGCAGCAATTGGAGCAGAAATTCCCACGAAACAGTGTCAAAGGCCTTCGAGATGTCAAGTTTCAGCAACAGAGATGGAATTTTCTTCTGCTTGAGGGCTTTTGCAAGGCTTTGCACATAGACAAAGTTGTCATGAATGTTTCGCCCTTTTATGAATGCATTCTGGCAGGGCAAAACTAGAGCATGCATGACAGGTTGCAGCCTGGTTGCAATCACTTTTGAGATGATCTTTGCAAAGCTGTGGATCAAACTTATGGGTCTGAAGTCCTTAGGTTTGTTAGCACCATTGAACTTCGGAATTAGGATCATTGTTGCTGAATTAAGCTTGTGCAGATGTTGACAGTTGGTTGATTGGAGCTTGTTAATTGCAGACATGAGATCAGTTTTGATTAAATCCCAACAACTTCTGAAGAAAAGCCCGGTGAAACCGTCAGGCCCAGGTGCTTTCTCGGGGTGAATATCGAATATTGCATCTCTGACTTCTTTCTCAGTAAATGGATCCGACAGAAAAGACAGCTCAGGTGTGTTGTCAAACTGCAATGCATCAAGGTTCAGAGTTGTTGATCTTGCACAGGCAGTTCCAAGCAAGTTCTGGAAGTGCTTCCACAAAGCATCGACCTTTTGATTCTGCTCAGCAGCCATTGATCCATCATCAAGCAACAGAGGTGGGATGAAGTTCTTTCTTCTTCTGGCCGTGGCCTTGACATGGAAGAAACGTGAATTACAGTCTCCTTCCTTGAGCCAAAGGAACCTAGATCGCTGTCTCCAAATGCATCTGTCAATGGCAGCAAGTCCGAGGCATTGGACCTTGAGGAATTTCCGAAACACATGTTCTTCAGTAGAGAGGGTGCGAGTGTCAAGTGCTCTGTCAAGCTGAAAGATAAGTTCATTGACGATCTCAGAGCGGAGCTTTATGTCGCTGGTTTTCTTTGCACTCCAGGACTTGAGCTCCTTGGCAGTGGCAGTCAGCTTGTGATGAAAACGCAGAAAGGGGTCTGTAGTTGACTGAGGTTTGCCCCAAGCTGCAGTAACTATGTCATTAAACCCTTCCAGCTTGGGCCAGTGGTTCTCGAACTTAAACCGCCGGCAGTGAGGGAATTTGTGGTCAACAGAGAACACCAGGGGGCAGTGGTCAGAAGCAGAGCTAGAGACGGCTTGCAGCATTGAGTTGGGGAAAGCAGAATTCCAAGCTTCATTGTACAGGACACGATCAAGTCTGACCAGCACACTTCTTTGTTGCTCATTGCACCAGGTATACCTTCTCCCGTGCAGGTACATATCTTTAAGCTTGGCAGAATTCAGAAAACGGCGGAAAGCATTCATAAGTCCACGATCAATGTTTGCTGTGCTTTTGTCTGCAGCCTGAGAGATTAAGTTGAAGTCACCCATCAGTGCAATCGGACCGGGAGCACTGTCCACAACCAACTTCAGGTCAGAAAGCAGCTGCAGTTTTTCGGTCCTGTCCTGGGGTCCATACACATTGACCATGGTCCAGCTCAGACCAGAGATTCTGTTAGTACAGTTGGCAACAATGAAAGAGCGAGTGCAATTTGTGCTGGAAACTGAAACAACATCTGGGTTCCAAGCTAACAGCAGCCCACCACTTGCACCTAAGGAGGGGGAGAAAACAAATTCAGAGCACGCAGAGCCACAACATTCAGCAACAAGTTGTGGGGTGAACACTTGGATCTTGCACTCTTGAAGACAGACAACAGAGGCGGCATGATCACGGACAAAGGAACTGACGACAGACCTACGAGCAAGGGAGTTAAGCCCCCTTGGGTTCCAAATAAGAAAAGTACAAGCATCCATTAGGAACATGTACGGCTTTTGTCGGGGCAAACCGCGGACAGCGATCAGATGAGGATGGCGCTCCTCCTGCCAGCAGTGGCATGCAGAACGAGATCAGTCAGGGCCTTGATCTGCGCCTCATTGAGCTGCCCAGCAGGAAAGTATCCAGTGTAGCGAGTCAGCAAGGCATCGGGGTCCTGTGCCGGGTCCTCAAATTCTTCCCCAAGCTTGCGGCAGATGTTCTTTTGGGCCATGCTCAGCACCGTGCCCGTGCAAGGCTTCCCAGCGAGACGATCGCTGCGGCGAGGAACAGTGCTGGTGTCAATCTCCTTCTTCTTCCTTCCTCGCTTTGACGGCCCCGGGAGCAAGGGCCCAGGGGCCGGCAGCAGGCCGGTCTGTATCACAGAGGAAATGGAGCCCATGAAGCTCTCGAGGTTGGGCGGAGGGCTAGCCTGCACATCCTGGGCCTGGGCCGGCCCAACAGGCCTTGGTGACATTTCTTGCTGACTTGGCTCGTCGGTGTCGATGGCGGGATGCAGTGTCAGCGCTTGGGTAGCCGCGTCGACAGGGTCAGAGCCAGCTTGCTCTTCTGTCGCGACATGCCCAAGAGGCAAATCGACATGTCCGGTCTGGGGCAGCAGGACAGGCAGTTCCCCGCAGGGGGAAACCTCGTAAGCCATGCGCGCTCCCTCGTGAGCTGCGTCGTCCTGGGCGGCTGCCCGCTCCTCCGGGCACACAGCAGCTGCAGCAGGGATCACGGCGTTGGGGATGCCGTCAAGTAGGTCACCCCTGCCAGAGGTGAGGAAGAGACAGGGGGTTCCACACGGCGTGCCGTTGGCGCCGTTAGCTCCGTTAGGGCAAGCATCATGCCAGGCAGGAGCGTGCGCTCCGCAGGAGGGAGGGAGGTGCAGCGGCGGCGCCGCTGGCTGCTCCCCGAGCTCCCAAGCCTGGAGAAGACGCTGCCGCCGCCACCATGAGAACGAAGGCTGCGGGTAACGGCGTCCGGGATTGGGGGAAGAGTGATGCTGGCTTGTGGATGCGGGGTGAGAGTGGGTGAGGCTGCAGCAAAGGACAGTGGCAAGGTGATGCGAGCGTGGGCTGAGAGGCGAGAGGACGCCGGCGGTTTCTGCTTGATGATGGGCGAGCGCAAGCTTGGTGGCGGGCGACGGGTGTTGGTGGGTGGGAGGAAGGCTTTCTGCGGGAGCTCGCTAGCACGGCAGTCCTTGGCAATGTGGCCGGCGATGTAGCAGTGATGGCAGCGGATGGGTTGGTTGCACTGAGCTCGGAAGTGGAATGGTGAGAGACATCGAAAACACCTTCCCTGAGTGTCCACTTTAAGGAGAGGAGCATGCCTTGGGGCGTTGAAGACGGGGAGGTTGGCGATGGTTGGGGAGGTGCGTAGGGTGGGGGGCCTGGCTCCGGCCCTAGGCCGGCGAGCAGCATGGGGGCGAGCCGGATTCGCGGCAGCACGTCGCTCCCGCTGCTTTTGCTTGCGTGAGCGGTACACCTCCCAGCAAGGATCCGCGGCATCTCCGGGGCAAGCTTGGGCAGCCAGCTGCGTTGGCGTGGCGCAGGGATCTCCGCTCTGCCCGGGATGGGAGAGGAGAGTGATGGCCGTCCTGGATTCCGGCAAGGGGGATCCCACCGCATCAGCAAAGGACCGAGATCCAGGAGTCGAGGAGCTGGATCCGGAGCTAGCAGAGAGGCTGACGTGGTCCGGCATGCCCGGGGACCAGTGACACGGGCGGGTAGCGAGAGGGCTACCCACAGCAGGGGGGGAGCTTGGGCTGGCCATGGCCGGCACGGTAGGTGGCGGCGGCCGAGGAGGCCGCCGGTGAGGGGGGTGGGAGGGAGCGGGAGCGGGAGTGGGTGAGGGGAAAAGGTGAAAATGATGCTGGCGTACAAAGGTACATAACTTGGGCAAAAAAGGACGAAGTGACCAGGGTACACCGCAAGCACTAGGATTTTTGCTTTGCTAGTTCCATTTTCTTTTCTTCTTTGCCTAGGTCGGGTACAAGTACAACCGTATTTTTTCTTGAGATTTTGCATGAATAAGTACGAAGGCAGTATGTAGTGCGTGCTTTTTGTCAAGAAAAAAAAACGGAAAGTCAGGAATACGTTTTTTTTCTTGTGGTCGGTGGTCACTAGGTAGGGAGATGAGTGGCAGAACACTGGATCACGGGTCCCAAGTGCCAATCAGGCTGCCCTGATCAGGCTGCTGGTGGGTCCCAAAAAGCTAAGCTAGAGCACTAGACTGGTCGTCGTGGTGACCTCCCGTGTCCGATCTCCATGACGGCGGCCACCACACCGGCGACAGAATCCTGAGTTCACTGTGGGCCCCACGTGGCAGGAGCCCCCCACTACTACTGTTGAGTGTGAGCAGGTGGTGGGGTCACCGTGAGCAGAGGACCCCGCCGTCCAATCAAACCACAATTTTTGGAGGAGGCCTATATTTGCTTGTCTCGTATGTGACCATTATTAGTACTAGAAAAAATTATTAGTACTAGGATAAAAAAGATTGGACTTGTTTTGTTTCTTCCTAATCATGGTGGAGAAGTCGTGCAAAAAAGAAAAAGATAAAACGGACGCTGTCACGAAACTTTAAGCAAAAATGAACCTATTACTACCTCCGCACCTGAAAAGGTTGTCGCGAGCGTGCTACTGATCAACTGTTCGTGACTACCTTATGTTCTGCAAAAACTAAACCTGACCGGAGGGAGTACGAAATAATTTTGACTACAATCCTTTTCGGTAGCCTCTTTGCTACCCTTCATACGGTAGCACCCTCAACTCACATGGCAATGCTAGGCTGCCACAAAGAATTTTCGAAAAGTAGTTGTCACGAAAAACTTGCTTATTAATATGAAATTATGACTTGGGATAATATACCTAGTCAAATTAATATTTTTTTAAATAGATATTCATATTAACCGAGCAGATTTTTGAAAATAGTGTTTATGAGAAAAGTATAGTAAAATTGTCACATACAGCTATTAATAAACTAGTATGTCACTCACCATAATTCTCATAAACACGATTTTTAGAAACATCCCTTAAGACTAAAGTTGGAAGATGAAGATCCTGCTTAAGACTAAAATGTTTGCGTGGTATCTTCGTCGTGGGGTAATTCTTATTAAAGACAACCTTGTAAAACGCAATTGGTATGGAAGTAAACAATGTGTCTTTTGTCATCATGATGAGACAATAAAACACTTGTTTTTCTAATGCAATTTTGCGCGTTCCATATGGTCAGACAACCAGATAGGATCTACCTTATACCCACCACGTAGCGTCGCGAATATTTTCAGCAATTGGCTAAATGGTGTGGACTCTAGGTTCAAGCTTCTTATTAGGGTGGGAGCGATTGCCGTTATTTGGTCGCTCTGTCTATGTAGAAATGACAAGGTTTTTAACGATAAAAATGCTTCTCTTATGCAGGTTATCTACCGGTGCACTGCTACGCTCCGTTCATGGTCGGCACTGCAGCGTGTGGATCATCGCGACCTATTTTTGGAGGTGGCTTCGCGGCTGGAGGTGGCAGCGGCGGGGTTGTTTTCCCAGCATGGATGGCAACATAATCTTCGGATCGGCCCTCCAACACCTTAGGCGTCTTTACACTTTGTCATTCTGATATGTAATTCGCCTTTTATTTTCTGTATTGTCACTGTTGAAATTGTTGGGGCTGTGTGCATCCTAGTTATACAGAGGCCGGGTAATACTTAAAACTTTTAAGTAATAAAATCCCTTTATCAAAAAAAGAAACATCCCTTATCAAGACACAATACCCGAATTTTTTTAAAACATTTATTTCACTAGGGGTATTATCCCTTTGAGGTACACCGTAGTGCATGGATCTGGTTTTCCCAAGTTATAGTTTATTTTAATAGACACATATGTGCATATTAATTAGACAATGAGTCGAAACATGAACGGTTACATGTAGCAGCTAAAGTTAACAAAGCTTAAGCTAATAAAGTATTACCATCATCTACCATAGCATATGAATTTGTTTGATTAGTAGTAAGCATCAAATTAACTTAATTGCTTATAAAAATTCATATATGAAAATATGGGTGAAGCATGGTCAAAGTGCTTGTTTGGCTCTTCAAGGTACTATTATTGTTCTTGATTTTGAAAGAAATCTTTGTCCACCATTGTGTTTCCGAAATCGTCTAGATGTTCAAAAATAAACCAACATAAGAAAATAATTCAAAAAAATATTGTCTACATGTCTAATCATTATGGGACCGGTGGCATTGGAAAGATAGCTTAATTTGTGAACCATAGAAAAAAGAATCATGTCATTTGTATTTATAAATCAAAAAATTACATTCGCTTGAAATTATATATTTTATTATTTTAGCGCACAGCGCACGGGACAAGGGCGCTAATCTTAAGAGCATAGCGCCCCAAACCCCAGCCCGTAGCGCTATCCTATTTGTTTTAGGTTCAAGGACGACTCTTCTCTCGAAACTCTTTGTGGTAGGCCCCATGTTGCTACGCTGGGAGGGCATAGCGCCCCAGCATAGAGCGCTGTCATGTGTAGGGTAGCGCTCGGAAAGACGCTACTAATAAAGGTTAGATTCAATTTTTTTTGAAATAGGTTCATTTTGTGATGAAGTTTCGTCACGGAGTTAGTTTTGCAGTTTTTTCACCGAGAAGACGACAGAGTGGTTTGTTTACTTGCAAAATGATGCGAGGGGTTCAACTCCAGGAGCAAATGCACTAATGAAAGACCAGCGACAAACACATGAATGAATAGATTCAAAACCCAACCAACCAATAGGCCAAGAATCATAAACAGCAGATCAGGGAAGTACCGAGTGTGGGTGCACCACCATTGCTCCGCTGCTGCTGCAGAGTACTGTTGTAGTATATATAGTCATCTCCTTGGCGTTTCATCCCCATCCCCACACTCACCCACAGCCTCTCCACCTCGCTCTTCCTCTCAAGAACAGAGTAGGGAGAGAAGAGGGACTCTCGTAGTGGTAGTTCGTCGCGAGCCGGATCCACCTCCGCCCCAAGGTGATTCATCATTCCAGAGCCTCGCGTTTCTCTGGAATGATGTTTGATCCATCCCCTGTTTTCTTTCAGTAGCTAGGTTCACCCCAGGATCATGGGGGTAAAAAAGAGCATGTTTTTGCCGACGAAATCGGGTGTTTTCTGTGCTCCGGCAATGTCCATGCGTATGTGTGTGTGTGTGTGTGTTGTGTGTGTGTGTGTGGATGTATTTCTATTATTTCTGTAGTACATGCAAGAATGCTGCAAATTTGTGTCCTTTTTCTGGCGGAGTTCTTGGATAAACTTCACATGTTCGAGCCTTGGATGTCCTTTTGTTCTCCATGATTCATTCGGCTAGTTAGCATGCAGGCGTCATCTTTTTGTTTGATCTAGAAAACATATAGCTTCTTGTGTCGGAGAACCCTCTTGTCATGTACAGCCAGCCATTGCTTGTTCTTGTAGTACAGTACATACTTAGCTACTTGACTTGGTAATCGTGATTTTGTTGCAACTTTTGTTCCGATTTTGTGTAGTACGCTTGTGTTTAGGGTTTATTCTTGTGTGACTGCTGATTAAGTGATTTCAAAATCCTGCCAAGGATCTACATTTGTCTTTTAGCTCAGTTACAGACCAAGCTTGCTATGAATCTCTTTGTCTTGATTTCGCTAGTGCCGCCAAACTTTAAAATTCCTCCACTTCTTATCTGCTCAATTTTCACACAAGTTTTTTACCCTCTTTTTTACCATTTTCTTGACTTTTGACCAAGAATTAACTGAACTGTTGGCAGGTGATCGAGCATGGGGTCGAGGAGGCCGCGGCTGCCGGGGTTCGGCGAGGATAATGGTGGGAGAGGGGGCCAGGGCAGGGGCGGCCGTCCTGGCCGTGGCGGCTTCTACCCCCAGCAGCAGTACCAGCACGGGGGAGCTTCCTATCAGCCTCGAGGCGCGATGCCGGCGGCGCAGCAGTGGCGCCTAGCTGGCCCTGCCGCAGAGCGTCCGGCGCACAACAATGGTGCCGGCCCCTCTGCCGCAACGATAGCTCCCGAGCTGCGCCAAGCAATGGACCACGACGACGACGCTCCACGCGAGCCCGCCGACGTCGTCGAGACAGACACTCCGGAGGCAGCGTCACCACCGGCTGCTCTCGAGGCGGTGGCCGAGCAGCTGGAGGCCCTGTCCGTGGCGGACGCCGGCTCGCCGAGCGCGGACCAGGCCGCCATCGTCGTCTTCGCTGTCCAGCCGCCGATCCCCCTGCCCGGCGACGCGTACAAGTTCCCGCACCGCCCCGGGAGCGGGCGGGCCGGCACGAGGTGCCTGGTGAAGGCGAACCACTTCCTGGCCGAGCTGCCCGACAGGGACCTCCACCAGTACGACGTGGCCATCACGCCGGAGACAGCCTCGCGGGGTGTGGGCCGCGCCGTGATGGAGGAGCTGGTGAGGCTGCACAGGGCGTCCTACCTCGGCGGCCGGCTCCCAGCCTACGACGGCCGGAAGAGCATGTACACGGCCGGCCCACTGCCTTTCACCTCCAAGGAGTTCCACATCACCCTGCTCGAAGAGGACGACGGCTCCGGTGCAGAGAGGTCTGTTCTTGAGACATCGTTCTCATCTGGTTACAAGCTTCCAGCGCAAATCATGCTGTGTCAATGGTTCTGAATGTTCTTTCTGTGATGAACTAGGCGTGAGAGGACGTTCAAGGTGGTGATTAGGTTCGCGGCACGAGCCGATCTTCGCCGGCTCGAGCAGTACATCGCCGGGAGGCAGGCCGAGGCTCCCCAGGAGGCCCTGCAGGTCCTTGACATCGTCCTGCGTGAGCTGCCAACGGCTAGGTAGAGTGGCTTGACCTCTTTAAAGTTCTTGATATGTCAATGAGAAATTGTGAAATGAGGTGCTTCACATCCATTCCCATTGATTGATTCGCAGGTACGAGCCGTATGGCCGTTCCTTCTTCTCGCCGGACCTCGGGAGGCGGCGGTCTCTCGGTGACGGAGTGGAGAGCTGGCGCGGGTTTTACCAGACCATAAGGCCTACTCAGATGGGACTGTCACTGAATATCGGTAAAGCTCTCGCCTTTTCTCATGAACAGGGGTTATCAACTACATTGTGAAGCCACTGATTAGCAATGAAAATTGCTGCATTTCTGTATTTTCACAACTATGAAAATTGTTGTTCTGGCCATGACATTCAGAACTGAACCTTTTCTCATGAATATATGTTTTGCTAACTATGAAATGGGGATCCATGGTGCTTAGGACATTCTGAATTCTGATACATATGTACATTTTTCAACGAGTAGTCTTCTCAATGTTTCCACAAGGGTTGTTTCTTCTGGCCATAGCATTCAGTACTAAGCCCTTTGTTATAGATATGTATATTTTCCAACGAGGGGAAAACCCTGCTTCATTTTTACACTCAAGTATTCTTCTGATTGCTGAGGCAATACTTGGTTCTGTGACCCAACTTCCACCTTATGACTAAACTAATATACATGAGTGTCTTCACCTGAAATGAAAATTTCTGCATTTTCATATTTCCAAAAGTGTTTTTGTTGTTCTGGCCGTAGCATTCAGAGAAAAGTTAAGGCTTAATGCAACTAGCTAGCGAATGGATATGTATATTAAAGGTTTGGATAGTCAACTAGTGAATGGACGTTCAACTAGTTAACGGCCATAATCAGAGAAAAGTTAAGGCTTAATGCAACTCTTGAGCTTCTCTAGTAGTTCTTTGCATTCCAGCTACCTCGATGTTACTGTCTTTATTTATGGTAGGATGCATTCAGATAGTCCTGTTACTCTGAACTTTTTTTAACAGAGATGCATGTTGGTGTTGCTTACATTGTTATTAAGATTTCATACTTCTTCAGTACTTACCTCAAAATACTTGTTCTGCCTTTTCAGATATGTCGGCTACATCTTTCTTCGAGCCGCTCCCTGTCATCGATTTCGTTGGACAGCTTTTGAACACCGACATCCGCACGAGGTCCCTCTCAGATGCTGAACGTGTAAAGGTATAATTGGCCAGCACTTTTTGTGCTCATCACTGTATCATTTTGCTTCGCTTAGGAAGAGCAGCTAGTCTCAGATTTGAATTGACAAACTAGTCATAATTTCTTAAATCCATTTCCGATAGCTCATCTAAGTTTGAATGGATTTAGTTTTTCTTGGATATTTGAGCTATTTGTTTGTAGTTTTTTTCAGAAACTTATTAAGTAATTCTGATGTTATTGCGGAACACCCCAGATCAAGAAGGCCCTAAAAGGAGTGAAGGTGGAAGTCACTCACCGTGGCAACATACGGCGCAAGTACCGCATATCTGGTTTAACATCGCAGGCAACTCGGGAACTGAGGTAATTACTTCCTCTGAACTCATGCATGTAGATGGAAAATTCGATGGTACCATTCTTGTTTCCCTAACAAAAAATGATGTCCTTTTGTGACAGTTTTCCAGTGGATCAAGGGGGGACAGTGAAGTCTGTTATCCAATACTTCCAGGAGACATATGGCTTTGCCATCCAGCACACCTACCTCCCCTGTCTCCAAGTCGGCAACCAGCAGCGTCCGAATTACCTCCCCATGGAGGTATGCTTGTACCAAAATATTACCTCCCCATGGCTTTATTTTCTTGAGAACTTTTGGCGCAACCTGCAAATCTATTGGTTTTTTGTCATGTGCATAAAAATCTGAATTTTTATCCAGGTCTGTAAAATAGTGGAGGGACAGAGGTACTCCAAGAGGCTGAACCAGAGTCAGATAAGAGCTCTTCTAGAAGAGACATGCCAGCGCCCGCACGATCGGGAGCGTGACCTAGTTCAGGTAATAACATTTCTTCTTGTCACGGTATTCTCAGGGCTCTACCAAATTCCTTGTGCAAATAAGCAGGCTCACATGCTTAAGCAAAACACGTTTTTTTTCTGTGTGTATGTCAACAGATGGTGAATCACAACTCTTACCACGACGATCCTTACGCAAAAGAGTTCGGCATCAAGATCAGCGAGCGGCTGGCGTCAGTTGAGGCACGGGTTTTACCTGCTCCTCGGCTCAAGTACAGTGAGACTGGTAGGGAGAAGGATTGCTTGCCTAGAGTTGGCCAGTGGAATATGATGAACAAGGTAACATCCAACATCTGTACTAGCGGCACAACCTTGGCCAAGTTATATTCTACATCAAGTATATGCCCCTTTGTTTACTCTGTTATCTCAAGTCTTACTGTTCATTTTCATCCCCTTGTCTAGAAAATGGTCAATGGTGGTAGAGTCAGGAGCTGGATGTGTGTAAACTTTGCACGAAACGTGCAAGACAGTGTTGCCACCGGATTCTGTCGTGAACTCGCTCGCATGTGCCAGGCCTCAGGAATGGCAAGTACCCCTGAAATGCTTCTTGCATATTGTACATGTTATTTTTTCCCTTGCACTTGTTGTTTACAGACAGTAACAGTGTTAACCAACTATAGGACTTCGCTCCGGAGCCTGTTCTTCCGGCTATATATGTGCGTCCCGATCAGGTGGAGCGGGGTCTGAAAGCTCGGTTCCACGACGCGATGACCATACCTGGGCCGCAGCGCAAGGAGCCTGAACTGCTTATTGCAATACTTCCTGACAACAATGGCTCACTTTATGGTATGATGATTTCTGCACTACTACTGAACCCGAGGTTCAGGCCGAATGCTCATCTATAATTTGCCGGTATCAGGTGACCTGAAACGTGTTTGCGAAATCGACCTTGGGCTGATTTCCCAGTGTGTTTTAACGAAGCAAGTGTTTAAAATGAACAAGCAAATCCTGGCAAACCTTTCTCTGAAGATAAATGTCAAGGTTGGTGCCCTTGTCATGTTCTGTGTGTTTTCCTTTGGTCGTCCAGCCTAACGCAACCTCTGTTTGTTCTCGAAAGGTTGGGGGCAGGAACACCGTGCTGGCTGATGCAGTGTCGAGGTGCATCCCTATGGTCACCGACAGGCCGACGATCATATTCGGCGCCGACGTCACCCACCCCCATCCAGGTGAAGACAGCAGCCCTTCCATTGCCGCGGTGAGTTGAACAATCTCATTCATGCTCCATGTTTAGTGGCTGACTGTTCTTGTCGACATCGGTCGACATGTTTGCTGGGAAACATTGATCAGCAACTATTTGCCACTCTGCCTTGCAGGTTGTGGCCTCCCAAGATTGGCCTGAGGTGACCAAGTACGCTGGCCTGGTCTCTGCTCAGTCTCACAGGCAGGAACTGATAGAGGATCTGTACAATGTCACCCATGATCCCCAGAGAGGAACCATCCATGGTGGCATGATCAGGTCAATCACCTTCTTCAGTCTTGTTTCTTTTTTGCTTCCTTCTGCTTAATCTCACAGGCAAGAGTTAATGCATTATGTGGCATGCATTTGCAGGGAACTCCTCATATCCTTCAAGAGATCAACTGGTGAGAAGCCTCAGAGGATATTGTTCTATAGGTATGCTCCATTGCAGAAATTTAAACTCATGCTTCAAGGCAAATTTACACTCATCTTGAGAGTTGGGACTGAAGGTGGCTTCTTTTTCGCAGGGATGGTGTGAGTGAAGGCCAGTTCTACCAAGTCTTACTGCACGAGCTCGACGCCATCCGAAAGGTAAGAAACAAAACAATTTCTCTCATAAGTTTTCGTGGTTTCACACACTCCCTTCTCTGATCCCATTCATATGCTTCTCAGGCATGCGCGTCACTGGAGGCGAACTACCAGCCGCAGGTGACATTCATCGTGGTGCAGAAGCGCCACCACACCAGGCTGTTTGCGCACAACCATAACGACCAGAGCTCCGTCGACCGCAGCGGCAACATTCTCCCTGGTGAGTATTGCTGTCATGCCATTGTTCTTCAGTCAGGTTGCCTCCACGTTCATCTTGCCAATATCTTGTATGTGTTCTTCATTTGCAGGCACCGTTGTTGACTCCAAGATCTGTCACCCCACGGAGTTTGACTTCTTCCTCTGCAGCCATGCGGGCATCAAGGTAAACGACGATGATGACACCTGCTTACATCTTCCTCTCATGTCATTTTAGACTCTGTCAGATGATGATAACTCAAATGATCTCCATTAATAATCCTAGGGCACAAGCCGCCCCGCGCACTACCATGTTCTGTGGGACGAGAACAACTTCACCGCTGATGCCCTGCAGACCCTCACTAACAATCTCTGCTACACGTAAGTTTTCGACATATTCTTCGCCGCCCGATCCTCGTAAACTCCTCAAACAATTGATCAGCATTTCTCTACCTAACTTTCAATCAATCTCTTCTGAAAACAGTTATGCAAGGTGCACGCGGTCAGTGTCCTTCGGTAAGTCAACATTCTGGATTCTATCCAAGGTTTTGAACTCTTAGCATTTCTGACAGAAAGTGTTGGATTGCAGTTCCTCCGGCGTACTACGCTCACTTGGCCGCCTTCCGCGCCCGCTTCTACATGGAGCCGGACAGCTCCGACAGCGGCTCCATTGCGGCGAGCACGCGTGGTGGAGGATCGACGACGTCCCGCAGCACTCGCGCTCCCGGCGGCGGGGTCGTCAGGCCCCTCCCCGCGCTCAAGGACAGCGTGAAAAAGGTCATGTTCTACTGCTGATGATGATGCTCTAGGACCATCCTTTACTGCTGCTGCTGCTAGTAATAAATAAGGAGGCACCATGCCTCAGTCTGGATCTTGGGTTGGCAGTTAATCGCCCCAGATGAATTCAGTAATGATGATGATTAAGTACTTATTAATTAAGTGTGTGTGTCCTCAGATTTGAGAGGCCAATTGTATACTGAACCACGTTTCCTTAGGCTACAGTGAACTTGCCTCTGTTTGAACTCTACTCGTATGGATCTATATGTTCCAGGATTGTTATTTCCGCAACTTGGTCAATTTGTCAAAGTATCTTCGCGGCACCATCGACCACGGTCAATGCGGTCAAGTGGATTCTCCGGTATCTTCGCGGCACCATCGACCATGACTTCACATACATCGCTCGTAGCCGGCATTGCTCACTGCCTACACAGATGCTAACTGGGCTGGCTACCCCGACACATGCAACTCTACCTCTGGCTATGGCGTCTTCCTCGGTGACAATCTGGTATATTGGTCCTCCAAGAGCCAGCAAACTGTCTTGCGGTCAAGTGCGGAGGCTGAATACCGTGGTGTCACCAACGTCGCCGCAGAGGCATGCTGGTTACGTCAGCTCCTGTCCGAGCTCCACCGACCTCTTCAGCGAGCTACTGTGGCTACTGTGACAACATCTCCGCCGTCTACCTTTCGACGAACCCGGTTCAACATCAACGTACCAAGCATGTGGAGATTGACCTCCATTTTGTTCGTGTTGCTTTTGGAGATATTTGTGTTCTCCATGTACCGACGTCTTCCCAGTATGCTAATATCTTCACCAATGGGTTGCCGTCGACTGTGTTCACCGAGTTCCGCTCCAGCCTGCGG
Source organism: Poa pratensis (assembly GCA_947311845.1). NCBI lineage: Eukaryota > Viridiplantae > Streptophyta > Magnoliopsida > Poales > Poaceae > Poa > Poa pratensis. Next base: position 1,245,858 of record CAMZMU010000078.1, on the reverse strand, counting down.
GGGGTGTTAGACGTGTACGTGTTGGACACGTCTAGCCAGCCGAAATCAAGGAGGATCCTTATCAGATTTAGTTTTGATTTATTTCGTAAATTGTAACCTCTTTAGCTTGGCAACCAAGCAACCTCCTTGTACTATATAATCCCATCACGGGATCCAATCAATTTAAACGCAACAATTACAATTGTGTTCAAGATGGGCCGAAGAGCTTGGCTGGGACATTTTTTGGAGGACAGGCTTGAGCCCGTTGGACTCGCCGCACACAGTACTGACAAAGTACTCTCAATCCAAAATAAGGATTTTTTTTCTTTCTTTCAAATAAACCATGCGTTCATCATTGTAGTGCACAAAGTACTCTCAATCCAAAATAGTCATCCGTGAACAAGGATTTTCCTTGGAGGCCATATATCAGGAAAACATGAGCACCTTTCCAAATGCGATCCACTCGATTGCGTAGAATTACTTCTTCTTAATGTTTTTGTATGTATGCTATGCTTGCCAACCACGCGACAGATACTTAGTGGGTAGGGAAAACCTGAGTTCCCGATTGATCTGCTTTTCCCTTCTTCCACCTTTTGTTCCATCCCGTCGGCACCGCGTCGCCCGGTCTGAAAGGAAAGTGAGCGTGGGCATTTCGTTGGCATTACTACTGCGAATAATAAAATGTGGTCCTAAGCAAAGGCAAAGAACCGTACATATAGAAAGAACAAATTGAGGAATCCTTTTAGCGAGTCCTTTCCCCCCTTTCTTCCCCTATCTTTTCACATCTCTCTCTTTCTCCATGAAGAAGCTGGTTCACCTTCCAGCTACTACACATAAGCCAATCCAAGCTTGCCTGGCTCTTTTTTTTTTTGAACAACAGACGGGTTCATTAGATAAGCATGGAAGTACAAATTACAACAGGGCTCAAAGGAAACCAGAAATTACATCAAAGTCCCTGACTTTGACAAGGGGACCCCAGACTGAAAACAGAAAACGCGATCGGGTACTTGGCTGCCGCCGCCTGGATTGAACGTCGCCGTAGCCGGGACGAACCACTTGGTACGACGAAATGCCACGGCTGCGAAGGTCGCACACCATTGGAAGATCTCGTCCACGAACTTTCCATCGACTAGGAGCACGCCCCCAACCAGGAGCGCCGCTACTATCTTAGCCCACTCCAAGTCAACGCCTCCGGCCGGCAGCCGCGCTGAACGGCGTCCCCTACTTGGTGCTTCTCTAGCTTGTGCCCAGCTCGCAGGTTGTACTGAAGTGGTAGTGAAGCTTTCTCTTGAAAAAGAAACAGGATGATCCTTGCGCGGTGCTAGAAGGTCTCTGTACTGTGAAGTTGGATTAGTGGATTTTGGTACTGTGGTTTCTTCTTGGGGTGACAATGCTTTGCTTAGATCATAAGCGGACAAGACCCATGGTACTATATGCTTAACAAAGGAAGATGATTTGATTCCTTAAAAAAAATGTAAAGGTAAAACCAGCATCAATTCCAGCGTGAACATTTGCCCAGCCAGATACTATGACTTTGCAAGGTATACAGAATTCTTTTCAAAGCATTATCTTTTTTTCTATGTTGAGATTTCTGACGCATGCTTTTTCTCACAAGGATGATCAATAGGTAAAATTTCAGGTGGGATGGGATTTCCCACCTATCCCGTGTCCCATCCCACCATATAAATCCCGCCTATCCCGCTAAAAGATCCCACTAGTCCCGTACGGGATAAATGGGTTGAGCCCACCCAGCCCAATGAACAGTCCATGTATCCCTATTCTGCAGCCCACAGCAAGCTCATCCCCATCAGAGCCGCATTTCTTGGAGACCTCGACTGGAGGCGGGAGGCCTCCGTCGTCGCCGCCACCCTAGATCTCGGCCGCCGCCGCTCTATATCTCGGCCGCCGTAGCCGTCGCCGTAATAACTCGCCCTCCTCGTCCCTCACCCTAGGACTCCCTGCGTGAACGAATCGACCCGACGGCCAGTTCCCTAGCACCACCACCGGCCTCCACGTTCTTCTCTGCTTCGCCGGCGGAGACGAGCAATCCCGCGGCGAGGACGCTCGGCCGAAAAGCTGCTGGTAGCCTGCCAGCGCCTTGTCCACGAGCTGCTGCTGGTGCTAGCCTGCCGGCGACCACGCCCATAAGCTGCTGCTTCTGCTAGCCTGCCGGCGACCACGCTCACGAGCTGCTTCTGCTGCTCAAGCCGGTGAGGTCCCTCTTGCCCTCCTCCTCCATGTATTCTTTGCTGTTGAATCCCTTTCTTTCCTGCTGAATGTGTACGGCTGGGTGGAGGAAGCACGCATCAATCTGATGGCCATGCCGTTCTAGGATAGTGATGGCATAAGAGCAATAGTATTATCCAGTAGCAATATAGAGATAGTGATGGCATAAGAGCACAGTTGCTTCAGTTTTAATGCTGCTTACTTCAGTTTTAGTTGGTTAGTGGATGAGCTGCTGCTCCAACACTTGCAACCTTCCTGCTGCTGCAAACTGACAACATAAGTTCTAACGCAAGTGCTCCATTATCAGTTTGTTTGTTCAGAACTAGAAGCTTATCATTTAATTTAATCAGGCATATATGTATTTGTGTTTTTTTTTAAATCTGAGCATGTATTGTAAGCTTTTGGAGAGGTAATCATCAAAATGTCTTTGTTACTTTTTGTGATATCCATCCAATGTCGATGATGCACTCTTCTTTGTCACTTTCTTATTCAAGTATGTTATGTGGCAGGGCAGGACATAACTGGTGGATAAAGTATGTCAGACTCTGAGAGCCAGGGACTTGATGAACCTGATGAACCTATTGTTCAATCTTCTGTACCTCCTGTACTTAGAAGGTTTCTTTCCCCATCGTTGGCAAGATCTTCTGAAGCAGCACGAGCAAGCCGATGTTTCAGATCACCAGTGATTCCTACCGCTGTTGGATCTCCTAGTCTGAGGTTATTTTTGTCCCCGTCATTCCGAAGCAGCACAAGGAACTCTCCATCTGCCAGGGCCTCTCCATCTGCAAGGGCCTCTCCACCGAATGCACATACATCGGTTGATATTGCAGCAGTCACGCGATCCCGAAATGCCATGACGCCTTCGGCGGTTGCGCATACTTCAGTTGATGTGAGGGGTAAGTGTCGTTTGTCATCTATGTCAATGAATATTGTGCTAGCAGTACTGCAGTAGCTTACGTTGAGTATAATATGTGCCTCCTTGTTGATAATGTAGGCCGCCCAAGAAGATCCAGAAAAAGAAAGCTGACGTCTGACATATGGAATGATTTCACTCCTATGTATGATGATGATGATGAGAGGCTTATACAAGCTCAGTGTCTTCATTGTGAAACCATCTTTCCGGCTACCAAACAGACCGGATCCAGTCAATGCCGAAGGCACAGGTTAGTTTGCACGGAAAAAGCTAAGATGGATGAGCTGATTGGTGGTATGCAGCCTAGTGATCCAAGAATTCTTGCAATGAAACGGTTTAAGTTCGACAAAGAGAAAGCATACCATGAGCTGGTCAGAATGATAGTTTTGCATGAGCTTCCTTTTCGTATGGTTGAGTATGAGGGATTTAGAAGATTTCTGGCTAGTTTGAACCCTTCATTCATTCTCATGAGTAGAACTACGATAAAAAATGATTGCATGGCAGAGTTTCATAAGCAAAAGCTAGAACTACTAGAGGTATTGAAAAATTCACCTTCTAGAGTTTCTCTTACGGCTGATCTTTGGACATCCAATCAGGAACTTGGCTATATTTGTGTCACCTGTCATTTTGTTGATAACAAATGGAAACTGCATAAGAGGATCATCAAGTTTGCTTCTATTGAAACCCCTCATAATGCAACTAATTTTGTTAAATGTCATGTTGAAGACCATGCAAGAATGGGGCATAGAGGATAAGATATGTAGCATATCATTAGACAACGCTGCAGTGAATGACTTGATGGTCAACTATGTAAAATCCAATCTGTTTGGGAGAAAATTGCTAGTTGGAAACGGTAACATCTTTCATCACCGTTGTGCGGCACATGTTCTAAATCTCATTGTGCAAGACGGTCTCAAAGTCAGCTGTGGGGCTGTTGACGCCATCAGAGAGAGCGTCAAATATGTGAGGAGCTCAGCGCAGCGGAAGGAAAGGTTTGAAGAAATTGTTGTGCAGGTTCGTATAACTTGTGGGAAAAAAGTCTCAATTGATGTCAGCACAATATGGAATTCGACATACTTAATGTTGAAAACAGCTAGTGAATACATAACAGCCTTTGATCAATTGGATGTACAAGACATTTGTTTCACCTGCGCACCAACTGCATCTCAATGGAAAATTTCAGAGGAAATTTGCAAGTTATTAGTGGTCTTCTATGATGCAACATTGGTAGTTTCTGGTACACTATATCCTACAAGCCATTTATACTTCAATGAATTTTGGAAGGTCAAGTTGATGTTGGCAAAAGAAGCATCAAATGCGAATGCCACAATAAGATGTATGGTGGCTGAAATGCAGAAAAAGTTCCTTAAGTATTGGAGGCTATCATACTTGACAATGTGCATTCCGGTGATACTTGATCCTAGATGCAAGTATAGGTTCTTAGAGTTCAGTTTGAAGAATGAAACAACACTTGATGGTTCGAAATGCTTGACTAATGTGAAGAAGACATTCAAAGAGATATTCAATGCGTACTCTTCACAAGAAAAGGGTGACTCAAACATTCAGAATGATCATCAAACTCAAGCGTCTTCACAGCATGATTTATGGGCGAGCTGGGGTCAACATGTGGATGAGCAGCAAAGGCATCGTACTAGGCAAACCGAGCTTGACATGTATTTGAAGGAGGATTTAGTATCTCCAAATGCTAATATTGACATTCTAGAATGGTGGATGGTCAATAGCCACAAGTACCCAATTATCTCCCGCATGGCACGAGATATCTTGGTTGTTCCTGCTTCAACGGTTGCTTCCGAGTCAGCTTTCTCCACGGGAAGTAGAGTAATAAGTGACTATCGGAGTCGGTTGAATAGCGAAACCGTCGATGGCTTAATATGCTTGCAAGATTGGATGCGCCCATCAGGTAAATGACGCCCCTCTTGAGTATTAAATGATGCCTTTTCAATAAATTTACCGATTCGCATTGTTATCTTTTCAGGTGGAATTGATCTCACAACAATAATCGAAGATTTGAATAATGAAGATGAGATGCTCAATGATACTCCATAATTTCAGGTAATATGTTGGCTTGTGTCCTTATCTTGCCTTCTACACCAGCTGGTAATTTAGGGATTTTAATTTGTATAGCTAGTCATACTGCAGCAATCAGAGTTGTATACAGTGTTCCTTTTTGTACTGAATTTTGCACCATGAACTACTACTAGCTTTGATACAGTGTTCAGTTTTGTACTGAATTTTAACTAATCACATCTTTCTTTTCTTACTAGCTGGCCTTATAGATTGATGTCCTCCTGCTGCTTGGAGCATAAATCCAGAGTAATGCTATGTTGTGGACTGAAATTTCGTTCTGCATGAATTCAGTGTAATGTATCTTGCATGATTGGCAGTTTGGCACTGGCTTTTGATGACTTGTAACCTGTAACTTGAAGGATCTTGAAATTACCTGTAACTTGAATGATCTAGAAATTACCTGTAACCTGTGCAGCTGCATGATTTAGTTGTGTGAGCTTATGAGTTTTCAGTGTTAACTGCTAAGCTCAGCTGAAAAATTTCAGTGTTAACTAGTACTACGGCCACGCATGCTGGGATCAAACGAGCGCAGGGAACCAGCGCAGGCGCGCAGCTGCCTTGTACGGGATACTGACGGGACAAGCGGGACATCCCGTGAAAGTCCAGAATTTTTTTCGTTAGTGGGACATGGGACTTGTGGGGCAACGGGATAGGTGGATCAGCACTCTAGGTGGGAACGGAAGTCCCAATCCCGTCCCACCTGAAATCATATCAATAGGACCAGGACATGTACACACCGATATTATATTTTCTGTTGTGTTTTATCCACTGATTTTATCTTTAAAGGTGGTGCTATGTACAAACATATTCATTAGGCCAAGCAAGGTGGTGCTTTGGGTGTTTCAAACAATTAATTTGACGAATTATTCGGGGGAAATAATCAAGTTCAAGCTTGACCAGCAGCTCAGCTCCATTTGTGCACGTAACTTCCTAGCGGATAAGGCGTGAAACCATGTCGCGTGTTCTCATTCTCTGGCGCCAAACAGCATGCCACCTTCTCATTGTCTCGCGCCAAAATATATAGCAGAGACGGGCAGCGAGACGAAGGCGATCATTTGGCGGCGACCATAATAGCTGAAGACATCTACCGTGGCTAACGGCCATCATCTGGCCGGCCACTGGCGCCTCCCTCTGAAATCCTCTAAAACAAGCCTTTGTCTTTTAGTGTTTTGCCCTTGTGGACATGGAGTAGTAACATGTTTGGTAGTTGCAAACTTGGGTGCTAAAATTCCATCGGCATTTCGACGTTTATCGATCAAAACATGTGGTAGTGTGGATTGATTAAAGTACGGGAAAAGGGTTTAACAGCAGCCGAGGGGCCGTTGTCTTTCAGTTTGTTTATTGTGCGCAGTTCGCTGGCTGATACACCCTCTGTTCCACAATATAAGATGTTTTAGGTGTAACACATTTTGTCTAGATTCGGACTAAAGTGAATGGACATGTACACTAAAACATGTATATATACATGTGTATACATATGAATGTGGCAAATGGATAAAACATCTTATATTATGGAACGGAGTAGTTCTGAACTAGACTAGGCTACGCTCTATTTCTGTTCGTAGGTGCTGGCAGTCAATGGCGGCACGTCATCTTTAGGGATGATACGCGCGGTCTTCAACGGTGATTGACGGCCACTGGCCGTTGTCGCGGGAATTTGGTTTTCGGTGCGAGAAAATGAGAAGAAGGCTTGTAGTTTAGCGCAAGACGTTGGCCGCCGAGAAGTTACATGCAGATGCAGCTGCTTTGCCGTTCATTGGATCGCTCGTGTCGATTAAGCAAGGGCTGATGACTACCCTACACACGGTACAAAAGACAGGTCAACCAAGAACTTCATGTCATTTGGATTCGATTGATATACGGATTTATACATATGAAAGGTTGTTCATTTGATTTAACTTGGCGTGGCGCCGCAACGCACGGGCTCTGTGCTAGTAGTAAGAGGTAAAAGTTTGCATGCAGGACTGGCGACGGCATGCATCGCCAGAGACAGATTGATCACCAGACGGGCTAGTAATCGCCGGTGAGCAGCTTCCGGCCGAGCTCGAAGGAGACGAAGGCGTCGATGCAGGCGTACTTGATCTGCTCGTCGGAGAGGCAGTCGGCGTCCCACCGGCCCATCGTCACCTCTTTTGGCTTCTTGAGGTCGGCCCCCATGACGGCGCGCGCTACCTCCTTGAGCCCCGCACGGCGGAGGTCCGGCCTATGCATCCCGTCCGCCGCGAGGCCGCGCAGGTCCACCGTGTTGGCCACCTCGAGGTCGTGGTCGTCGCTGAGGCGGTGGGCGTCCTCCTGCACGCCGACGCCGACGAAGCAGAAGTCGGGGTCGGCGAGGAAGCCCTCCAGGGTCCGAGGGAAGAAGTCGGCGTGGAGGAGCTGGAAGATGAGGCAGCGGCGGCCGACGCAGAGCTGCAGGAGCGCCGCGGGGTTCTGCGCGCGGCTGTAGCTGGGGCGCCACTCCACGTCGAGTCCGACGATGAGTTTGTGGTAGACCCAGCGGTACCTGTAGCGGATCTCCCGGAGCCAGCGCTTCACGGCTGCGCCGGAGGACGTGACGGTAGTTATGATCTCGTCGTCCTCGAAGGCGACATCCATGACAAACATCCCGGTCGCCATTGGCTAATGCTTCTTCCGAGCGCAGAGGGAGGATCAAGAGGAAGGAGGAGAGATGGATAGGATTGATGGGGTCAAGAGGAAGGAAGAGAAGGCAAAGACTGAAAGGCGTCGAAAAGCACGGCGGGGGCCAGGGGTCTTTTTATGGGAGAACCGGCCGGAGCCGGAGACATCTTAAAATAAAAACCCTAGGACTATTTGATATTCCAAAACAGAAGTATCCAAATTGAGATATACTAGTAATACAACTACTCCGTTTTTTATGGGAGAACCAGCCGGAGTACTTTGTTCTAGATGGAATACGTTTGAATTTATAAACGGAAATGAGAGGGACTTTTCTAGATGGCATATATGCTTGAATTTATAAAGGGAAACAGGAGGGGGTTTTCATAAAGAAGATAGCGCTGGGAAACAGACCACACGGAGCGAAGAAGGAATCAGTTGTCAGGCGAGGCATTTGATCCGTCCTCCTTCTCGCTTTTTCCGTGCTCAACACAAAAGCAGTTCTTATCGGTTCCGGCCACACGGCACTTGTAGGTGCTAAGAAAAAACAAGCATCACCGAGTGGAACGCCTTTTGCAAGGCGAGATTGAGGACGCTTGAAACATCACTTCAAAAGCTCGAAAGCGAAGACGAAATTTTCTGAGATGCACCGCACCCCGAGGAAGCCCCGTCTGGAAAGGCCGCAGAAGCATGGTCATCGACTTCGACTGGCCTTTCACGCATGCCTTTTGCAGCTACCCTGCAAGTCGGTTTTAATCTAGGACCGACTCTTTGTTTACGGTTTATGTTTTAACCGACCGGGATAAGTTATTATTAGAATGGATTGGGGAATCCATTCTTTTCCCCCTTTCTTCTCCTACCTTTTCACATCTCTCTGTTTCTCCGCACCTTCCAGCTACTACACATAAGCGAATCCAAGCTTGCCTGGCTCTGAATTGCAAATAGCAACGGGCATCAGGCGAGAAGTTATAGTAGTAGTAGGCTGTGACAGGAGAGTAGTACATATATATATATACAGTCATCTCCTTGGCGTTCTCTCCCCATCATCAGACGGACCATCAGTAGTAGTGGATTCCGGCTTCCGGCTTGCAGCATCAATCGGAGTGCTTCCGGCTTGCAGCAGCGGCAGCTGGCCTTACGCCCGGCCGACGCTGTGCGTGGATTAACCGGGTGATTTTGATCGTTTCCCTAGGTAAAACAACTTTGTTGTATACTTGTCTTTTTTGTTGTTGTTGCATTGATTCTGTATTTTCTGTTGAATAAGTGGTTCTAATCAGAAGAGGGGCATCACATAACTGGTTCTGTTGATCGGTGCGCGTGATCAGTCGGGGGAAAAGAATCGTTTCCAAAACAAACAAACAAACAAACAAACAAATCTCTCTCTCTCTGCTTTGCTTGGGCAAGAACTAGCTCATCCGGAGATTTATTTATTTTTGTCCCCTTCTCTTCAATTCGATCCAGCTTGTGGCGGATATGTTAATTTGCGTGCTGATTGGTGGAGGGATGAGTAACAGCAATCAGTTTGTTGGGTCCGCCCGGCCCTGTTTTTTTTTTTTTTTTTGGGAAAAAGTACTGTATGTTTGGGACGCTTCGTTCCCGAACCATCGGTCTTAGAGCGTCTACGTACACTCTCCAGCGTATCATCTAAAAACGGCCATCTATATCTTCGTACAATAAAAAAATATAGATCTGGGAAACCGAGCATCTGTTACTTTAGTTTAGGGAGCATAAGATAGATCTGGGAGAGCACAGGTTAACTCTGCATAATAATAACAAAAGTTAACTGTACCAGGGGATTTAACCAAATGCCGTCTACCTGTAGCTGTAGACATACATAGACAAAGTTCACCATTAGGTAATCCCTAAATATTCATCGCAAAAAAAGGAGGTAATCCCTAAATACAATTGCCGCAATCTTAGTATGTCCAGTCTCCATTTGGTTAGATCAACACTTAACCTGTGCTTTACGTTAGGAGTATCTCTTTCATCTATACGGTGGCTTCGCAAGGAAACGTCGTTTATGCTGCACATTTTATTAGACACACGTACACTGTTTTGAAAATTCAGAGGCTTTGGTACAGCAGCCAATTCATGGAATCTTACTTCATTGCAATTTGAAAGGAATGGTGTGGTGCACTGGTGCTAACATTGTTTTGTTCTTCTTTTGTGCAGCACGGTTTAGTTGTGGATTGTGAAATTGACGGAGACAATGGCGATTTGTAAGTTGGGCGTGGAGGTCGTAAGTGCTCATGACCTGAAGCGCCAGGACGGTCAAGGTATCAGTCCCTATGTCGTGCTTAGATTTGATTGTCGGCATTTCTGCACAACTACCAAGGAGAATGATCCGAACCCATTGTGGAACGAGCGCTTCTACTTTGACGTGTCCGATCCATCTAATCTTCCCAATCTATTTCTTAAAGCGACTATACACCACAAGGCAAGATACACAAATGATTGGCGTGGCACTACCATAATTCACGGGACCTCATTCGTGCCCCTCCCGGATGCCGTCGTCGTGCCTTATCGACTGAAGAAATTAGGGAGGACAGCGCTTATTAAAGGGGAATTGCGTCTGAAAGTATACATCACTTATGAGGCCTCAATCAGAGCTTCAGATCCTCTTCCAGCAACTGACAGTGTCATATGCTCTTCAGGCTTTCATGTTTCAAAAAGCCTTGAAAGCATATTGCGGGGTGAGAGTTCACCACACGATATACCTTTCCAATGTTTGATAGAAATCACAAATGACTTCTCTGATGACCTAGTACTTGGACAGGGTGGTTCTGGTGTGGTATACAAGGTAAGATATTACAGCATACCGTCCTCTGTATTTTATTTTATCTTGTTTAAAACTTATCTATGTTTGTCTTCCAAAAATACGCAACTAGAGTTGATCCAAAAACCTATACCCGTATTAATAGGATGACTTCAAATAGGGAGTGCTGCACAATGGGGAAATGATTGCTGTGAAGAGGATTGTGTCGTCATTGAGACCAGGCCTGCAAAAGCAGTTTGAGAACGAGGTTTATCATCTCATGATGCTTAAGCACCCCAATATAGTGCGATTTGTAGGCTACTGCTATGAAAAACGGCATGAGTTTTTAGAGTACGATGGGAAACACGTTTTTGCAGAGATGGCGGAAATGTTACTTTGCTTGGAGTATCTGCCCAAGGGAAGCCTTGATAATTATCTAACAGGTACGACATTCAATATGTTATTGTGTTTCTCAGTTTCATCTTCATTTGAGATTGTAGTTTGTGAGGTTTGAGCTTTGCTCCTAAAAACTGTATTTTATTGCCTGGTATGAGCCTCGTGGAGAAGCAATCGCTAGTCCACGGGGCTCATAAGTGTTGTAACGGATATCAATCAATAATGGACAAATGAGAACAAGTAGTAGAATTTTGTAGCCCTTTCATATATGGATATATTATCTAGAGAAAAAAATAATAGGTTTTCAGGTTACATCTATCATAATGCTCTTCATCTGAGTACAAATGCAGATGAATCTTCTGGCCTTGATTGGAGCACACGCTACAATATAATCAAGGGGATTTGCTATGGTCTTTGTTACCTTCATGGCCAAATTGCTAAGCCTATTATTCACTTGGACCTTAAACCCGCAAACATATTGTTGGATGACAATATGGTACCAAAAGTTACAGACTTCGGTCTGTCAAGACTGCTTGATGAAGAAACTATTTGCACTACATCTCGTGTTGGAACACTGTTAGTTGATGCCACCTTTTAATCAATTACTTTTTATTCATAAGCAAGATGTGTTTTCTTTACAATCACCAGAATTCTATTCGTGTTTTGATTCAGTGGTTACATGGCACCAGAATACCTACACACAGGCACACTTACACCAGAGTCAGACATATTCAGTTTGGGTGTAATAATCTTGGAGGTAGTAACAGGACACAGGGATGACCCGGTCGTTGTTACTAAAACATCTTCGGACGACTTTATCAAGCTTGTAAGGAAATTTTGTCTCGCATTTCAAAATGGAGGTCTTTGTTTCACAGACATGATGTTGTCTTTTACGTTTTGCACACTAACATTCTAGATGTTTGTTCTGGTCTCACAGAAGCTCAAGAAATGGACAAATGTGCTACAGAGATCACCGGGTTATGGATCCCTAGAAATAGACTGCGAACAGATAAAGAGATGCATCCAGGTAGGCCTAATCTGCGTGAATCCTGACCGCGCCAAGAGGCCTCCGATGGCAAAGGTTATCAGCATGCTGCAAGGATCGGAAAGTATCGACTGCGATATTATCGGTGCATTTCAACAGATGCGTATCTAGTATATGGGGGCATTGCCTTCATATGTAGTGCAGTGAGCCGACGCAGATGCATCGACACTTGTAAGAGTAGGTGGACCGATGCAGATCATGGCCTGGTGGCCGGTGATGTGCAGCATGGTGAGCCGGTGCGTCGGCCCTGATTCAATGTGTTTTAGTTACAGTTTGGGCGTGGATCTAGGCTCTACAGTACAATGCTGCTCCTAGTCTGATATGATGGTACTGAGCCTTGTTCTGCCTTTGGTTGTGCTGGACTGATGGTGTGGTGATTGTGGACCAGGGTGTCGCCACTGTGTTTGCGTAATCTGAATAAAAGAGTAAAATGATGCCCGTGATTCCCAATTCAATGCGTAGTGTACTTGCAAATCATCCCAAGTGCTCACTGTGTCTTCGAGTGCTCTTTTCTGAGCCTTTCAAGCACCGGTGAGTTTTGAGCCTTTCACCCCGTTCCCACTCCTCTGTATTGTTGGTGGATCTAGAAGCTGGCATTGTGTTGCAAAAAGTTGTTACAACACAACTACTACGAGGACTCCAAGGAAATATAAAACAACACACTAGTCCTTCCTTGGCACGTGTTCCCACCATGGGCAACAAGGGGATTGGGGACCTCCTCATATGTTGAAAAAAAAGGGGCGGAGCGTCTCGGCGATCAACCCAAGAACACCTCGATGCACACTAGAGACATGTGGCTGCGTGCACCATATGATCATATGTAGAGGCCGGGGGTGTTAACTTCCTTTTTTTTTTTTGGATAAAACTATATCTTTATTAAGCAATAGGGTTTACAGACTGTTCCAATTCAAGTTCCTGAATGAAAATATCCGGACCTGAACCTTTCGTAAAATGAAAACCAAACATGTCAGATCGGGATCTCCATCTCCGGCCGCTAAAGTCGGCGACTTGTGCAGCTTGCCTATCCCTCGACGCGAAAGAAGCTTCTACAAGAGAAAGCTGTGGCAAATATAGAACATCCAATTATCAATTTCGTTAAGGAAAGGTTTAGGGTAATCATAACAACCGGCGCTGAGAGCTCGTGTTAGAGGGTCTGACGAGTCGGGGCCACTGTCAGAGCCGACGTGGCGCTGACGTGGCGCTGACGGCCGTTAGCGCGCGCCGTTTGGACCGCGCCCGTGCGTGGTCTTGACAACCGGTACTGACCTGTTACTGCTGCCCTAATTGTGGTAGTTTTTTGTAATTCCCTCCTCAAAACTCATTGGTGCTTGAAAGGCTCAGAAAAGAGCACTCGAAGACACAGTGAGCACTTGGGATGATTCTGAAAAAATTAGTACAACCGGTACAGACTTGTTACTGCTGCCCTAATTGTGGTAGTTTTTTGTAAGGACACTACTAGGCGTCCCCGGGATCTGGGGCAAAAATCCCCCGGTCCCCTATGTGACACGTGTCCACCTTGTCTCCCCGCACGATAGCGCGCATGGATGGAGCGTAAAAGGTCATCAGTCCTCACGTGGGTGGAGCCCACTGTCTCCTGGGCGCAGCAGCGCTGCCTCGCGTCCTCTGTCACGGTGTGGATCCCACCGATGCTACAAGCTACGAGCCTTATTTTGCATGCCCATGCTAGTACGCTAGTGTAGCGTTGCTGTGATCCTCTCTCTCCTGCTAGCTTCGTGGAGTAGGAGCAACTCTAAACTGCTAGCTCCAAACAATTCTTTTGGAATACCGCTAGTTAATTGGTTGCTTAAGATTAAAGTATTGCTCTATCTAATCAGGTCAATGGTCTATACTTAGAGCACGTCACAAAATAAACATCGGTTGTAACGTATGTGTGCCGTCGGAAGAAATGTCGCGCCACCGTAGTATTGTCGGCTCGTCGGCATCGACGGCTCGTCGGTACCGACACCGCGATCTGTCGGTAGCATCTACTTGTAGCATTGCAGGATACTGTCGGTAGCATCGTCGGCTATTTAGTAGCAAAGACAAGTGCCATCGGTAGCATCATCGCGTACCGTCGGTAGCAACATCGCTCGTCAGTAGCAATGCCGCGAGCTGTCAGTAGCATCCGCTCGTAGCATTGCGGGATACCGTCGGTAGCATCGTAGGCTCTTCAGTACCAACGACGCGCGTCATCGGTAGCATCATCGCGTGCCGTCAGTAGCATCGCCGGCTCGACATAGCAATGTCATGCGCCCTCGGTAGTAACACCGCGAGCCTTGGACAGGTTGTTAGCAAAAAATGTACTACTGTAGCAAAACTATAAAACCGTTGTAGCGAAAATAAATTGTGCTGTTGTAGCAAAAATGACTTCACCAGAGACGTCGCCGGAGACCGTGTAGCTAAAAATTTATACTATGGTAGCAAAATTTCGTGCTATTGTAGCAAACCAAACTAGTATGAAGATTACAGAAGCAAATTCCAAAAACGTCATGCTCAAGTCCAGCGGAAGCCTTCACACCGTGCACCGTTGGTAGCAACGCGGCGTGCCGACGGTAGCATGACCGGCTACCGTCGGTAGCATGACCGTGCACCGTTGGTAGCAACGCCGGCTTCTTCGGCAGCAATAAGAAAAATTGCTACTCGGCAAAATTGCTACTCGACGGCACAACGACAAATGTTACAAACGCTCTGCGGATTTGCATCAAAAATGAAAAATAATTGCTACAAAACTTCCAAACATTTGCACCAAAAGTCAAGGAAAAAAGTATCAAAACAGAAAAATTGCTACAAATGATTTGTTGATTTGCATCAAAAGAGAAAATACTATGCTACAAAGCTTTGAAAAATTTGCTACTGTAGCAAAATTGACTTCGCCGGATACCTCACCGGAGACCTCGTCAGAGATTCCGTAGCAAGAAAAATGTGCTATTGTAGCAAAATTGACTTCGCCGGAAACATCGCCGAAGACCTCGACGGAGACATCGTAGCAAATTTTTTGTTCTACTGTAGCAAAACAACATAACAATAATAGCTAAAAGAATGTTATATTGCAATATCGTAGCAAAATTCTTCCGACGAGGTTCTCCGATGAAACTTATGATGCAAAACCTCGTAGCAAAAACATTGTGCTATTTTAGCAAAACCACGAAACTATTGCAACAAAAAAAATGTAAAATATTATAGTATCGTAGCAGAATCAGCACGACAATGTCATGCAACTGCGACCGGAAGCACCGGCGCCTCGCCACGGGAGCACCGCCGTGCTCATTCGGTAGCACCGCCGCCCTCCCATGGGAGCACCACCGAGCACCTTCGGCAGCGCCGCCTCCCTACACACCGAGCACCTTCGACAGCGCCTCCGCTCTCCCATGGGAGCAACACCGAGCATGTTCAGCAGCACATCATCCTAACGTATGCAGCTCCACGCCCTCGGCTCGCCTTGCCGCCTTGGTCGTCTTCTTCCCCAACGATGCGGGCGCACTGCTACAGCAGAGGTGGAGCACGGCGGAGGGGCGCCGGCTTGTAGAGGAGCAGAGAACAAAAGTGGGTAGCACCGCCCGACGCCGCCTGTAGCACTGCCGCGCTCCCATGGGAGCACCACCGCCCTCCATGAGCCGGCGTGCTGGAGAGCAGCCCGAGCGGCGAGACGGAGCGAGCTGGGGGACGGCACCTCCGCGCATCAGGGCCGGGTGATGGAGCTCGCGGCGGCGCCATGGGAAAGGAGGGCGGCCGACGCGCGTGGAGAGGGAGTGCGACCGTGTTGGGAGGCGCTGCCGTCGGCCTGACCTTGGTCGCGAGGGAAGAGATCATGGAGGTCGGGGATACGGCCGGCGACGGGGTGGCTCGGCCGCGAGGGAAGGCGCTAGCATCGTCGCCCCTATGGATCGTCCGCGAGGGAGACAAGAGGGCGCATGGGGAGCCATCGGGTAGGGGCGGCGGCGGTCGGCGGTCGGCGGCCGGCGACGGGAGGGGAGGAGAGCAGCAAGTGACGACTAGGGCGTGGAGGAAGCGGGTGGGGCGCGGCAGCCTACCGGATCACGACGGCGGAGGCCCAGTAGGCACGACGGCGAAACGAGCCATGGTGGGGAAAGTGGTACTCGTTTCACGGGAGTTGAGATAAGAAGGAAGACAGGGAGTGGGTCCCGCAGCGCATCATTTTCCTATCGTGAGAGGACACGCGGCGCACGCTGGAGCCGGGGGACGCGAGGGCGCGATCCCCCGGGTGATTCCAAGACTTTTCCTTTTTGTAATTCGCTCAGTTTTGAGCCTTTCACCCCGTTCCCACTCCTCTGTATTGTTGGTGGATCAACAAGCTGGCATTGTGTTGCAAAAAGTTGTTAGAACACAACTATTACAAGGACTCCAAGGAAATATAAAACAACACACTAGTCCTTCCTTGCCACGTGTTCCCACCATGGGCAACAAGGGGATTGGGACCTCCTCATCTTGGAGGTTGAAAAAAAAGGGGCGGAGCGCCTCGGCGATCAACCCAAGAACACCTCGAGGCACACTAGAGACATGTGGCTGCGTGCACCATATGATCATATGTAGAGGCCGGGGGTGTTAACTTCCTTTTTATTTTGCGGGTAAAACTAGATCTTTATTAAGCAATAGGGTTTACAGACTGTTCCAATTCAACTTCCCAAACGAAAATATCCGGACCTGGACCTTTCGTAAAAGAAAAACCAAACATGTCAGATCGGGATCTCCATCTCGGGCCGCTAAAGTCGGCGACTTGTGATGGGTGGAGCAAAGAAAACCATTCCCAGCTTGCCTATCTGTCGACGCGAAAGAAGCTTCTAGAAGAGAAAGCTGTGGAAAATATAGAACATCCAATTATCAATTTCGTTAAGGAAAGGTTTAGGCGGAAATTCCCTTTGGCTCCCGGGTGTAGATGCACCCGGTATTGGCAAAAAAATTTCAAAATTTGAAAACTCATCAAAAAAATCTGAAAAAAATCATGCACGTACCTGACCATGGTACGCACCACCGTATGTTTTTCGCGCCGAAATGACATCGTACACGCAGAACGATGGTGCGTACGATGTCATTTCGGCGCGAAAAAAATACGGTGGTGCGTACCATGGTCAGGTACGTGCATGATTTTTTTCAGATTTTTTTGATGAGTTTTCAAATTTTGAATATTTTTTGAAAATACCGGGTGCATCTACACCCGGGAGCCAAAACGCCTTCCTCAGGTTTAGGTCGCTTTTCTCTCTCGCGCGCGCGTCGCTGTCCACTGCTCCACTTTCCATTGCTTTTTCTTTCCTTGGCTGCACATGGGTGAACCTACAGCAGCTGTCTACGGTACTACTAGTAGCATGCATGCACCAGCAGCTGTCTATCACCTAGAGTAGCTACACGCGGTACTAGCTAGTGACTTGACTTCCACGTCCCTGCTGTTTTTCAATCTGGCCTGAGTGTGAGGCTATAATGTAGGTAAAATGCTTATTCTTTTGTTGTGAAAACATACTCGAGTTGTTGCAATAGTTTTTTTTGGACGGTTGCTACAAGTTTGTGTTCTCTCGTTTTTTTCGATGTTGCGTATGTTCTTCAAAATTGTAACAAACAAGTATTTTTTTTATTGTGAAATCACACGCCAGATGTTGCAAAGTTTGCTGTGCGTTTTGCAAGTTTGTGTGTTCCCCGTTTTTCGATGATGTTTTTACGTGCTTTTCCAAATGTTGCAAGCACATGTTTTTTTGTTGCCACCGCTTGTGTTTTTTGTTGAAATTGTTGGTGATTTTTGTTGCAAATGAATCTGCGGCTAAACATTTGTTGCTTAACCATGTTTTAATTGCTGCAAACACATAGTTTTTATTATAATCGTTTGTGATTTTTGTTGAAATTGTTGGTGAGTTTTGTTGCAAAACAATCTGTAGCAAAAAAAATTGTTGTTTAACCATTTTTTGTAACATTACTTTTTTTTGAAATGTTGCGATGATTTGTTGCAATAGTACTATTTTTTACATGGGTTGGGGGATTTTGTTGCAATACTCAACATTTTGTTGCGATAACAGGGGTAAATCAGCACGGTGGTATTTTTGCTGTAAATATCGGGAAGGTCAGGGGCAACTCGATATACCCCTTCGTTTAAGGAGTTGCTGTGTAGTGCGGGTTGTTTTTCGAAAAAATCAGGGGATAAAATGCAAAAGTACACTGTGGCTGATTTCGGGCGTTGGATGACGATCCGATGGCTCTGGAGGGGACCTATGTTTGACATTTTTTAGACCGACCTGCGCCTAGCGCTCGGCTTTCGTTAAGGCATTTCCAACCCAAAACCCCAAACGGACAACCCGGACGAGTTTGGACGTGTCCGCGGACACCCTCCAATGGCGGAACACCTAACGCCAGCCCCCCCCCCCCCCAAAATTCCCCTACTTGTGTGCCCCCACTATTTTTCCTCCATAAGTCGAATTTCATCAATTTGCAACAATCAAAAGCAATTTGACGATACATATAGAACTTCCAAACAATTGGAAGATATATTGTGCATGACAAACAATTCAACATGTCAACAATTCAAATAAAGTTCATAATCCGAATGAATCAATGTCCATCGCCTTTTGCAAAGTGCACATTGATGTCGCTACGCATATGGCGAACCCACACCACCGCATCGTCATCTAAGTGGTCGGCCTTGATGGACATGACCTTGGACTCCTCGCACATTATCTCAAGTGCAAGCTTCTTCTCCTCAATTCCAACCTTTTTTACTTGCATCTCCATGAATTCTTTAAACCTCTCCTCCTCTTTTTCTTCCTTGAGTTCATTTCTTTTGGCAATTGCCACCTCTTTTTTGTCCATGATGCCCTCCCACTTCTACGACATTTGGCTAACCGCCCCGTTGTACTTTGCCCTCTCGATCTCCACTTCTTCCCCCTCATCCTTGGCACATGAGTTGCCGGTGCAAGCCCCCTCCAACTCCACCTCCACTTGGTGCACCATCTTCATCCACTTGGGAGCTTGACCACTTTTGATGTTGGCGGTCTTGAGTGAATTGGCCAAATCACTCCATTTGCTTTGCCCATTCAATATGAGCCAACAAGGATGCATGTTCAATGCCTTGCCCTCGTTATGCTTGTACAATGCCGCCGCCAAGTTGGGCTAGCAAATGAATCACATGATGAACAAATTGTAACATAGAGCGAGTAAATCATATGATGAACTTTGCATGAAGAAAAACTTACATAATCGACCACACCCATGCCACTTGGTGCAAGGTTCTTGATTTGGCCATATGCACCACAATATTTGTTCAACAAATCTTGGATGGCATACCACCGATGATTGAGGGAGTTCTCACTCTTCGATTCTCACCACATCAAACAATGTGTAGTTCTTCATCTCATGAAAGAACTCATGCACCTTTAAATGGAGCAACACTTCTATTCCACCATGCCAAGCACAACAACTCGCCCACCTTCGTCTTGTATGCATGTCCTTTCTTCGCTTTCCTTGTTTCCGCATCGGGTGCCGGCGAGTATTGATCTTCCACCCCTCTGGAAGATTGACCTTCGTTGATCCTAGACATCAACATCTCTTCCGCCGTCGAGCTTGGGAGTGGGGAGGGGCATAGGCTGCATGTGTCTGCTTAGACCATGCATGTAGCAACGCCTTCCTCTGCCCTCGCAGACATACGAGAGAGAGGTTCATGCTCCTGCCTGCACCCCGCCCGCGAAACGCTCCTCTGATATCGCCCAAAGTTCCTTGAGGCCACGACCTCGTCGGTGAAGTCTTCGGCCCGGATCCCGGCGATACTTCCGTCTCGCGGATTTGAACCACGATGGCCTCATCGGTGTCCAGGAGGCCGGCCGTCGCTTTCTTTCTAGGCAACAGCTTGTCCTCGCCCAGGTGAGAGCCCTCTCTGTCCTCGCCTAGGTGAGAGCTCCATCCGATTCGTGTCCCCGGTGGACATGACATTTTCTTTCGCGTCGCGATTTTGAAAGAAGCTGCCTTTTGCATGCAGGTGTGCGCATACGCTGTTGGGCAGGCTGGAGCTACGCAGCTTCCAAAAGATATACCATTACAACATCTGAAAGAAATCACAAACAACTTCTCTGATCATGCATGGAAATTGTCAAATCTACGAACAAGTTGTATGGTACACTAAATTAATTACTAGTTCATGAATTACAGTAGACAAATAGGGAGTACTAGACTTGGCAAATACCTTTTGGAGTTTGCTGATTTGCTTCCGTGTGGCGTTGCCCCCTCCAGCTGACTCGCTCCTCCCTCCGATGCTGCCGGCTGCGTTCTTTCCTTAGTTGCCGATACTATCAAAACTGGGCTGGCTGCGTTAGATGGGCCGAAGAGCAGGGTGTGGCTGTCAAGTTTCAGTTCAATAAGGATTATTTATTTCTTTCTTTCAAATATAAACCATGCGTTCATCATTGCCCTGCACAAAGTACTCTCAATCCTTGTGTCAAAAAAAAAGTAGTCTCAATTAATCCAAAAGAAGATTCATCTGTGAACAAGCTAGGATTTTCCTTGGAGGCCATATATATATCAGGAAAACATGCATGAGCACCTTTCCAAGTGCGGTCCACTCGATTGCATTGCATATAATTAATTCGTTCTTCTTCTTCTTAATGTTATTTGTATGCCAAGCATGCATGTGAGAGATACTTAGCGGGTAGCTTCAGCTAGTGCGCCCCCTGCCTTCTGTGGGCATTTTCATGGAGGCAGATCCAAAGATGGTCGTACTAAAAAGGAAGAAGCATGCAGTTCCCTCTGTCTTTTATTTATTTAACACGATCGAGACGAGAGGCTGCCATGCATCCTTGTCTCCCACTTAACACTCCATGCACCCCACGATGTTCCCAACCCCTTGGTGGGTCCCACACACCAGTGGACTAGACTAGTGCTGAGTAGGTGGGCCCGGTCTTACTTAGCTGCTAAGAAAAAACAAGCAGCATGGCCATGGGTGGGCAGGATGTTTTTTTTTTTGAACCGAAGATAAGCTTTGCCTTATCCATTAATTAAGAAGAAAGCACTCGGTTTATTTATGGGAGAAACCGGGTGAAAACCATACAACGAACACCAACACCATCGGGCGAAGCCCACACAATCTCGAGAACACCTAGAGCCAAGCTCAAACCACCACCATGGGTGGGCAGGATGTGACGATGGTGGATAAGGGAGCTGCAGCGCGCAATGAGTTCCAAACCTCAAGGGGCAAAAGCCGTGGCCAGGTAGGACCCACGTCTCGTTCCTAAGCAAAAGCAAAGGTACCCTTTCACATCTCTTTCTCCGTGAAGAAGCCTTCGCCTGCGGGGTAGGAACCGATTCCATAGCAAGTGTGAACATGCAGGGGACACAAGGAAGAAAGATTTTTAAAATCTGGTTCTTGGTCCTTGGATTCTAGCCAGTCTCCCTTTTTCATACTAGCTAGCCACTACTTCTTTTCGCAAGGATCTACATTGGTCATGGACTCATGGTTGGTAGCTCAGTCAGTCACTATAAACATTCTCTTATGCTATTTAAGCCAGAGTAAGGTTCTTCATGCATGCAGATACATTCACCGTAAAAAACTTTCACTCTGTTGGCAGCAGTTGATCGATCGAGCATGGGATCGAGGAGACCAAGAATTCCTGGGTTCGGTGAGGATGGTGGTCAGGGCAGAGGCGGACGGGGTGGCTTCTATTCTCAGCGAGGTGGCCGGGGAGCTCGTGGCGCAATGGCGACGACGCAGCAATGGCGTCCTGCTGCACAGCCCCACAGAGGAGTGCAGCCACGAGACTACAGTGGTGGTGGTAGAGGTGGACGTGGGGATGGCCCGTCCGCTGCTGCTGCAATAGCTCCCGAGCTGCGCCAAGGAATGGATGCTCCACATGAGCCACCACTGCCGGTTCTTGAGGCGGCCACCCAGCAGCTCGAGGTCTTGTCCATGGAGCCGTGTGAATTGAGTGTCCAACCAATTCCATCGTCCAGGAGCTCGTATAAATTTCCTCGCCGCCCGGGAAGTGGAAGAATCGGCACCAGGTGCTTGGTCAAGGCAAATCACTTCCTTGCTGAGCTGCCAGACAAGGATCTTCATCAGTATGATGTGCGTAAGCTTTGTTTCCCCTGACAGCTACCATTATTCTCCTCGTAGTTCTTGCCATGAGATGACATGGTTGGTTTCTTCACAGGTTTCAATCACCCCGGAGATCACCTCACGGGTTGTCAGCCGTGCCGTGATGCAAGAGCTGGTGAAGCTGCACAGGGAGTCCTACTTGGGAGGGCGGCTTCCAGCCTATGATGGTAGGAACAGCATGTACACGGCTGGTGCACTGCCATTTACTTCCAAAGAGTTTCACATCACTTTACTCGACCAAGATGATGGTCCTGGTTTGGAGAGGTCTGTCCTTGTGCCTTTCTCATCGCCATGCATGGTTTTCTGGCGGTTATAGGGCAAATCTTGCATGCTGTGTTGACTCTTCTTAATTTCTTAATTTCCATGATCTAGGCGTGGGAGAACTTTTAAGGTGGTGATTAAGTTTGCCGCAAGAGCCGATCTTCATCGCCTTGGGCAATATATAGCTGGAAAGCAGGCAGAGGCTCCCCAAGAGGCCTTGCAAGTTCTTGATATCGTCCTGCGTCAGCTCCCAACAGCTAGGTAGAGTGGTGATCTCTAGGTGTCATATAACAGGAGATATCAATTAATGAGAAATACTACAATGATATGCTTTCCATCCCCATTAATTGTTCCACAGGTACGAATCATATGGCCGATCCTTCTTCTCGCCTGACCTAGGAAGGAGGCGATCTCTTGGCGACGGAATAGAAAGCTGGCGCGGGTTTTATCAGACCATTCGTCCTACTCAAATGGGATTGTCACGAAATATCAGTAAAGTTTTCGTATTTCTATAAGTGTTGTTATTCTGGCCATAA
Source organism: Poa pratensis (assembly GCA_947311845.1). Classification (NCBI taxonomy): domain Eukaryota; kingdom Viridiplantae; phylum Streptophyta; class Magnoliopsida; order Poales; family Poaceae; genus Poa; species Poa pratensis. The sequence goes on along the minus strand of CAMZMU010000078.1, from coordinate 1,222,965 downwards.
CTTCGGAACTTAACCCTTCTGATAGATATGTATATTTTTCAATGAGTACTCTTCTGAAAGTTTACTTAACCTACTTGATTGTTAGATTTCTAATTATTCAATACTTTCCTCAATATATACTTTCCTTTTCAGATATGTCAGCAGCACCTTTCTTCGAGCCACTACCTGTTATTGATTTTGTTGCACAACTTTTAAACACTGGCATCCACTCGAGGTCCCTCTCAGATGTTGAACGTGTCAAGGTATACTTGGCTAACACTTCGTACTCATTATTGTATCCTTTTACTTCGTTTAGGAAGAGCTAGCTAGTTTCAAATGAAAGTACCTTTGACACAAGTGTTGGGTTTTTTAAATGAGTTTACAATCCATTGTCGGCCTATTGATGAATCCATTTCGGATAACTCATCTAAGTTCGAATGGATTTAGTTTGTCAGAGTTATATAAGTTGTGATTTCTTGCATATTCGTTTGTAATTTTTTCACTAACTTAGCAAGCAATGTCGATGTTATTGTGAACACCCTAGATCAAGAAGGCCTTAAGAGGAGTGAAGGTGGTAGTTACTCACCGTGGCAACATACGGCGAACGTATCGGATATCTGGTTTAACATCTCAGGCAACTCGGGAGCTAAGGTATGGAGCTTCCTCTTTTCATCATGCATTATTGTAGTTTCCCTTTTTTTTCCTCTGAAGTCATTAATGTAGATTGAAAAGCATATGGTACTACTATTGTTTTCCTAAAAAATGATGTTCTTTTGCAACAGTTTTCCTGTTGATCAAGGGGGCACAGTGAAGTCTGTTGTCCAATACTTTCAGGAGACATATGGCTTTGCCATCCAGCACACCTACCTTCCCTGCCTGCAAGTCGGCAATCAGCAGCGTCCAAATTACCTCCCCATGGAGGTATGCTAGTACTAAAATATGTTCCCTTTTCTTCTATGTAGTGAAGATTTACAATACTGTTTTATTTTCTTGTCAACTTTTGTTACTAAAACCTGCAAATATATTGATTTTGATATGCACTTAAAAATCTGTATTTATCCAGGTCTGCAAAATAGTGGAGGGACAGAGATACTCCAAGAGACTGAACCCGAGTCAGATAAGAGCTCTTTTAGAGGAGACATGCCAGCGCCCACATGATCGGGAGCGTGACATAATTCAGGTATAGCATTTCTTCTTGTTACAGTATTGTTGGGACTCTACCATCCTATGTGCAAGTAAGCAAGTTCACATGCTTATGCAAAACACAATTTTATTTGTGTGTCTACAGATGGTGAATCGCAACTCTTACCACGATGATCCTTATGCAAAAGAGTTTGGCATTAAGATCAGCGAGCGCATGGCATTGGTTGAGGCACGGGTTTTGCCTGCTCCTCGGGTAAGTGGAACCTGAATCATGTCGAGACAATGTCTTTTGAAGTTCTTTATCTTGTGCCCTTAGCCCTTCTCTGCTAGTGATCCTGTTTTCTGAAAATGGCATGCTTAAACATACCACATAATGCAGCTTAAGTACAGCGAGACTGGTGCAGAGAAGGATTGCTTGCCTAGAGTTGGCCAGTGGAATATGATGAACAAGGTAATAATACTACATCAAACAGTGGCCATGTTATTATCTACATCAAATATATTCCTTTGTTTACTTTATCTCAAGCCTTACTGTTCATTTTCATTTTTCCTTATGTAGAAAATGGTGAATGGTGGTAGAGTCAGGAGCTGGATGTGTGTCAACTTCGCGCGAAACGTGCAAGACAGTGTCGCTACTGGATTCTGTCGCGAACTCGCTCGCATGTGCCAGGCCTCAGGAATGGCAAGTATCCCTGAAATGCTTCTTGCACATTGCATATGCTATTTATTTTTCTTCATTGTACTTGTTGTTCACAACAGTAACAGTAGTACTATCAACTATAGGACTTTGCTCCGGAGCCTGTTCTTCCGGCTATATACATGCGTCCGGATCAAGTGGAGCGAGGTCTGAAAGCTAGATTCCATGATGCTATGACCATATTAGGACCGCAGCGCAAGGAGCTCGAGTTGCTTATTGGAATACTTCCTGATAACAATGGCTCACTGTATGGTATGTAAACTTCCAATCATGTTGATTTCTGCACTACTAGACTCAAGGTTCAGGCCGAATGCTCATGCGTGCTGTGCTGGTATCATCGATCAGGTGACCTGAAGCGCGTCTGCGAGATCGACCTCGGGCTGATCTCCCAGTGCGTTTTAACCAAGCAAGTGTTTAAAATGAACAAGCAGATCCTGGCAAACCTTGCTCTGAAGATAAATGTAAAGGTTGGTGTTCTTTTTGTTATGTTTTGCGCGTATTTTTCTTTCGGTCGTCGAGTCTGCTAACACAACCTTCTGTTTTGTTCTCGAAGGTCGGAGGAAGGAACACCGTGCTGGCTGACGCGGTGTCGAGGTGCATCCCTCTGGTCACCGACAGGCCGACGATCATATTCGGCGCCGACGTCACCCACCCCCATCCTGGTGAAGACAGCAGCCCTTCCATCGCTGCGGTGAGTTGAACAATCTTATCCATGCATACTCCATGTCTAGTAACTGGCTGTTCTTATCGACATCGGTTCGGCGTGTTTGCTGAAGAAACATTTATCTGCAAACTCCTGCAGGTTGTGGCCTCCCAAGATTGGCCTGAGGTGACCAAGTATGCTGGCCTGGTCTCTGCTCAGTCTCATAGGCAGGAGTTGATAGAAGATCTGTACAATGTCACTCATGATCCTCAGAGAGGAGCCATCCATGGAGGCATGATCAGGTCAATAACCATCTTCAGTCTTGTTTCTTTTTTCCTTCCTTCTGCTCGATCTCACAGGCAAGAATTAATGCATTCTGTGGCATGAATTTGCAGGGAGCTTCTTATATCCTTCAAGAGATCAACTGGTGAGAAGCCTCAGAGGATATTATTCTATAGGTATGCTCCATTGCAGAAATTCACACTCATGCTTCAAGGCAAATTTACACTCATCTTGAGAGTTGGGACTAATGGTGGCTTCTTTTAAGCAGGGATGGTGTGAGTGAAGGCCAGTTCTACCAAGTATTACTGCACGAGCTCGACGCCATCCGAAAGGTAACAAACTTAACAAAAAAATTACTCTCATAAGTTTTCATGATTTCACACTCCCTTCTCTGATCCCATTCATATGCTTCTCAGGCATGCGCATCGCTGGAGGCGAACTACCAGCCGCAGGTGACATTCATCGTGGTGCAGAAGCGCCACCACACCAGACTGTTCGCGCACAACCACAACGACCAGAGCTCCGTCGACCGCAGCGGCAACATCCTCCCCGGTGAGTATTGCTGCCATGCCATGCTTGTTCACCAGGTTGCTTGTCATCTTCCTCTTGTAAATATCTTTTAATGTGTTGTCTGATCTGAATTTTCTTCGTCCATTTGCAGGCACTGTTGTCGACTCAAAGATCTGCCATCCTACAGAGTTTGATTTCTTCCTGTGCAGCCATGCCGGCATCAAGGTAAACAACGATAATGACACCTGCTTGCAGTACATCTTCCTGCCATTTTATCAGATGATGATGACTTAAAATAATCTCCGTTTTATCCGACCTTAGGGCACGAGCCGCCCCGCGCATTACCATGTCCTGTGGGACGAGAACAACTTCACCGCCGACGCGCTGCAGACCCTCACCAACAATCTCTGCTACACGTAAGTTCTCGCCGTTCTTCTTCGCCCGCTCCTCGTAAACTTCTCGAACAATCGATAAACATTTCTCTCCCTAACTTTCAATCAATCTCTTCTGAAAAACAGTTACGCTCGGTGCACGCGGTCGGTGTCGATCGGTGAGTTCCCATCCTGACTATCTCTATGATCATCATCAGGGATGAGCTGTGAAGCTGAAAGTGTTGGAGGTTTCAGTTAACATTTCTAACGGATAAACGATTGCCTGCATTGCAGTTCCTCCGGCGTACTACGCTCACCTGGCCGCCTTCCGCGCCCGCTTCTACATGGAGCCGGACAGCTCCGACAGCGGCTCCATCGCGGCGAGCACGCGCGGCGGCGGCTCGGCGACTTCCCGCAGCACCCGCGCACCTGGCGGCGGGGTCGTCAGGCCCCTCCCCGCGCTCAAGGACAGCGTGAAGAAAGTCATGTTCTACTGCTGATGATGATGATCTAGGAGCATCCTCTGCTGCTAGTAATAAATAAGGAGGCTCCATGCCTCAGTCTGGATCTTGGGTTGGCTGTTAATCGCCCCAGATGAATTCAGTAATTATGATGATTAAGTACTGATTAAGTAAGTGTGTGTGTCCTCAGATTTGAGAGTTGTAAGGCCAATTGTATGCCGAGCCACGTTTTATTAGGCTACAGTGAACTTGCCTCTGTTTGAACTCTATTCATATGGATCTATATGTTCCAGGATTCACACCGTAGGGGTTTTCCCCTACGGTAACCTGTTTAAAAAAAAAATGTTCCAGGATTGTTATTTCCGCAACTTGGTCAATTTGTCAAATTTGAACTTGGATCTTCACAATGTGCTTGTCAAATGCAAATTCTTTTTTGGCTACAACTAACAACATTTTTCCATGATCCACTCTTCTATGCTTACAAAAGATTTAATAAGCAATTGTCTTTGTATTTTATACCTGATAAAGATTGCACAAGGCACTTTCAGATTTCATGCTAAGTAATGTGTAAAAATATTGAAAACTGAGTCCAGCAGATTCTCAGCATAGAACAATCTCCAATCCTCTATATTCAACTGTTGCATTGAGCAAGTTTGATCTTTGTTACATGTTCCCAGTCAACAATCAATACAATAAAAAAAATCACAAATGTATACAAATCGCACACCGATCACTTCACGCTCCGGTGTCAGTGGAACTCATCGAGCCGCAGACATTTCCGCTTCAGTGAACAATCATGGTGTTCATCTGTAGCCGTTCTGCTCATACGTCGGCGGCTTCGGCCCGAGGAGGCTGGTCATCATCCTGAGCACGACACGGAAGCATCCAAAGATCAGTACACAAGCTCGATCAAATCTAGAACTCATCGCTGTGTGTTTCGAGAGGTAGTATGGCGAGAATGAACACTAATAGTATGGCGAGAACTGAACACTAACCTTTGGATCCGGTTCTGCGGCTTTCTGCACCCCCCAAACCCGAAACAACAAATGGGTCAGTCAGTCAGTTGCTTGCCCGGTCTTTCCTCAGTAAATTTCGGAAAGCGAGCACACTTGCCTTTCTCTCGGCCTCGCTACTATCTCGTTGTTGGGCGCCGCCACCGCCTGTCGCGGTTGCGGTCGTGGTTCTCGGAGCCTGCTGCCCTACCCTGGGGACGCTCTTCACCTGAACGAAAAGATGATATGATCAGACCTTCTTTCCTCAATATCTTATTTCCATTGTGCACTGGCCAGTGCATATCATATATCAGACACTAACTCACCAGGTTCCTGAACTGAAGGTTGTAGAACATCTGCAGGTAGCGCTGTTTGGCCACCCTCTCTTCCTTGTTCAATGTCCTCCAGAAGCCATACATCGATCCCATGTTCAGCACTTTAGTTGCGTAAATCTTCCATGTGTAGCTGCCATCATGTGTAGCACATGCTTAGATTTTGTTATCAATAGTCATACAAAGATCAGTGCACGTACCATTCTTGAGGCAGGATAAGAGCTGGGCATACCATTCGTAGATGCGCTGAAGTCCAGCAGTGGATACCCTGTTCCAGTAGCTTGGTCCTCCTTGCACTTCTGGAAGAAGTCTGCAATCTTGGTGCTTGCCTCCCTGCCATTCATCGGGTTTATGTGGAAACCTGAGACCCCGTCGACGATGATCTCTGCCGGCCCTCCCTGTTTGTCGCGAAGGTTGGAAGCCCGCAGTTCATCGCCTCGATGACTGTTAGCCCGAACGCTTCGTAGATTGCAGGCTGAAACCAGAGTATATGAAGTGTAAGGCGTTATAATTCAATAAAGAAAGAAAAGTATAGTTGACTTTTTCTAATGGTTGATTACTCTGAAGCATAGATTTCAGAGAGTGGAGGCGAATACATTGTTTATGACTGAAAAGTTAGTTTTTAGCAAGATTATATACCTGAACAAATGCACCCTTTGTATCGGCGATGCAACGGTACAGCTCGCCGTTACGGACACGGTCAGTCTGTGCCTTGATCCAGCGGATCTGTCCTTTGAGCTGGTACTTGTCGATCAGATTGTGCATCTTGTTGATCTCTTCTATCTCTTCTCGGTCATTGGACTGTGAAGCGTTGAGGAGGCCCGCAACAACAACGAGGTTTACGAGATCCCTGACCTTCTTGTCCTGTCCATACCACTCGACTAGTCCGGTGATGTTCTTCACCTTGTCCAGCCTTGCCATCGAGAAGATGATCGGCTTATTTCGGTCAGCCAGATGCCCTCTGATGTCGTAGCACCAACAATTAGCAACCCATGTCTGATCAAAGAAACAGAAGTATGTGCGTTTTAAAGGAGGGACTTACATGTGTTCATCAGTGTCCTCCTTGCTATACAGTAACTCCTCGATCTGTGGGTGTAAAGCAGTCAGCCGCTTCTGCTTCTGCGTATAGGGGAAGTAAACGGACTGATCGGCGCCAGGCGCAGCAATGTTGAACTTCGGGTCAAAGACATTGATGCCCGTGGCAAAGCGGCAAAGACCGGCATTGTGAATGCGTAGTGGTGTTCATATTGTCCAGGCTTCTCTTTGCTACCACATCTTTATGTTAGAAAGTTCTACGAGTAAGTTGCTAGATAACTGTAAGTTACATTAAGATTCAGGCTACTGACCTGCCAGCAATTTCTTGGTATGTGCTAGTGATGATAAAGTCAGTATTGTTCATGGCAATCATATCAGCAGTGAATTGGCAGGAGAAGTGGTACTTCTGGTCCAGCTCTCTCCACTTGACATCTGAGTCTCGTACTTCGTCTTCTCGAGAGCATGTGCAATTGTTCCCTGTCAGGAAGATTGTTCAGGAATGTCAGGTCAATTGGTTGGTGCCAAAAGAAACCTTGATGGATCCTATTGATTAGATAATTTTCTCACCTGTGTGACTCCTAGTTTGCTTGACATGAGGGACGCCACCAAGTTGCCATCGGTGTAGTTGCCAATGATCAAGTCTGGTTGCCCTCTAGAATGTCAAGAATTTTGGTAGAAGCATCCTGAAATTATGTCGGTTCAATTGTCTCAAGTTTCACTAACACAAGAGTGCTGACAAATTAATAATCTGCAGCTGGCAAACCTGAGCGTATCTCTCTAGGTAAGGGTAAATGTCAAACCGAGAAACCCACTGGCGCAAATCCTTCCCGTCTTCAGTCTTAAATGGCACACGGAGTATGTGCGAGTATTTGTATTCTCAACTGGTTCGAGCTCCACATTGCATTTCGTGCCTTTGGAATCTGGTATCAGTCTTGTTAGCTGCGGCCAAATAGTAGCCATTAGTTAGCAGTTCTACAAACGGCATAGAAGTAAATGGCTAGGATCACGGTATAATCAGCTTTACCACAAGAATCTTCGGTGTTATATGCAAACCCTGCTGCTTGATCCGCTGCAGCAGCTCCTCTTCCATGGACTGACTTGGTCCAGGATATAGACAACCTGTTGTTACAGAGAAACCATATGCTTTCAGAGTATGATAACCTGTTCCAGACTATCATTTCCTACAATTTGACGATATCGGTACCTGACCGCCGGTGTCTGGCAAGCCTAGAACCTTCTCTTGGCCAAAGTAACCATGAATAGAAAAGACAACAATGTTAAATATGGTTGGAACCCTGCTAAAGAACTTCTCCATGTTGATAGGATCCGGTGCCTGGAGCACTTCGGATAGGAAGTTCAGAGTCTCCTTGCACCTTTCGGCAGTGTCACCCCATCCTTTCTCCAATCCCCACTCTTGAAATCTGCAAGACCATTTGTAAATCTTAGGCCTTGCATATTTTGCACCATGCATTTTATACCTACTTAATATCACAGCACATACCTCTGTTCAAATTTCAAATATGGTGTGTATTTTGGAAGCCCGCTAACAAACTTCTGCAAGGAGCAGTGCTGTCTGAAGCTTATTCACGTGTCGATTGTCTCATTAACCATCAGCTTCTGCATGTTCATAACGATATATAAGTTCAATCAGTCTGTTACTTTCGGTTTATGGTAACCCCTGTGGTATGAATGACTGATCTCTTTACCTCGCCACGGTAATTCAGGGCGAGTAAATAATCTAGCAACGGCTTCATGCTTTCAGGCTTGCCACTGAGCTTTGAAGACATGAACTTAGAGACAAACTGCATCCCGTTCCCTATGGATGAGGGTAGCGTCAAATGAGGTGTTGAGAGATCAAGAGAGCCAAAATCAACTTCCAATGAGTTGTCATCTTTAGCCCTGAAATTCACATGAAGAGACCGCATTTTCCAGGTTATGATTTTACTCATCTGGCATCAAATTTCTGATCGTTGTAAAATCTCACATTATATTGGTACATACCATTTCTCATCATACAAGGTCTCTTTGAACTTCAGGTATTCCGATGGTGTAATTCCTTCGACCGACAGCTCATCAGAGTGAACTTTGACATATTCCCAGATACCAGGATTCATTCTGACAGCGAATGCAACGTACGGTGGTAGCACCACTGCTTCCTGCAAACATAAAGTAACCCAAGTTAATAATTTTCTTTCTATGAAAATTCTAGCCACATAAGAGAATTGTAATTTAAAGCAAAATTACCTGGGTCGAACAATAATATAACCAAGAAAGCCTTCAACAAGCTTTTCCTTCTCGACTTTGTCATCTAGTGATTTTTCGAGCTCCTCCATGAGCTGCTGGTTCTTTAAGAGCCTCCTGCCCTTCGACACATACCTGAACATTTTTATCTCAAATTTCAGGCAGACAAAGCTTCCACACAGCAATATCTCTTAATGCAGGCCATAGTATAAGAACTTGTCACATGTATTACAACACACACAGTTTTGATCCATCAATGACAACTTTCCAATTTTCGATTTTAGTACCTTTGGAAGCATCTCTTCATCTGGTACCGGCTTTGCCTTAGCGCATCGGGCATGCTCTCAGCAACGCTGTCCATTCTCTTGAAGCTGAGCTTGGTGGCCATGGTGAGAGCTACCAGGCTTGTGAAAGTGGGTGGAGAAGATCGAGAACTATATTGTGAAGGCAACTATGGAAGAATGTCGTGGAGCTGTGTGATTGTCTGGGTGTCAATGAACGACAATTTATAGAAAAGGCACAAGACTTCCCTCCATGGAGAAAGATTTCCTTTTCTGTGGGGCATGGCTGGAAATGCAAGATAGATGAGGCTAAGCTGAGAGGAGAAAGCACATTGCCTGGGAGAAGTTATTCCAAAGAAACACAAAAGGCAACTGAAAGATTCCTTGGACTTATACCATTTCTTATCCCCTTGCCTGTGGAACTAGGTAAACCTTTTTTGCCATTGGACATCTGTATTAGGCCAAGCAAGAACTTTCAGAAGATCACAAAAAGCAAGCGAAGCATATTCTCCCTTGAAGCCTGAGTTAAGCTTCCATTGAACTTGATGTTCAGCGAATTGCTGCTACTTGATATGAAACACAAGCCCATGGGCCACTTTGTTACAATCTCAAAGACAGAGGTAACTCTCAAGAGTATCAAAAGAGAAAAAAAAATAGTTACATGAGCCAAGCTCTTTCTTTCAAAACTCAAAAGCATCAAAGGGAGATATAGCACCTTTTTTCTTAACCAGAACATGTAACTCTGGGAGAATGTTGTACTCATCTCCATTCAAGGCATTCACAAAATTGAGGGGATAGTATCCCAAGATATCCACGAAACTTGTGCCACACAAGTTTGCCAATTACTTGAAAGTATATCAAAAAAACATTCTGGCACAAAAACAAATCCATGTACACAAGTGGCAATCCTTACACTCATCGAAATCCAGCAAGCTCACTGTTTACAATTTACAAATAGGCGTACCCAGGAAACAGAAAAGAATCACACATCGAGTCCCGGTGAAGGATTTAAGCCATGTCAGTATTGGGAAAGGGAGAAAAAAAAGCATATGCCTGACTGATTCACCAAAAATACCCTACTCATTCCTCAGAGCTCATCAAACAATTTCTAGTATATGTATCATTTGGATCATAATATACAACTCCCGTAATGTACACAAAGACTCCAGAAAGAATCAGAACGGGCTGACCGGAACATGTCACTGCAAAAACAAACAAGTGTCTGCAAAGAGAGAGAAAAACATTAAATACTCCTGCAAGTAGTTAAACCATATTACTCACGAGATTAAAGGATAAGATAAAACGTACTGCAAGGTGGAGAAGAACACACCGTATCAAGATTTTCAGGAATACTTCAGTCTTCAGACTGAGCATTTGTCTCGTAGATGCGGCGGCCCTTGTTGTATCTTATGTACTTTTTGCCATCGGTGCTCGTGATGCGCACCTCAGGAATCTGCTGCACAACGTGCCAGTTTTTCCCACCGTCCAGACAGCTCCTGAGTAGAGGGAGCGTGCACTGCAGCTCAAACCGACGCAGGCCATTGTGCTTGCGGATCAGAACCTCCAGCCACCGTGGGAACGCAATACTCCAGAAGATGACCAACTCCTCGAAATAGAATGTCTCTGTGGATGGGGGAAACACAAGTCTGAGATGCTGCAGTGTGTCAAGGCCGGACACATGCTTCAGCTTTGAGCAGTCGTCAATAATGAGGGACTGAAGCACGGGCAGGTTGGAGATTTTCAGTAGCGCCCTGTTGTCTTTCAGATAAAGTTCATCAGATAGTATTGGCAGGTCCTTTATCTCTGTGAGGACATGTGCGCCCTCGACGCGAAGGTCACATAGAGCAGCATGCTTTAGACCTTCTGGGAGACCTTTCAGTTTCGGGCAGAACTGTATGTGCAGTGACTTGAGGCAGGGAAACAGTATCTGATTCTCTTCCACACTTAAAGACCAGTCTTCCAGTTTCTTCATGTTTCTCAGCTTTAAAACCTCAAGCTTGGGGAACGAAGTGGTTTGTGACAGTACAGTGGCACCGAGGAATTCAGAACCAATGGTGACAACTGAGTCTGCATTTGCGATTTGCAGGGACTTGAGCTGGTTCAGGCGGCCAAGCGCGGGCAGCGTGGTGCATGACGTGCAGTTGTCAAGATCCAGGAAGACGAGCCCGGGGAAGGAGGTGCTTAGCTTGGGACCCGCCATCCAGTTTGGAAACTTTCGACCTTGGTAGTTCTTCAATACCAGCCTCTCGACGCTCTGGGTGGGGTAAGCTCATTCCATATCTTTTCGCTCGCTTTGGCTGCATCATCATTACTGCATGGATTGTTTATTTCATGCTTGTCCTTCTCTTCTTTCTCTGCTCCCTCTTGGTTCTCCTGTTCTTCCTCGTGTTCTTCTTCTTCGATTAATGGTGCTTGCTCAGAAAGGTGTAGAACCTTCAGGAATGGCTTATTTGCGAGCGCAGCAGCTCCTGAAGTAGTAGCCCTGTCGATTCTCTCTATATGCAGGTACCTCAATTCTGACAACGCTTTGAGGTCATCCAAATCACAGCCCTCAGGATCATTGCTGTCATGGCCAATGATTAGACCAGATAGATGGTTAAGATGCCTCAGTTCACTGGCGCCTCTTGGTACATAGCGTAGGGAAGTTCCTTCGAGGCAAAGGCATCTAAGCTCTTGTAATGCACTGATCGACCAAGGGAGTTTCTGTAATCCCTGACAACCTTGAAGGCTCAAGGTCTGCAAATTTATGAGAAAACCGACGGAAGAGGGTATATCTCTGACCTGGGTTCCATCAAGATTGAGGTACCTCAGATGTAGCAAGTTTCCTATGGATTTCGGGAGAGCCTCTACTGCTGTATTGCTCAAATCCAAGACACGCAAGCATGGGGCTGACACGATAAGATCATCTATTACTCTGACATTTGGGCTGTTGAAGAGCATCAGTGACCTGATGCTCATCTGTTGCTTCACTGAAATTGGACCCTCCAGGCTGTTCTCCATGTTACACAATGCAAGATGACGAGGCTTTGACAGTGAGGACAACGGGCCCATGCTCGATCTCTGCTGACCATCAATTAAGATACTCTCATCTGTTATCAGAAAGCGGGCTAGTGAGCGTAGAAGATCATGTGTTATCCAGCACTGGTCAAGATTATCAGGATCAGGCTGTAACAAGTTTCTGCCTATCAATTCTAAATAGTATTCTTCAGCAGACTCTTCCAGTTCTTTGTTTTCTCTGACCTTCACAAGGCCTTCAGCAATCCAATGCCGCACAAGATCAAAGCGCCGAATGGGGCATTCTTCCGGATACAGAGAGCAATGGAGGAAGCATTCCTTCAGTTCAGAAGGCAGATCGACATAACTCAAGTAGAGAGCTTGTGGCACTTGTCGAAGGAACGGTCGCATGGACCAAGCATCACTCTTCAGGACCATCTCCCACTCGGCCTTGCTCGCACCTCTTGACCTTAGCACACCTGCAATGACCTTGATCGCTAGAGGGTGGCCTTCGCATTTCTCCGCGATCTTAACCCCGACTTCCTCCAGCGCTTCGAGCCCTTCCGAACTGGATTCTGCGAAAACCTGTTCACACAACAGTGCCCAGCTATTCTCCACGTCCATTCTGTCGACACGGTGGACGATCGCCTTCAAGCCTGTCGCCACTTCCTCGTCCCGTGTCGTGATCAGTATCCTGCCTCTCGCCACACCATCCCCAGTGGATCTTTGAGCAGATCATCCCATATCTCGGGCTGTCCAGGTCATCTAGGATGATAAGAAACCTCTTTGACAGAGCAGAGCCGAGGAGGCCGAGGAGCTCCTCCTTGTCCTCTGCATCCCCAACGTTTACACCGGCACCCATGATGATCTTTCTCAAGAAAGCCACCTCTGACAGATCCTTGGACATCTTCACCCACACGCAGATCGGGAAGTTCTCGGTCATCCTCTCATCGGTGAATATCGCCCTGGCAAGCGTCGTCTTGCCGATCCCCACCGCCCCGACGACGGCGAAGACGTCCACCTTCTTCTTGCCCTCCCTAAGCATCCTCGGCACGAGCCCGGCCACGGACTTCTGCACCTGCGTCCCCACCGCACGCGACGGCTCGTGACAGCTCCTGCGCATTTCATCAGTGATCAACCAGTCCCTCTTGGTGTGCAAGTGCTGTGATGATCCGGCGGGGAGAGCGGGCATCTCGTCCTCGATCTCCCTGAGCCGGATATCGATGTCCCTGATGGTGAACCCGATCTCGTGGTGGAACTTGGCGGGTCCTGACGAAGACCTGAAGCAGGAGAACATCATGAAGGCGCAGCGCACTTTGGGCGCCGGCGGGTGGTCGGTGTCGGCGAGGACCTTGGCGCCCTCGACGGCGCAGACGTCGAGCACGTCGTCGACCTCGTACATGGCGTCCTTGACCTGCGCCACCCACGCGTCGACCTGGGAGCTCAGGAGGCGGCGGCGGCCCTCGTGGGCGACGACGGCGTCGATGCGGGCGAGCGTGGCCAGCAGGCCCCGCACGTTCTCCCGGATGCCCAGCGCCGCGCAGGCCTCCTGCCCCGCGAACTCCTCCAGCGCCGCCGCGCACCGCTGGACCAGGAGTCCAGCACCGCCGCCATGGATCCCGCCGCTGCGACGATGAAATGTGAAAAGACGTGTGTGTCAGTAGGCGGGAACAAAATTGGATCCTTTGAACGGAAACTGAGGGGCTAAACGAATCGGATGATTGATCTCCTAGCGCGGGGAACGGCAGCAAGAATCGAAATTATTGATCTCCTCGCATACTGATTAAGCAAAAGAGATTCTTTCCCATTGGTTTTCATGATCAGGCCGACAAACAGGAGATCAGCGTCGAAAAAACCGAATTTTCTCTATTTATTACTACGTAATAAATTTTACAAGACGGAGGAAATAAAAGGAAAGAGACAAATTCATGTAATCAGATCAAGACCTGAATTGATGGACGGATCGATCGGTTATTACCTGCCAAAGAAGATTGGGGGAGCAGGGGAGGGAGGAGGAAGAGGAAGGTGGGAAGCCAAGGGGCGGGCGGCGACGGCGACTGCCACCACCTGCGCCTCAATGGCCGCCACCTTCCTCCCCTCCCTACTTTCCAAACCAAATCAAATAATGCGGATCTGTCTGTCTGTCCCTCTCTCCAGAAGCTTTCCCTAATTTCTCACAGCTCCTTTAATCCAACCAGATCAGCTTCAACTCAGTCCTCCAATCCAGACAGAAATGGACAGCAACAACCTAGCACAGCTCCATTTGATCTCCCAATCCCCTGTGAAGTTGCAATTCTAACAGTGGGTACCTTCCGGGGACGAAGACAGTGGGCTGGTGAGCTTGGCAGGGCCATGGAATGAATTTTGGAGGAGTTGGAGGGGTAGGGGGAGAGCAGAATTGGCCAGGCTATTTTTGTAATCAGGGTACCGATTGGACAGCAACATCTTCTGTTTTTCATGCTTGGAATTACTTTGGCAAGAAGAAGAAAACAAAACATGCTTTTGGAAACAAAGGAATCACTTTGCCATGAACAATGCAAATAAAAATTTCTTGTTTTTTGCTTTGGCATGCAAAAGAATTGCAAATGTTTTCTATAATACTTTAGCTATGGACAATGCTATCAAAGTTTCAGTTAAAACACATGAATAATTTTCATGTCGACATCACATGTGCTGGCTGGAAGAAAAGAACATTCAGCCGGAGACATGGGTCCAACGATGAGAGCATGGATTAACTATGTGCTAAAGATTGGTTTTTTATGCCTAGTGGCGGGCCTGCAGCGACTGAGCAAGGTATGTCATGTCGGTCTAGACTTTTGTTTTGTTTCTCCTACATATAATTATAAATATATAAGGAGCAGAGCTTATTAAATAAGTGCATCATGGCGTGGCATCAAATGGAGCTTGCGTGCCAGGTTGGTCTAGACAAGACACCACAATAATGTAACAAACAATTATGATAAATATTGTAAACTATACTTAATGAGTTGCCTATAGTCTGACTCCGGGGAAAAAAATAGAGTAAATTTTATTACCTCCTGTTTTCCGTATCGAACATGTATATAACCCAAATACCGAGGGACTTTTGCCTCTCGGGCACACTGTTCCCTTTTTTTGAAATTTTTGAAAATCGAGCTTTTTTCTTCAAAAAAACTGCATTTTTTTTACACAACAACATATACATATTGTGTACGTACGCAAGAAATTTTGTAAGAAAATAACTTACGTTTTGGCCTACAAAAAAAAGAGAAAATTCTGACAGGAAATCCATACTATTATCACTTTTTGCTGCATCCGAGATTTCTTATTTTTATGTAGCTCGTAATACGATTTGTTTTTCACCCATAATCAGCAAATAGGTAGAGGGAATGCATATGTATCACCTAATTTTTTTTTGGATTTTTTTGAAACTCGTTTGATTTTTTTCAAAAAAATTTAAAAAGCGGGTGCACTGGCACCCGAGAGCCAAAAGGGATTTCCGAAATACCGACTGTTACATTATAAGTTCTAATTAAGTAAGCGATAATCTTTCTGTAGATAATTGTGTACTTACAATGTGCTCTCTTGCTAAATTGTGTCTCAATTAATAACTATATATAGTTGCCACGAGCAACAAATTAATACAGAGTTGCATGGAACCCAAAAATTAATCAAATTTAAATGACGAAACGTACCTTCGTCGTGTCTACAATTTATTCTTTTTACTATAGGCTGGGGTGCCTCCTCGCTTTATGGTGTGCTCACTATCGCGTCATTTGACCAGACGATACAATGTTTGGCTTGTGTGCAAAAGAGAAAATTGTTCCATTACATTTAATATTTGAACCGTACATATGTTAACTAACTCCAGGAATGTGAGAAATCTTCAAAAATACAGAACAATTTCGTGAAATAGTAAACCATTTAAACTTTTCTTTGGCGGTCTAAATTAAATAAACGAGCAGTCCGCAAACCATGAAAACCCACTTTTTCGAAATCTGAAACAATCCATGAAACATAAGTGAAAAAAAGATGCATTGTCATGGTGCGCTATTGCTCGATCAAACTGCTTTGAAAGTTGGTTTGTGACAAACCCCCTTCCATATTCACACCGGGAAGGATTGCAATACTCCTCTTCTTCACACGTGGTGTTGAGTTGAAACTCGATCAATTTATGTAATAGGAACATGCTAGTGAAAGAAACAACGCCTTCAAAATTGAACAAAAGATTTATGATGCAGAGAGAGGATCACAAGATAAGTACGTGTTACATAACAAATCACCGGCTGATGTTTTGAAAGTGATCCAAATAATGAAAATTTCAAGAAAATAAATAACATGACCTGATCAAAGGAGAGGGGGAAAGGAAGAGGGGAGGCCAGAAGCACCTGATCTTACCTTGTCCAATGAGCATGTACGAATAAGACACAAACTTATATTGATCGAAAATAATTAATTCGATATCATATATCATCAATCATCAAAGAATAATATATCATAAAGACACAAACAAATCACAAGAGCATATAGTGAAGTCATATCAAAGACTATTTACCAAAAAAAGGTGTCTATAGCATTCACCAGTAGAGGAGTTTAAATGTTGTAGCCATTTTCTCTTTCACACATGAACATACAAGATTTCAAAAAATGGTGGCAATTTACGAGTTATGTTCATTGGTCTAATGAGAGCCACCAGTGTGCTCAACCATCCGCTGGACAACAGAAAGCAAAATGTATACTTCAGTTAATAAGAGTGGAGTAAACCGAAAGCATTTGGAGGCCGAGCTCCAGGTAGCTCCATATTTTTTTTAATGAAATTTGCATTTTTTTATGTTTCCAAAAATGTCGACATCTATTAGTGGTAAAGTTTTCAAATTAAAAAGTAATATTAATTTAGGCTGCACAATAATGATAAATCTGGAGAAAAAAATCAGTTTTTTTCAAAATGGTGTACTGTTCACATATCTAATCTAGATCCACTCATTTGTCATTTTTGCCCGGACAAAAATATAACGATTTTCGGATTAAATTTCCGCGCACTTGTAGATTATATTGATATGTAAATCTAAATTTTTGTCTGGATTTTTTAAAACTTCAGAATGCAAATTTTGAATTTTTGAAATACCGAGCTCCGTGGACTTCATCCTCCATATCGCCGCACTCAACCTGTTTTTAAATCTAGTGCCCATGGGTCCTGTTTTATGGAAGCTGTTAGAATGGACTGCCTAACGAAGAGAAAGTCCCTAAAGGAAAAACAAGGTACGACATTCCTATTTTTCTTGTGTTTCAAACAGCTCACGCTTCAGAAGAACCTTTCCCGTGTGTCAAGCATTGCACCCAAAGTGTCTGCATTAACTGAACCAAACTGTCAAGACTTGCAGTTTGAGTTGGACGACCAATTGAACACCTGGTAGCTGCTAAGTTATCAGATTGGTTTACTGAACCAAAGCTGTCCAGACTTCCAATTTGAGTTTGAGGACCAGTTGAACACCGGGTATCGATGCCTTGGGCAGCATGTACGACGACCCGCCCCTACGACCAGCAGCATGTGACACCGGGGAGAAAGAAGACCTACCGCCGTCGTTTCCGACGCGGCGGCGGAAGGGAAGAACTCCACGGTTAGCAGTGTCTGGGCAGAGCAGATGACGCTATGCGTCCGGCCTTAGGGGATGATAGGCCAGCTTCGCAGCCGGCGACGCCAAAACCTAGGTCGCCTTCATATTCGCCTAAGCCTCGTACAAGTTTGCTCATCGATACCGTTGGTGGTATGGCATTACCGTCTCGGGGAATATGGCAACACTGATCAGGGACCGATTAAACGAAGAAATCAAGGAGAATTTCCTTATTATATTCATCAAAGGAAAGAACCTGCCATAAAGGACAGACGCCGCGTCCCTCCTCTCTATCAAACCCTACTCCTCTCTCGTTCTGTTTCTAGCACGGATTAACCCAAGGTTCCCTATCGATTCTTCACCCCCACATACGCGCGTGCTCTTCGCTTCAGGTAACCGACCGATCCCCTCTCTTTGTCTGCGTTTGTGTTGTTTGGTCTCCTTCTTTCCTTTTGGTACCGGAACCGAACGGAAGTTCTGCTTTGAGCTAGGGTTTTGATCACGAGATGTTTTGAGATTTCGTAGATTCGTGCCTTTTATTCTGGTTATTACTACTAGATGTATGCGATCTTGATCCGCTCTCGACAAAGGGCGCTTTCGTTTACATTGGGTAATCAATAAAATCTAACGGTGTGTACTGATTACTGAAATACTTGCTTCGGTTGGTAACACTGTTAGCGTGGTTAGTTGGTGCTGAACCCTTGCTCCAAACGTGTTAACAGTGTTAACTACTAGTTGTGCATCTGATAATGGACATTCATCTGTTGAAATTGATTGCTATATCGGCTTGCTTTTGCTGATGCCTTAGTTGTTGCTGACCTAACATGCTCCTGTGTTTCTGTTTACTACAGCTATGGCAGCAAGGGTCTTCTATGTCAACGTGGACAAGGAAGAGTTCAAACTCGACACTCTCTGTGAGATATGCAAGTGCTTGCACACCGCCAAGGGCGTCATCTTCGTCAACACCCGTGGCAAGGTGGACTGGCTCGCCGACAGGATGGAGGGAAGGGATATCACGGTGTCCGCGACTCATGGAGACATGAAAGAGAAATATAGGGATGTCATCATGGCGGAGTTCATAGCCGGGTCTTCTAATCTGCTCATCACCACTGACGACGCGTTTGCTCCTGGTGGTTTACACGTCCACCAAGTACCCTTCGTTGTCAATTACGACTTGCCGACCCAGCCGGAGAACTTCCTCTATCGCATCGGTTGTAGCGGTTCGTTCTGGACGACTGGGGTTGCCATCAACTTTGTCACCCGCGAAGACGAGAGGATGTTTTTCGACATCCAGAGGTTCAACAACATGGTCATCGAGGAGCTACCGGCAAACATCGTTTCAGGTAACCGGCCGATCGACCTGTCTGCATTTGTGTTGTTTGGTCTCGTTCTTTCCTTTTGGTACCGGAACCCAATGTTTTAATTCTCGACCCAAAGCTCTACGTTTTTTGCTAGGTTCTGACCTCGGGATCGATGCTTTGACATATCTTAGCTTCCTCCCTTTTATTTCGGTTATTATTACTACCGCGGTAGACTAGCTAGATTCTTCAGTGTTGTCATTGTGGCACCGCCGGGTTGATTCGCTCTCGACCAAAGATGTACGCGTTAGTTTACATTGTGTAATAAATAAAGTCTAACAGTGTGTGTACTGAATACTAGATTTTCGTTAGCAACACTGGTAGCTTACACGGTTAGTTTGTGTCGAACCCTTGCTCCAAACATGTTGACTACTAATTGTGCTTTTGTTGATGCCACAACTATAACTGGCCTAACATGCTCATATTTTTCGGTTTACTACAGTTATGGCAGGAAGGGTCTTCTACGTCAACGTGGAGAAGGAAGAGTGGAAACTCGACACTCTCTATGACCTGTGCGAGTTCTTGCCCACCCCCAAGAGTGTCATCTTCGTCAACACCCGTGGCAAGGTGGACTGGCTCGCCGACAAGATGAGGGGAAGAGATAACATGGTGTCCGCGATACATGGAGACATGAAAGAGAAAACTAGGGATGCCATCATGGCAGAGTTCATAGCCGGGTCTTGTTGTCTGCTCATCACCACTAACGACGTGTTTGCTCCTGGTGGTTTACATGTCCACCAAGTACCCCTCATCGTGAACTACGACGTGCCGACCCAGCCCGAGAACTTCCTCTATCGCATCGGTCGTAGCGGTTCATTCTGGACGACTGGGGTTGCCATCAACTTTGTCACCCGCGAAGACGAGAGGATGTTTGTCGACATCCAGAGGTCAACAACATGGTCATCAAGGAGCTACCGGCCAATATTGTTTCAGGTAACTGACCGATCGACTTGTCTGTGTTTATGTTGTTTGGTCTCGTTCTTTCCTTCTGGTACCGGAACCCAATGTTCTAATGTTCGTTCGAAAGTTCTGCTTTTTGAGCTAGGTTTTAATCTCGAGATCGATGCTTCGACATATCTTACCTTACTCCCTTTTATTTAGGTTATTATTACTACCGTGGTAGACTAGCTAGATTCTTCAGCGTTGTCATCGTGACATCGCCAGGTTGATTCGCTCTCGACTCAGGACGTATGCGTTAGTTTACTTTACATAATAAATATACTCTAATGGTGTGTACTGAACACAAGATTTTGTTAGCAACAATAGTAGCTTGCACGGTTAGTTTGTGCCGAACCCTTGCTCCAAACATGTTGACGACTATTGTGCTTTTAATGATGCCTCAATTGTTGCTGACCTAACATGCTCCTATTTTTATGTTTACTACAGTTATGGCAGGAAGGGTCTACTACGTCAACGTGGATAATGAACAGTGGAAACTCGACACTCTCTGTGACCTGTGCGAGTTCTTGCCCACCCCAAAGAGCGTCATCTTCGTCAACACCCACGACAAGGTGGACTGGCTCGCCGACAAGATGAGGGTAAGGGATAACACAGTGTCCGCGACACACGGAGACATGGACAAGAGCAGTAGGGATGGCATCATGGCGGAGTTTATAGCCGGTTCTTCTCGTCGGCTCATCACCACTGATGACGCGTTTTCTCCTGGTGGTTTACACGTCTACCAAGTACCCCTCGTCATCAACTATGACCTGCCGACCCAGCCAAAGAACATCCTCTATCGCATCGGTCGTAGCGGTTCGTTCTGGACGACTGGGGTTGCCATCAACTTTGTCATCCGCAAAGACGAGAGGATGTTTTTCGACATCCAGAGGTTCAACAACATGGTCATCGAGGAGCTCCCGGCCCATATCGCTTCAGGTAATCGTCCGATCGACCTGTCTTCATTTATGTTATTTTTGTCTCGTTCTTTCATTCTGGTACCGGAACCCAATGTTTAATTTTCGTCCGAAAGTTCTGCGTTTTGAGCTAGGGTTTTGATCTAGAGATCGATTCTTTGACATATCCTATCTTCATGCCTATTTATTTCGGTTATTATTATTACTACCGCAGTAGACTAGCTAGACTCTTTAGCGTTGTCATCTTGACATCGTCGGGTTGATTCGCTCTCGACCAAGTACGTACACATTAGTTTACATTGCGTAATTAATAAAGTCTGTTTGAGTGTACTGAATACTGGATTTTGGTTAGCACACTGACCTAACATGCTCCTGTTTTTTCTGTTTACACTACAGTTATGGCAGGAAGGGTCTTCTACGTCGATGCAGAGAAGGAAGAGTGGAAACTCGACACTCTCTGTGACTTGTGTGAGTTCTTGCCAACCTCCAAGAGCGTCATCTTTGTCAATACCCGCTGCAAGGTGGATTGGCTTGCCGACAAAATGAGGGGAAGGGATTACACGGTCTCCGTGACTCATGGAGACATGGACCAGAACACTAGGGATGACATCATGGCGGAGTTCATAGCCGGGTCTTCTCGGCTGCTCATCACCACTAACGACGCATTTGCCCCTGGTGGTTTACACGTCCACCAAGTACCCCTCGTCGTCAACTACGACCTGCCGACCCAGCCGGAGAACTTTCTCTATCGCATCGGTCGTAGCGGTCTGTTCTGGACGATCGGAGTCGCCATCAATTTTGTCATACGCGAAGACGAGAGAATGTTTTTCGACATCCAGAGGTTGCACAACATGGTCATTGAGGAGCTACCGGCCAATATGGATGCCCTTCTCTATGTTAGGAGTTAATGCAGTTACATGATGGATAAATGTTTGTTTTGTTAAATATCTTCAGTTCTCTCTTTTTATAGAGTGGTAAGTAAGGATAATCACGGATAAGAGTCACAAAGCCCAGCATAAAGCTGCGAACAACACCCTAAAGCTTTGCCGAGGTCTTTTGGCCATTTTCCGGTAGTGCTCCGTCGAGGTTAATTTGGAAGATTAATTCTGTACTGGCGTGTAAATATTCTGCACGGAACGAGCACATGCTATAATTTTTCACATGACGTTAACTTTTTGTCCTTAAAAAAGGGAAACCAGCAGAGATCCGGTGAGTACTAATTTGATCTTTTGGCGAGGTTGAGATTGGAGGCTCATATACTGCTGTGCTGGCGGACTGCTTTCAACTAACTAGCAGAATTGGCGACATTTCCATGCATCATTGCTTCTGAGAGGCGAACAAGGTTGCCCACAAGTTAGCTAGGTCATGTTTTGATTCACTGTTTTGATTCAGATACTCCTATTTTCTAGGACTGCGTTCCTCCTATTTTTATTATTCCTGATGTAATGTAATGAACGATGTATCTTTGTTTGGGTGAGGCGGCAAGTTTCTGACGCACTCTTTTCCTTACCAGGGTACCTAAGGGGACTGCTAAGGTTTTTAATGAGGCGGCTTGCTGACCTAATAGAGTGGTGGAAAATTTCAATTTTTTTTTTGATCTTCCCGTTATCACAACAGCTCCACATCGCGATCGATATATGCCGCTATTATCGCCACTGCCGCCGCCGGCTCGCCGGTGCGGAAGCTCGCAACGGCTAAGCCGCATCCAAAGGAGACGATCCCAGAGGCAGTGGGCGGTTCTTCCACTAGACGCGTTGTTGCACGTCCTCTCCACAAGCTGGACCGCGTCAATCTCATGTTTGGCCACGCGTCGAGGACGTGCCGGTCCTGGCGCAGCGCCGTACGTGAGCCTGAGCTGTGGCGCCGCATCGACTTGTGCGAACACTCCCAGCTCTTCGGTGAGCGTCCGGCGACGGGTCTCGCTCCGCTCGTCAGAAGTTAGCCTTTATCTTTATAGAATTTGGATCAACATATTGTTGCCACAACTTGTCCGCAACTGAAACACTTCAACCGTGTCAAAGAGGTCGGGTACGGGGTAGGTCAGGTCAGCTCTCTATTTTACGCAATGTATGTATTTGAGTTGGGCATGATCTCCTTCAGCTCTGTTTGTTTCTAAAAAAATTATGTGAACTGGCGGGGATTATTCCGGTCAAATCCCATATCCCCAAAGCACCGTTTGTTCCTAGTTTATTTGATAGATTTTATCCTACTTTTTCATGATAGCTCTTCTTCGGATGACACCAAAACCCATGGCGCCAACACCAAATGTAACAAGTACAAGATGCCATGTCACACCTCCTGGTCATATTGCTTATTTGGTTCAATCGTGGTGGTGATGTTTCAGTAACATGCCATCTCTCTTATGTAAAAAAAAAAATGCCATCTCTCGTCATGCTTATTTGGCTGAGTCGTCCACAAAATTGATGGATCATGCAAAGGTAAATTCAAATCAAAGTAACTTAACTAGTTTTTAGAATCTCAGACTCCAATACTTTACTAAGTCTAGATGCAAACCAGGTCGGCCACTCTATATTCATAGGCACGGCGGATCTACTGAGGTCGTGCTGGGATTGTTGCTCCTCCACCACCCCAGTTTCGACATCGACCTTGTGCACGAAGTGGTGTTCATCTATGATGAACAATGTGCGGCTCTTCTCCACAGGCAATATATTTACACCCCAAAAATTGTTTCGCTCCCCTGGTCGGTTTAGCTCGATCACCCTTGTGTGGAGCCAGACTTCATTATCGAAACCGTAATCCATGCTTGTCGAGCCCATAACAGTTTGTAGGCACGCTCCAGCGGGACTCGGTGGACGAGAACATGTAGAGATTACACTCCTGGTCGTCGAAGAAGACTATGGCTAGCACCTTGAAATAGTCCAAGGATCCTTGGTGTTGGCTACACTCCGCACCAGTCAAAATAGCGCAAGTGAGAGAGGAGACGTACTCTGCACTCGAGCGGAGGGAGTATGTGACACCTGCGGGCGAGAGGGTCGCACACTGCCATCTGGACCGATTCATTGCAGCGGATTTTGGAGACGACACGCACAAGGAGGAGACCATGACCCATGGCGAGTGGCTGCGCATAGGGTGAGTCGTCGTCCGGCAGGCCATCGACGATAGATGTAAGACAACGGCGGTGAGTGCCGAGCACAGACCCCTGCAGGCGGCGGCATGAAGAACAGACGGTACGGCGATCTTATGTGGACGGACACGCGTTGCCGAACGAAAAAGCCGATTAGGGTGGATGCGTTCTCTGGCCAACAGCGGCGGAGGAAGGAGTGGTCAGCAATGAGAGCGCGCCATCGCTTGCACGCCAAGACGCCATCGCGCAGCGAAACAGGGCGGCGACGTCGGTGGACACGCGGTGAAGGATCTCGAGGACGACGTCCTCCGTCGAGAGCAGCGTGGCCGCGGATTTGATTTCCCAAACCCTCGTGGATTTGTACGTTTGTTTCGAGACCTTATTAATTAGTCCTGTACAGGGCTAGTTGGCCCACGTACGGCCCATGGTTGCCATATATTTCCCTTTATCAAAAAAAAACATTCAAGTATGCCACGCCTAAATTTGCTGCACAGAACGATCGATACCGAATTGCACGAGCGCACAACACTCGAGATACCGAATTGCACAATTGCGAGAAGGACGTCAACTTTTTGTCCTTAAAAAAAAGGGAAACCAGAGATCCGATCAGAACTAATTTGATCTTGCCCGGTGAAGGCCGCAGCTACACATCGCGATCGATCAATGCCGCTGTTATCGCCACCGCCTCCGCCGGCTCGCCGGGGCGGAAGCTCGCGACGGCTGAGCCGCATCCGAAGGAGACGATCCCGGAGGCGGTGGGCGGATCTGCCGCTCGACGCGTTGCTGCACGTCTTCCACAAGCTGGACCACGTCGACCTCATGTTCGGCGGCGCGTCGAGGGCGTGCCGGTCATGGCGCAGCGCGGCGCGTGAGCCCGAGCTGTGGCGCCGGATCGACTTGCGCGGCCACTCCCAGCTCTTCCGCGAGATCATCAGCGTCAAGAGGATGGCGCGGCTGGCCATCTGGTTCAGCGCCGGGCAGTGCATGGAGTTCACGGGCGACAACCACTACGTCGACGACGACCTCATCCGCCTCCTTGCCAATCAGTAAGACCTCCCAGCCATTTTTCTTAACGTAATTTTGTTCTTCCTACGTCCTATCGATCCAAAAAATTCGGATATATATATGGCTACCTAAACTGTACCATTGTTTTCTCTCTGCAAAAAGAATTGTTCTTTTCCATTCTCCGGATCAACTGCTCCATAAGATTTTTTATAGATTGGGCAATACTGCAATAAGGTACTTAGATCACGTGCTTTTCTTGCAGGGCACCCTTACTGAAAAGCCTTCGTCTTACCCAGTTCTCTGTTAGCAAAAAAATATTCGCCAAGGCGATACAGAATTGGCCGCTGTTGGAGGAACTCGAGCTTTCCACATTCTATAAAGATCTCACAAAGACTATCGAGCTTGTTGCCACAGCTTGTCCGCGTCTGAAACACTTCAAGAGTGTCAAAGCGGTACGATACTCCATCGAGAACAGCGAAGCTTTGGCAATCGCAATGATGCATCAGCTACGCTCCCTTGAGCTTTTCCGAAGCAACCTCGACATCGAAGGGCTAACGATCATCCTTGACAACTGCCCTCACCTGGAGATCCTTGACCTCCGCGGTTGCTACAATATCGCTATAGATAGTAGCCTGCAAGCCAAGTGTTCCAGGATCAAGACCAAGTATTTCGAGCCCATTAGCCATATGAGTTATTACTCCAGTGATCATCGGATGTACCTTAGTGACAATGATGAACGGGATTGTGAATTTCTGTATGCCGAGGATCATGACTCGGAAGACTCCGACCACTCTTACAACTATAGTCGGGCTGAGGAGATTGATTTTGAAGAGCACGAAAGGAGTTTTGACAAGGGCACACGCAGACGTCGACCTAGGTACTTTAGAATCTAATGAATTGGATGTTTCGCTTGAAGTGCCTGGATGCTGCATGCTGACCTCCTTGATCTCGATGTATGGTGTATTCTTGCATCTCGGATTTGGGTTTCTAGCTTGGTGATTGACTCAGCTATCTGCATGGAGTTCAAAGCTTGTTTAATTCACGTATACATGCTAAAAAAGTAGAACAATAACATATCTTCAGAACAGCAGAAAAGAGGTCAGCGAGCCTACCAACCTACCCCTTTTTGGATCAGAATTACATACCTACTCATCTGTAGTGTCTTTTGCTGCAAATATTTTTTATTCAAACCACGTGCATGGTGGAGGACTCATGTGATATAATATCAAGAATGAAAAATATTGCAATTAATTTCAGTATCATTATATTTTCTTTACTAATACAATGGTTTGCCTTGTCGCATATATAATTTTTGTACTAATAACGAGAAAAATTGTGTAGAGACACGTGCTTGTCAGATGTCAATCTGTTTTATCTTTCTGAAATCTGAGTGGTATATTTGACGTATCAGTTGACATCACAAGTTTCATGTGACTAAAACTGTGTACACGCCCATACAACGCACCACACGCTATCAGCAGGAATGCGCCTCCCATTGAGAAAATAATTTGGTTTACGGAGATATAGATGGTGTCAAATTTGGGATTGATTCCTAGTGGGTTTGCGATATAAACAAAGAGATGGATGTCACTGTAATTTCTGGCTATTTAACAAACGTCACTAAATTGATGTGTCGATATATGAGATATAAACTGGATTACCTGCAGTTGGTCACATCTCAAGTTAAGACTCGGAAAAGCTTAGTTTGTTTACTATGCTTCAGCCTTAATTTTAGACAAAGACTACTTTGGTGGTTATCCGAGTAACTTATTGGAATTCCTTATACCACTAAACAAGTAACAAAGAGTTTACTGCTAAGATAGGTGTGATTTTCAAAGGAGTAAAAACCTTCATTAAAATCAGTGGAGGACAGAGAATCTTGAAGACATTAATGAATCTTCGGTATAAGTTGATCAGAATTGTGCAAGAGAAAGGAATTCCAAAAGACATATATCTATCAAACTAGAACCGGGCGTTCCTGTTAGGATGGCAGAACTTTTTGTCAAGATTGTCATTGAACGAATCAGAACAATTTAAGGGAGATGGCGATGGAGAGGATGACGCGGACCGTGGCCGGTTAGACAACCGGGCTGAAGGTCTCGTCGAAGTCGACGCCTTGCTCCTGCGAGAAGCCGCGAAGCACCCAACGTGCTTTGTAGCGGTCGAGAGAGCCATCGGGCTTCAGCTTGTGGCGAAAGACCCATTTGCCAGAGACGATGTTGGCGTTCCGAGGAGGAGGCACAAGATCCCAAGTGTCGTTGCCGAGGAGAGCGCGGTACTCCGTGGTCATAGCATCGAGCCAGTTAGGATCCTTGAGAGCAGCACGTGCGAATGTCGGAACCGGAGAGTACATGTGGACAGAAGCATGCAAGTTAAGCCGCTCACGCGGGGGGAGGGGGGGGGGGGGGACGCGGATGCCGGACGTACTGCGTGTGTGGTGCACGCGGTGGAGGTGCACGCGGCGGCGAGGGCGCGCGTGGCGAGGATGGGGGGGAAGATGCGCGCGGGACGGGCGCAGCCGGTGGGACGACAAGTGGAGGGAGGTCGTCGTCTAGGAACTCATAGGAGGCAGCTGAAGGTGCCTGTGGCGAGGCAAATGGAAAGGTGGACTCGTCAAAAATGACATGGCGAGAGATGATTATACGGTGGGTGGTGAGGTCCATGCATCGGTAACCCTTGTGGTGAGGGTAATAGCCAAGGAACATGCAAGCGCTAGACCGTGGCGCGAGCTTATGGGGCATGGTGGCGGCGGTGTTGGAATAGCAAAGGCAACCGAAAACACGGTAGTCTGGGTGGGTATGATGAAGAGCAAAATACGGAGAGGGAGCGTTGATGGTTTTGGTAGGGAGGCGATTTAGTACATGAGTGGCGTGGCGGAGGGCTTCTACCCAAAAGCGAGGCGGTAAACTAGCCTGAAACAAAAGAGAGCGCACAATGTCGTTGACAGTGCGGATAATACGCTCGGCTCTACCGTTTTGCTGGGAGGTGTATGGGCACGAGAAACGGATCTGAATCCCGTTCGCGGCAGCAAGGGTGTGGAGTTTGGCGTTGTCGAACTCACGACCGTTATCCATCTGTATAGACGCAAGAGGTAGGTTAAACTGAGTATGGGCGAAAGCACGAAAAGAGGCGAGCGTGGCATAAGCGTCGGATTTCTGGCGTAAAGGAACAGTCCATAGAAAATGAGTGAAATCATCAAGAATGACTAAGAAATATTTATTACCAGAATTACTCAAAATGGGAGATGTCCAAAGATCTCTCTGCAAGAAGCCCCAAGAAAGTGTTCTTTTCCATCCTCTGGATCATTTGCTCTGTACTTAGATCACGTACGTGCTATTCTTGCAGGGCGCCCTTACTGAAAATCCTTCGTCTTACCGAGTTCTCTGTTAGCAAAAAAGTATTCGCCAAGGCGATACGGAACTGACCGCTGTTGGAGGAACTCGAGCTTTCCACATTCTATAGAGATGTCACAAAGACTATCGATATTGTTGCCACAACATGTCCGCAACTGAAACACTTCAAGAGTGCCAAAGCTGTAAGATACACCGTCGAGAACAGCGAGGCCTTGGCAATCGCAAGGATGCATCAGCTACGTTCCCTCCAGCTTTTCCGATGCAACCTCGACATCGAAGGGCTAACCGTCATCCTTGACAACTGCCCCCACCTGGAGTTGCTTGACCTCCGCGGTTGCGCAATATCTTATAGATAGCAGCCTACGAGCCAAGTGTGCGAGGATCAAGACCAAATACTTCGAGCCCTTCAGCCCTATGAGTTACTACTCCAGTGATCATCGGATGTACTTTAGTAATAATGATGAGCAGGATTGTCAATTTTTGTACGCCAAGGGATTTTTGTACACCGAGGGTCATGACTACGAAGAATACGATCACTCTTATAACTATAGTCGGGCTGAGGAGATCGATTTTGAAGAGCACGGAATGAGTTTTGACAAGGGCACACGCAGACGTCGACGTAGGTACCTTAGAACCTAATAAATTGGATGTTCCGCTTGAATTGCCTGGATGCTGCATGGTGACCTCCTTGATCTCAATGTATGGTGTATTCTTGATAGGATTTAGGTTTCCATCTTGGCGATTGACTCAGCTCTCTGCATGGAGTTTAAATCTTGTTTAATTCTGGTATATATATCCTCAACAAGACAGTAACAAATCTTCAGCACGGCAACAAAGAGATCATCGAGCCTAGCAGCTTACCCTTTCTGAATCAGAGTTATATATCTACTCTCTTGTGTCTAGTGCTGCAAATAATGTTTTATCCAAACCATTCATGCATTGGAGGAGGACTGCATGTGATACAGTATCAAGATGAAAATTGGAGCTAGCAAATTAAGTTCAGTATCATTATATATGTGCTTTGGGTTTCATTATTTTTTCTGGATTATCGCATATTCGCATTTTGAGTAATTTATGCACTAATCACATCTAAAACTGTGTACAAAACTACAAACATGTGATTGCCAGATTCAAGTCTGTTTTATTTTAATACATGGGCGGTGTTTCCCTTCGATGTTGCAATAGGTTCTCCAATTGTGTTTCGTTTTTTAGTTAGTTCACGGGAATTGGCTGGATAGTTTCTCTTAGTTTAATAGATGAGTAACCCAAGGGGGTGTAGGCCCATTTTTTTGTATGTATCTCACATATAATTGGAATAATCACCAGGATAGTTTAAAGGTGCACTCCACATGACAAGTTTCGTGTGAAAAACTAGTTTCTTGGATCTCAAAAAAAAATTCTATGAGTGTACTTGCTGCTATTGTTCCCAAGAAAAAAGAGAATGACGTAACGTATACGGTACATCACACCAGAGCAGATCGAGTCATGTACGTATATACGTAAAGCCTGGCCAAGAGATCGGTGCGCTGAGATGCACAGCTCTTGTTCCCAGCGAGTGGGATCAAGAATTCAAGCCGATGGGAGGATGCATCAGAGATCAGACGGTAATCAGCCGATCTGGCAAACTATTTACAAGTTTTCATAACTGATGTTGATTTGCAAGTTTTCCATGCATGTTGTGCGTCCAATGTCCTCCGTAGTTAAATGCAAGAGTTTTCATGAGAAAGATTCGGATCCTAAATAAAATCTGAATAAACATTCTGCAAATGTCCTCCGTAATTAAAGGGAAAGTTTTAATGTCATCCGTAATCAAAGAAAGGTTTTAATGGAGCTGAGTTGATTACAGTTGTACTGGTGGATGGACACGTCCGGTACCAAAAATGCCTCGCTCGGTGTTTCAACATCCCAACCAACGAATCAACCCAATGACGCGAATTAAATTTTGCTCCATCCGTGGTGACAGCCTCTCTCGCTCCATTCTCTGATGACACACCCACTTCCTTCTCTTCTCGCTCCCCCCACCCCAAACGCATCTCGCCGCACCTCCGCCTCCCATCTCCACCTCGCCGCGCCTCCAATCTCGCGCCACGGCTGGCTTGCTCGCCGGCGCGCGGCGCTCCGTCCAACTCGCCGCCGCCCCGCGCGCCTGCTGCCCGACGGACGCCGGGGAGAGACGACCAGCGTCCTCCACCCGGCCGCTGCTTCTGGCCTCCGTGTCTCCGACCCGACCGTCGCTATTCCACCATCCTCCTCCTGCTCGCCGCCGCCATGCCCGATCGACGAAGACGGGGAGGCGCCGGCGGCCGGCCAACTCCACATCCAAAGGTCAATCATTTTTTTCTACTTCTCCATCTTCTTTCCAATCCGATACTTCGATGATTCTCTTCTTGCTCTCCAATTTGACTACCCATTTGCCTCCACCGGCAGGAAGGGCTTCCCCTCTGTCCGCCCGCCCGCCGACGAGCTGCTGCTCGTGTCGCCCGAAACGCGATTCAACACGCCACTAGTACTCCCCGAGCAGCACCATCAACCACGCCCTCCAAAACTAAGGAGAGCAGGTACTGCAACTGCTGTATGCTCCCCCGATACTGCTATGCCTTCTTCCTGCAACTGCTCCCTCTGCATAACGAGCAGGTTACGGTTTTAGGGTCAGAATTCCATTGCACATTCTGCCACCATATATATATATATATATTTTGGGTCCATCACGACCTGTATACTGCTTCACTCAATGAACAGTCCATACGCAGTGGGTGTATACCAATCTCAAGATTCATTTGTTCGCTTACTATTATGCATATATTGGTACTGCTTGCTGAAACCTGCATATTTCTCAGGTTCAAAGAATGCATGTACTCTTGAGGGAGTCCACTATTTTGCATGTACTCTTGAGGGAGTCGACTATTTTGATTGCTGCTTATTATCCATAAGCAGTGCTGACACCTATATAGTTTCAGGTTTAAAGCATATCGGTGTCAACAATACATGCTGGCCGTGGCCTCTTGCCCCTTGCTCGCGGTAGTAGCACCCCCCGGCCTTTCGTGGGATATGTCCTGACGCGTCCTGCGCCGCCGATGTCGCCAAAGAGGACGCCGCCCTCCTGCTGCTCCTACAGGCCGTGGACGAGACCGGCATCACCATCATATATGCCGAGGAGGTAATTCACCACTCCCTCCACCATTGACTATGCTTTTCTCTCTTTGCTCTTCCGAGTATTGTGAACGCTGTGCGTCATGTTCTTGCTAAATGCGAGGGATTCAGTATGGAATACCAATTATCCAGTACAGTTTTGACAAAAAGATTAGTCTTCTTAATCAGTCCTGATGTTTTTGTTCATGTAGTAGTTGCTTATTTGTCCAGATTTCCTTACTTGCTTTATGCATAAGAATA
Organism: Poa pratensis; assembly: GCA_947311845.1. Taxonomy (NCBI): domain Eukaryota; kingdom Viridiplantae; phylum Streptophyta; class Magnoliopsida; order Poales; family Poaceae; genus Poa; species Poa pratensis. The sequence continues at coordinate 1,191,366 of CAMZMU010000078.1, read as the reverse complement.
AGTTGGTAAGAATTCTGATACTCTGCTTGCTATGAGTAAAATGCTCTATTTTCTTGCGCCACTCACAGCACAATGTAGATTATCGGTATATTTGCTACACCATTTGCTAGCTATACAACTTCTTTTTTCTTTTATGGATGGAATTCTGTTGTGCGCATAGGCAATGGATTTGGAGGATGTGCTCAATTATCATGATTTTTTATTTGTTTGCTGCTTATTATGCATAGGCACTGCTGAAGCCTGTACATTTTCAGGTCCAAAGCTTATTGGTGTTAACAGTGCATTCTGGCCGGGCCTCTTGCCCGTGGTGGTACGCCTGGCTGCCCTCTGGGCTCTGGCTTTGGCCTTTCGTGCCATCTCTTCGAAGAGCGACACGCTACTGATGTCGCCCAAGAGGAGGCCGCTGTCCTGCTGCCCGTCCAAGCCTTGGACGACCACTACTTCCCCGAGCAGGACCGACATCACCATCAAATACGCCGTCGAGGTAATTGACCACTTCCTCCACCATCAACTATGCTTTGCTCTCCTTAGTTTTGTGAATGCTGTGTGTCATGTTCTTGCTCAATGCAAGGGATTGTATTTGGAAGACCAATTTTCTTTGCTGTAAAGCACAAAGAAAATTGAAGCTATGTAGATTATTTGGATCTGAAAAGGCTCAAGAGCACATTGCTGCGTGTTTGCTGCCTTGTTATCTTCTGTTTGATATGACGATATAGGTGTTACTTTCTGTCCAAACCTGGAAGTATATTTTTTGCTGGTCGTCATGACCCATCACTTGGGACGTGTACTAAATCTAACCCTTGCGATTTCTGTAATTGATGACCAAACTTGGTGTATGCCTAACTGTCACTACTTAGATGTATCTGTTGTCCGATTTGCTCTTTCGTCTTTCTTGATATGCTTCTGCATATATATGTTGGTTGTAATCTGCTTGAACAATGCAAGTACTTGATATTCCATTCTGTTCTGGTAAGTGAATGGAACATCCCATGCCCAAGCGCATGTTGGTAGAACTCTGTTGACGACTTCTTCCTTGTTGAAGAGCATGGTTCTACTCCAGCACCATAACTGGTGCTTATATTATTAAATCGAGTGAAACTAGTCTTTTCTTTGTTAAATCGCAACTAGAATGTGTCTTAACTTGGGCCAAATATTATGATCTAGAGTGACAGCTCCAGTTTGTGTTTAGTTGACATTTTGTGAACCATGAATGGAATGTGATGATTTTATTGAGTTGACATCTTGTGAACCATAAATGGACTATGTTCAAGTGAACCATGAACTAGATACCTCCCTGGTAGATTTTATTCTGTGTATGTATATGCTTCAGTCAGATATTTGGCTGACATCTTGGGAACCATGAACTGGATGCTTCAATCATTTTTAAAATTTTCTCATCATTGGAGTTCCTGTCATCATGTGAGTACATAGACGGTGTACTAATGGACTGTTCTGTTGTGCAGCAGGTTGGGAGACTACATGATGTTAGCATGGGGTTTTTTATTTGCAATACTAGCAATTGCTGGCAATCGCTGTCGTGTGATGGTGGCGGTTTCATCACGTCGTGCGTTGGCACATGCCAGCGATGGATTTCTTTTTCAAATCTGTGGGTTAAGTGTAAGTTTCTGGTTCCTCTCTTTTCTCGCCATGGATGTACTGTGTTTCGGCCATCGAGCCCATAATCTGCTTGTTTAGGTTTAAGTGGCACAGTGCTTGTTTAGGCTGCTTCTTAATGCTAGTTGTGGTAGTTGGCTTGCAGAAAGGCTAAATAGAACAATTTCAAGGTTGTTTGCTGCATCATTTTGCTATAGGATGCTCAAGTGGTATTTCATTTGTTTGGCATCTAGGAAGTAGAATAATGCTCGATGTTACGGCGCCTTGGCAACTTCCCAGATTGCATCTTATTGTAATGCCATGCTCAATGAAAATCCATGCTGCATCATTTTGCTATAGGATGCTCAAGTGGTATTTCATTTGTTTGGCATCTAGGAAGTAGAATAATGCCCGATGTTACGGCGCCTTGGCAACTTCCCAGATTGCATCTTATTGTAATGCCATGCTCAATGAAAATCCAAACTGTAAGATGGCCTGATTGAACTGAGATTATATCGATCCTTGTAGTTCAGATATGAAGCTATCTTTAGCTCATTAGCTTCATGCCAGAGTGCCAGGCTGCTTCATAAATATATGGTATTTGTCTCGTGATTGTGCTAGACTGTCTGAAGATACATCATTGTCTTTTCCAACACTGCTAACTTCCAATTGTAAACAAAATGACAGGCTGGGTAGCATGCGTTACTTGAATCTGGAAGACCCCGGGCAGCTGGCCGCTTGTCTTGGTCGAGCTATCTTTATGCTGCCAGTATTCTAACTGTGATATGCTTACAATGCATTGAGCCAAGATTTCAGATTCGGATGAATTTCGCAAGACATCATGTGTTGTATGTAACCATCCCAGAATTGCATGATCTTTCATGCTGTACACGTCAAGTTTCTTTGACATTGGCTATTCAGTATTTCTCTTTAATTAGACTTGTGATTGAGTTGGATTGTGTATTTGAACTTCACATGAGCTATGCGGTATGCACTTATAGCTCTTTTTTTTTTAATTGCTGTGTGATTAAAATGACTGAAAACTAGGCTAGTACATGTCGAAGTAGTGCTAATTAGCATTTGACTGATTTGTTAGCTTGTTGCCTAGTTTCTTTCGTTGACGTACGGCCCTGTGAGCAATACCAGGGGAATATAAAGCAAAGAAGAGATCATTTGAGCCAGCTTTGCTAGTACGTGAGCTAGCTATAGCAGATGAGAGGCAACTAAGAGCAGGTAATACATACGGGTGTTCTGTTCTTAGCCAAAAGAATTGGCCTTCTTCCGGCAACAACCTAAAGAGTAGTAGTTTGTTTAGTCGATGCGAATGTGCGAGCTGGACCTGTGTCGACAACTGCTCCTAAGGTTTGTCGCTGGAGGTCTATTGGAGGTGATAAAGACTCGTCAGAGTCTGGAGTTGATGACTGCAGAGACCAATCCTTCAACCGTGACCTCGCGTTGCATACACTGAAAGACACCCTCCCTCATCCTCGATGCAGTCGCCACCGATGATACTGGGGTCATGAGGAGACTATGAGGAATCCTCGTTAGTGTACTGTCCCCTCATACGCCTCCTCCTGCAGCTCCTGGAGCTAGCACTCCACCGCCTCGTCGTGTTCCCATCGACGCGCGAGCTTGTGGCCACGCTGCACGGAGCTACTGACACATAAAATATGACAAGAATGTCACATTCATATTAAAGTGTCAATTGTTCCGGCTACTGTTTTTAAAAACATTTTGAATTTTATGAACAAATTTTGGCCGAACGTAAGTAAATACAATCAAAATTTTAATTGACCTGTAAAAAAATTCCCTTATGACTTAGTGTCCATTGTTTCAATTAGTACAAATATTTCGATGTTTTTCAGATTTAACAAATGATGTCTGAACGGCGCTGCTCCATGGAGGCGTGTCCTCGCAGCCTTTTTCCCTGTCTCCTCCATGCATGCTGCCGCCACCCCAATTTGATGAGGTCGCGACGCCATGACCTTGCGCCAATCCTAGGTCTGGGACAACACAAGGCCACGATCACCATGCGAAATACTTTAAACAACGTTAGAGTAGGATAAAAGTAAAGATTTGCATATTTCATAAGTTAGGGTACAAATTAACACAAAGGGTAAATGAGAGAATCGCGCGCAGATCGTGAGGTGCTGGAGCGCGGAGGTGCCGTCCAGGCCCTTGGCCCTGTAGCCGCCGCGAGCGCCAGACGTCGAAGCAGGGCCGTAGTTGGCCACCACGCTCCTAAACCAGTCGTACGTTGGACACCAACTGCAGGTGCCAGGTAGTTGCCGGTGGACCTTTCACCGCCACAGGCACGTCGACGTCGTCATCAACATCTACTGCCGAAGAGGATGCGTACGCGTTGGGTGCTCACCGCGATGGCAGCTGCGTCGGCCGTCAACTTCCCAGAGGCTGACTTGTGTCACCCTCGGCGGTCGTTGTGTTTACTTGCACAATTCACGGTCAGCTAGTCATCTCGCCAGCTCTAGATCATAAGATGATGGAATAAGAATAGTATAACAAGGAGAAAGTTGTACGTACCACGCGCATGCATGAGTTCCGCGCATGTGTGGTTATGAGCTTGTCCAACCTATATATCTCGGCCATCCATTTTCTCGCATGTAGGTATTACAAATACAAGTCCTAAGCGCTTGAGAAAGTCGCAAAAAGAAAAGGTATAATATAAACATGTGTGCATTACAAATTCATGCATGACGGGCGATCTCGGCCGCCGAGCACTCGACGACGAGACTGGGAACAAGCACCGAACTCCGACTGGAGAGCACTAGACTAGGCGAGAAAAGGCTTAGGAGCAAGGCGCAAAATCCAGGAGGGGACAACGACCTCATCTAGCATGACAATCGGGAAAACGAGAAGAACGCAATGAGACAAGGTGGTTATGTGCAAAAATGTAGGGTTTTGTTTTTAAATATTTTACAAATCTCGGTTGGCAATCCAGATGCCGACATTTCCCAAGCGAACGATAAGGATGCATTGGAGCTAGAGGATGACAACAACTATCCAGTATCAAGGGTTAAGTGTGAAGGTGTCTCACTGTTGAAGACAACCCCGTTGAACCTTAGGTTTCCACTACTGTCAATAACAAAGGTCTGGACAATGACACGATGGCATGTTAATTGGTGACAAATGTCTCCACGTTGTAGGATGAGTCAATTTAGGCGCAGAAGCGCTAGAGCTTTGATTCTATTCTTTTATAGTTACCTATGGTATCCATTATGATGTAGAATTAATTTATATTCTACTTTGAAAATTATGGTTTTAAATACTTAGATGTCCTTGTCCCCCCGTATTTGGATCTTGAGAGGGCGGGACGTGCTTTCTCTCCGTTCGAGACTGTACTTGGTTCCATGTATCGCTTGGCTAAGGGGCAATAGAAACAAGAATAAAAATGACGGGGTGATGATGGTCATCTGTCAAGGAGGGCCTTATAGGCACGGTTCAGCGTGTCAAGGCTCAAGCTATGGCGAGCACCGGGTTGCCTCAAAGCTATTTTCCGTCATTTCATGTGCCATTTTTTTTTTGAAAGGAATGCGGTAGAGGAAGCCCCTACGGCGGGTTTTATTTTAAATAATAAGAACCCAGATTTGCGTCCGTGAGGACTTGAACCTGGATGGCTGGGTTGTACATCCACTTCCCTAACCAAGTGGGCTTCTTTCATGTGCCATTTATTGTTAACATGTCCCTTATTCCATGCTAGGAGATAGAAAAATCATAATCTTTTGCTATCATTTTATGAAGTTTCACGACAGTAACACATCTAAAAATCATAATCTTTTGCTATATATCCATTTAAGATCACAAGTGAAAAAAAATACTCTAATCAAGAATTAGTGGAGGAAATATATAAATCACGATATTATGAATTACTATGCAAAATATTACATGTTTTCGAAGGTAATTTTTAAAAAGTTGAATCAATAGTTTTCTTATATTGTAGTTCGTGCAAATATTTGTACACAAGTAAGGTCGCCAAATTTTAGTATCAACGTTTTAGACTATGGAGGTTCGTGAGTTAATGACAAGTCAATATAAAGTTGAATTAATCTAGTGCCCACCTTAATCCATTTTGAAGAAGATATCGCGAGAAACAGTTGAGGATCGAACTCTATCTCAAAAGAAAAACCTTAGTTATTTGTTAGCTAGAATAATCAAATATTCATTATCACATATGGCATTTCCTCTCCAACAAATTCATAGACATCTAGTAGAATTTACGCCCATTTTAATTAAATTAAATTGACTAGCAAATTAGTGTTTTTCCAATTTTGCGCTTCTCAAAACTAGACTACATCAAATTCGTTATCACGTGTGGACTTTAATAATCCAAGGCTTTCAAGCAATTTAACCTAAATATTGTTGTTCAAAATTGTAAGCCCTCAACTTTAGAGCAAATACTTGATTTCATCGGCCGTTTCCAATTGATAAGGAATCATACGGCCATGGATTCATCTCAAGCATGCTTATTTCTTAGTCTATCTTCATATATTACTTCTTAATATGCACGCTTTATTAAAGTAAGTCTATTCTATGAATGCATCTCTAACATGCTTATTTGATTTGTCTAACATTATATATTGCAGGGTGCATGTGCATGTAGGGCCGTATGATACTTCTGAACTTGCTAGCTCTATTCAAGCAAGGTCATTTTGTGCATTCAAGTAAGAAGGCATCGTCTCGTTTTCGTTTCGTGCATTCAAGTAAAAAGGCATGCAACCTCTCCTTCACCATCCTCGACTTCTACGGGCTTTAATTATATCACCGTAGCCGTCGACCTCGTTATGCTTGTTGACGTACGTCATGTCATCTGGGCTGAGTCGCGCCATCCCACGACTCCAAGGTAAGGACTGAGCAGTTCTCGCCGCCGCAATCGCCGCTGCAAGACTCGCACATCGCACGGATAAACCTCTTAATTACGTGTCAGAACACCAACGGTTATATCATGTGAACTAAGAAAACATAATAATAAACTAAAAGTGACAACAACACTAGGGTTATTCAACTAATCACCTCCTAAAGCCTGTGCTTCTTGTAACTCAAACGGCGACGAGAACAGATGCAGCCCGGCGGCGGCTCCATGACGACGACGATGAAAACACGATGCAGTCTCCTGCGGCCTCAGCAATTACAGCGAACAAGATGCGGCCGCACTCTGCGTCAGATGCTCCTCTTCCGATCTTGCACTCGGACGTCGGCTGGAACGTGTTATCACGGTCAGATTAAGAATATGTGTATCAATGTTTACACGTAGCCATCCAATCCTGTATTTGAGTATATACTTCCTCTTTTGCTTGGGCAGCTTGGCCAATATTATCCCGCTGGCGCTAACTCGACTGTGTAGGCACTGGCTCGGCCTTCTTAATGAGTTCTGGGTGAAGGTCGGATTCCTGGCTTTGTCTTCTTGGTTCTAGGTGTGAGGGTTAGCATCTGTCAACCTCTTTACGTGCATGTTTATGCCCTTGTCTACTTGCGGTTCGAGAAAAGAAGCTTGCATACATGTCCCATTTCGAGGAACGGAGATACCGGCGAATCTCAGAAGGATGTGTTCATCTTCGATATCAGGGCCATCAGCGTAGAGTTAAGCACGGTGTTCGGCTACAGGATTCGTCCTTCCTCGCCGCCGGTGGTCTTCAGCTAGTTCGTACCACTAAGCAGCAGGAGTCTGCTGTGGGGAGGCCCCGACGTGAGATGAGGGAACACGACCGGGACAACCATGCACAGTGACCACGACGACAAAGATCCCGGCCACGCACCAGGTGCAGCGATCTCACTTGTCCTCAAGCTTCTTTTTCAGGATCTCCGGATCTCCATGGACTGCCTACCTCTCGACGTCGAATGGGTTGAGTTTGTCATGGATATATACACATCGGGATGGTATATAACTATAGACGTGCTTAGATGTTAAAGGAGCTTATGGAGAAGAGAAATAGACTAGCATCGGTACTAAAGGACGATGCACGGGCACTAGTAAAAAAAAACCTAGCACCACCACCACTAATAAGCTTAGCATGCAAATTTTGCTCTCACGTCTAGTGTCCTTTAGGGACGTGGTTCCAAGACGACTTGGAACGTAGGATTGCACAAATATAGTAATTTTCTAATGAAAACACAGTAATTAGCTTAACGATGCGAAACAATACCAAGAAAATAAAGGAAATAATTTGACATGAGCTAGCTTCCACCAGAAACGATCTACCTAGCTAGCTAAAAGTAGTTTCGTTTGCATGTGTACAAAAAACCCTAGCTAGCTAGCTAGCTACCTTTGCTTTAGTATGTGAGCTGAGCTCAGATCGATCGATCTGTTTCACCTTCATATACATGCACATGCCACTTTTTATTTGGTACGCGAGCTAGCCTACCGCGTAGCCACGTAGGCAAGTACTGCTTGCGGTCACAAGCCAGGCAGATACTCACTCCGTTCTAAATTACGTATAAGTGAGTTCGGTAACTTTTCTCCAGTAAGACACCGATCAATCGTCTGCATGCATCCCGCCCAAATGGGAAAAACCAAAACAAAAAACGGACTGTTAAAACAAAAATCCTAAGAACGGGCCGGTGTGCAGCCTAAATCCGGACAAGTTGTCAGACGAAAGGCTGCCGCGTGTATCCTCTCTCATCGGATGACCGCTACACCAATTGGCCGCGTTCCGATCTAACCCTGCGCGGTTCACCAAAACCGTCATAATTAACTTTCCACACCATGAATCCGTTTTGGGTGTATGGCCACTCAAAATGTCAAAAGAAAAAATAGGCACACCCAAACCAAATACACAACCTCATGTAGTACCTTAGAATCGTCCCGTGGGATACATTTTTTTTGTAGTTGAAAAACGAAGGCGCAGTTTTTATGACCGCTTGTTTTACCCCTCATCCGACCTCCCAATGGAGTGGTACTTCCTGCTTTGGGAATTATAAGTATAAGGCTATCTCCGAAAAATATAAACATAAATATGAAGAAGACAATCGGGGAGAATAGAAGGGATAGAACCTTTATCGATGGAGCGGTAAATGTGACATGTCTATTATTTTGTGCCATGTTCCTCTGTTGATAATTATTCTTGTGTCCGTAAACATTTAATGATATTGCTACGCTGGTATGCATGTAGGTTCATATTTCATGCATGTTAAAAAAAACTAGGTATTTTTTCTCTACAAGCTAAATATAATGCCGACTTACAAATCACCATTCTATAAAAGTTGGAGGGAAACCCTAAAAAGTATGTGTGCTAAAAAAGGGCGGGAAAGGTATCAAGCATTTTATGTGTGTTGAACGACTTGCTATCTTATGCAGTTGTGCCCAAACAGGCTAACGCCTAATTAGGTAATCGCGGGTCAAAAAAATAGGGCGGGAAAACCCAAAACGCATGTGAACCATATCATAGGCAATGCTATCTCTCTGGATGAAATACTTTTGTGTATTTGTTAACCATGAGGCAGTACAAGCAGAGTAGGATAAATATGAACCATGAGGCAGTTAGAGACATTGTCCGGTGGTCTATTATAATACAATTGGGTCCCTCTATACATGAAATAATGAGTATTAAGTCCCTAATATCGCGTAAAACTTTTGTGTATTTGTATACAAGTTTGCACACTAGACCGGGGAAGTGGATATTTCATGTTACATTCTAAAATCAGCACACCAAATTATTAATTATTGTATCCATGTTTGTAGAGAATATATCATTTTTCATGATACTATGATAATTAAAAATTATTTTATGAAGTTTTATATGTGTCATACATTATTAAAATATACTCTCTGTTATTTCACGTGCATGGATGAAAAATATATGCATGCACTAATCTTTAGTGACATGTGCAAAAATATACTCCCTATTATGTCACGTGCATGCATGGATGACAAATATATGCATGCACTAATCTTTAGTGCCAGGTGCATCAGTGTTAAAATGCGTATCCAGCAGTGACATCACCATAAAAATCACTTCGACATGCACTTCTGAGTATCAAGTTTGAGTTGATTTCGACAGGTGTAGTCTGACTGCACGTGCTGGTCGTCGATGGGTAGTACTGAGATGTATTTTGAGTTGATTTTTTTTAATTACATGTCGATGCAAGTTTTTAAGGAATTCAATGCAATATTTCAGTTAATTCATTCGGACGATCTCGTACAGAGACAGAGACTCGTCACCCGCTGAATTTATCGCTTTCTACTAGTAGGTACTGCACTCACAACCGTAGAAGATTAATTACACAAATTGGTTTGGTCATGTACATGTACTCACAACCGTGATGAATATACCTACTCGTAATACTCAGCTAAACCAACTTCGGATTCTAGCCAAACATAGGGAAAATAAACGTCTATGGCATCATACTGATGTCATCATTTGCTATTATTTCTAGCCCTGCAGCACGACAGCGGCCGAGCACGTCCGCTAGGTTCCCGTATTTCTCCATGTTAAGATCAACGCCTTGGATGGAGGACATGGTCTCTAATATCACATTGGCCATATACGCCAACAAGTACGTCCATATTGGGGGCATGCGCTGAAGACGATAACTCGGTTGGCATCTAGCCAAACAACTCGACATGAAATGTTTGGCTATTGCGTCGGAGTTGTCTTGTTCGTCATCCCCGGAGCTAAGATGAGCCGTCCGAAGCAATACACCAACATGGGTCATGGACACATCCCAGGATAGGTAGCTCCTCACGGGGATGAGTGCAAACCATACACGAGTACGTACAATATACCCCATGTCGAATTTGCTTTGCGTACGACGTTCTCTGTCCGAAACCTGTACGACACAGGAATCTGACGCTCGTGGTTCAAGAGCTGATGCAAAGGAACGGACGCAGCAGTCCGTCGGACGTACGTCGGACGCCTAGCAGTTCTCATTCTATGTCCAGGAGTACATGCTTGATACATCCGCCCACTGTTTGCTTTCAATGAATGGCAAATTTTCATGTTAAAAAAGGCATTAACATAAAAAATGTCAACAATTAAGCAGCACCCTCGTGGATGTCCTTGGCATGAACACCTCGGGGACAACACCACGGCAGCTCACCAAGGCCTACACTCACGTTGTCATGCTGCAGCCACTTAGGACGCGACCACCCTCGCATGGCGGTCTTCACTGCCTCATCGACGCTTCTGTGGCGTCGTGGAGAGGCATGAAGAGCTGGGACTGGGCGTCGTCTTATCCGTCATGCCGTCGGGTTTGTGGCATCATGTATGCCGGCTTCTTGCCGTCGGGTTTTTTGGCATCAACGTTTGATCCACTTCTCTCTGCTGGCTTGCTGGTCCAATTTCTTGCGGGCGTTCCATGTACTGGCTCTTCCTCTCTGCAGCGGACGAGATGAGCCTCTCATCCTTCTCTCTGCTGGCTGGCTAGTAGCTATGTCGCACGAGCACCAACGCACCAGAATCATTTGTTTCTTGAAACCACCGACCACACGCGGCACGACGGATGATGGTTGTGAACGGCAATAGGGTGTGCCCAACACGGCGGCGACGCATATGCCAACGGCATAGCGAGGTGAGGTGAGGCCCTCCCGCAACGACAGCTTTCTCCATGGCGCGTGAGACCCTGACTCACCCCCCGTCGCGGCCATCTGTCTGAGCAAACAAAAATCCACGCCTTAAAAATGGAGGATGGGAAAGAAGAGGAGTAAAATAGTTCAAAGAGAAGTGGATCAAAGGTTGGATGCGGGAGAAGAAGGTATGCATGCATTACCGTCTGAATCGGGAGAAGAGCGCACGGCCCGCCGGCGATCGACGACGACGGAGTGTGTGCTCGCTAACAAGTCGTCTCGCCTTTCCACGCCACGCCACGCCAAAGTCCAAAGTCACAAGTCACGCGATACCGCACGCGGCTTGCTGACCATAGGGTTCTATTTATAGAGTGAGGGTTGGAAGGAAGAGTGGTTTGTGTTTTGAGGGAGAGAGGTGGTAGGACACAAAGAAAGGGAGTTGGGCATCCGGAGAGAGCAGGAGGATGCCGTTGGATCGGTGTTTAGGATCATTTTCTGTGTGGGGCGATCCGTGGTAGCCCGAGAACTTCCTCTATCGCATTGGTCGTAGCGGTTCGTTCTGGACGACTGGGGTTGCCATCAACTTTGTCACCCGCGAAGACGAGAGGATGTTTTCCAACATCCAGAGGTTCAACAACATGGTCATCAAGGAGCTACCGACCAATATTGTTTCAGGTAACCGACCGATTGAGTTGTCTGCGTTTATGTTGTTTGGTCTCGTTCTTTCCTTCTGGTACCGGAACCCAATGTTCTAATTTTTGTCCGGAAGTTCTGCCTTTTGAGCTAGGTTTTAATCTCGAGATCGATGCTTCGACATATCTTAGCTTCCTCCCTTTTATTTCGGTTATTATTACTACCGCGGTAGAGTAGCTAGATTCTTCAGCGTTGTCATTGTGACATCGCCAGGTTGATTCGATCTCGACTCAAGACGTACGCGTTAGTTTACTTTACATAATAAATATACTTTAATGGTGTGTACTGAATACTAGATTTTGGTTAGCAGCACTGGTAGCTTGCACGGTTAGTTTGTGCCGAACCCTTGCTCCAAACATGTTGACTACTAAGGCGATGTACAATGGGGGTGCTTAGAGAGGTGCTTACAAAAATAAACCATATTTTTTGTTAAGCACCGGTGCTTATTTACACTAGGCAGATGACTAACTAGGCACCTTTCCTATACAAATAAGCACTGGTGCTTGAGGAAATGCTTGGTTTATTTTTGTAGGCACCCCTCTAAACACCCTGCATTGTACATGGCCTAATTGTGCTTTTAATGATGCGTCAACTGTTGCTGACCTAACATACTCCTATTTTTATGTTTACTACAGTTATGGCAGGAAGGGTCTACTACGTCAACGTGGATAATGAAGAGTGGAAACTCGACACTCTCTGTGACCTGTGCGAGTTCTTGCCCACCCCAAAGAGCGTCATCTTCGTCAACACCCGCGGAAAGGTGGACTGGCTCGCCGAGAAGATGAGGGGAAGGGATAACACAGTGTCCGCGACACACGGAGACATGGACAAGAGCACTAGGGATGGCATCATGGCGGAGTTTATAGCCGGTTCTTCTCGTCTGCTCATCACCACTGATGACGCGTTTTCTCCTGGTGGTTTACACGTCTACCAAGTACCCCTCGTCATCAACTATGACCTGCCGACCGAGCCAAAGAACATCCTCTATCGCATCGGTCGTAGCGGTCCGTTCTGGACGACTGGGGTTGCCATCAACTTTGTCATCCGCAAAGACGAGAGGATGTTTTTCGACATCCAGAGGTTCAACAACATGGTCATCGAGGAGCTTCCGGCCCATATCGCTTCAGGTAATCGACCGATCGACCTGTCTGCATTTATGTTATTTTTGTCTCGTTCTTTCATTCTGGTACCGGAACCCAATGTTTAATTTTCGTCCGAAAGTTCTGCGTTTTGAGCTAGGGTTTTTAGCTCGAGATTGATTCTTTGATATATCTTAGCTTCATGCCTATTTATTTTGGTTATTATTATTACTACCATGGTAGACTACCTATATTCTTTAGCGTTGTCATCTTGACATCGCCAGGTTCATTCGCTCTCGACCAAGTACGTACGCATTAGATTACATTGCGTAATTAATAAAGTCTAATGGAGTGTACTGAATAATGGATTTTTGTTAGCAACACTGTTAGCTTGCACGGTTAATTTGTGCCGAATCGTTGCTCCAAACACATGTTGACTACTAATTGTGCTTTTGCTGATGCCTCAACTGTTGCTGACCTAACATGCTCCTGTTTTGTCTGTTTACTATAGTTATGGCAGGAAGGGTCTTCTACGTCGACGCAGAGAAGGAAGAGTGGAAACTCGACACTCTCTGTGACTTGTGTGAGTTCTTGCCAACCTCCAAGAGCGTCATCTTCGTCAATACCCGCTGCAAGGTGGATTGGCTCGCCGACAAGATGAGGGGAAGGGATTACACGGTCTCCACGACTCATGGAGACATGGACCAGAACACTAGGGATGACATCATGGCGGAGTTCATAGCCGGGTCTTCTCGGTTGCTCATCACCACTAACGACGCATTTTCTCATGCGCTCCGGAATGGACTTCTCCTTGCTGGACAAGTGGGTTGTAATCGTGTGATTGTTGAATCAGATTGCATGGAGGTGATTTAGATCATGAAGGATGGAGGGAACTCCCTGGGGGCTGCGGCGGCTATATACGAGGAATGCTCTTTCCTATGTTGTAGTTTTACGGTGGTGTCTTTTAATCACTGTCCTAGGGAGGCAAATAAAGCAGCGGATACTTTAGCTAAGTTTGTTGAGGCCGAACATGCTACTTGGCATGGTGATCCTCCGGTTTTTTTGCGTGATGTAATAATCAATGATGTAACTATTATGAACGCATAAGGCAGCAAGTTTCTGACGCACTCTTTTCCTTAGCAGGGTATCTAAGTGGACTGGAAGGTTTTTAATGAGGCGGCTTGCTGACCTTATATATAGTGGTGGTTGAAAATTTCAAAAAAAAAAAAAAAATTGATCTTGCCGCCGGGTGAAGGCCGCAGCTACACATCGCGATCGATCAATGCCGCTGTTATCGCCACCGCCTCCGCCGGCTCGCCGGGGCGGAAGCTCGCGACGGCTGAGCCGCATCCGAAGGAGACGATCCCGGAGGCGGTGGGCGGATCTGCCGCTCGACGCGTTGCTGCACGTCTTCCACAAGCTGGACCACGTCGACCTCATGTTCGGCGGCACGTCGAGGGCGTGCCAGTCATGGCGCAGCGCCGCGCGGGAGCCCGAGCTGTGGCGCCGGATAGACTTGCGCGGCCACTCCCAGCTCTTCCGCGAGATCATCAGCGTCAAGAGGATGGTGCGGCTGGCCATCTGGTTCAGCGCCGGGCAGTGCATGGAGTTCACGGGCGACAACCACTACATCGACGACGACCTCATCCGCCTCCTTGCCAATCAGTAAGAAAGACCTTCCCAGTCATTTTCATTACTTAATTTATTCTTCCTACGACCTTGATTTGGTTCGTACTAAAAGCATCGACAAATTCCGATACTGTACCATTGTTTTCTCTCTGCATGAAGCCCCAAGAAAGTGTTCTTTTCCATCCTCTGGATCATTTGCTCTGTACTTAGATCACGTACGTGCTATTCTTGCAGGGCGCCCTTACTGAAAATCCTTCGTCTTACCGAGTTCTCTGTTAGCAAAAAAGTATTCGCGAAGGCGATAAAGAATTGGCCGCTGTTGGAGGAACTCGAGCTTTCCACATTCTATACAGATCTCACAAAGACTATCGATATTGTTGCCACAACATGTCCGCAACTGAAACACTTCAAGAGTGCCAAAGCGGTAAGATACCACATCGAGAACCGCGAGGCCTTGGCAATCGCAAGGATGCATCAGCTACGCTCCCTCCAGCTTTTCCGAAGCAGCCTCGACATCGAAGGACTAACGGTCATCCTTGACAACTGCCCTCACCTGGAGATCCTTGACCTCCGCGGTTGCTACAATATCGCTATAGATAGTAGCCTGCAAGCCAAGTGTTCCAGGATCAAGACCAAGTATTTCGAGCCCATTAGCCATATGAGTTATTACTCCAGTGATCATCGGATGTACCTTAGTGACAATGATGAACGGGATTGTGAATTTCTGTATGCCGAGGGTCATGACTTCGAAGACTCCGATCACTCTTATAACTATAGTCGGGCTGAGGAAATCGATTTTGACGAGCATGAAAGGAGTTTTGACAAGGGAACACGCAGACGTCGACGTAGGTACTTTAGAATCTAATGAATTGGATGTTCCGCTTGAAGTGCCTGGATGCTGCATGCTTACCTCCTTGATCTCAATGTATGGTGTATTCTTGCTAGGATTTGGGTTTCCATCTTGGCAATTGACCCAACTCTCTGCATGGAGTTTAAATCTTGTTTAATTCTGGTATACATATGCTAAACAAGACAATAAAAAATCTTCAGCACAGCAAAAAAGAGACCATCGAGCCTAGCAGCTTACCCTTTCTGAATCAGAGTTATATATATACTCTCTTGTGTCTAGTGCTGCAAATAATATTTTATCCAAACCATTCATGCATTGGAGGAGGACTGCATGTGATACAGTATCAAGATGAAAATTGGAGCTAGCAAATTAAGTTCAGTATCATTATATATGTGCTTTGGGTTTCATGATTTTTTCTGGATTATCGCATATTCGCATTTTGAGTAATTTATGCACTAATCACATCTAAAACTGTGTACAAAACTACAAACATGTGATTGCCAGATTCAAGTCTGTTTTATTTTAATACATGGGCGGTGTTTCCCTTCGATGTTGCAATAGGTTCTCCAATTGTGTTTCGTTTTTTAGTTAGTTCACGGGAATTGGCTGGATAGTTTCTCTTAGTTTAATAGATGAGTAACCCAAGGGGGTGTAGGCCCATTTTTTTGTATGTATCTCACATATAATTGGAATAATCACCAGGATAGTTTAAAGGTGCACTCCACATGACAAGTTTCGTGTGAAAAACTAGTTTCTTGGATCTCAAAAAAAAATTCTATGAGTGTACTTGCTGCTATTGTTCCCAAGAAAAAAGAGAATGACGTAACGTATACGGTACATCACACCAGAGCAGATCGAGTCATGTACGTATATACGTAAAGCCTGGCCAAGAGATCGGTGCGCTGAGATGCACAGCTCTTGTTCCCAGCGAGTGGGATCAAGAATTCAAGCCGATGGGAGGATGCATCAGAGATCAGACGGTAATCAGCCGATCTGGCAAACTATTTACAAGTTTTCATAACTGATGTTGATTTGCAAGTTTTCCATGCATGTTGTGCGTCCAATGTCCTCCGTAGTTAAATGCAAGAGTTTTCATGAGAAAGATTCGGATCCTAAATAAAATCTGAATAAACATTCTGCAAATGTCCTCCGTAATTAAAGGGAAAGTTTTAATGTCATCCGTAATCAAAGAAAGGTTTCCATGCTGGCAAGATTCGGATCATCATAAATATGGAAGCTAAGCGAAGCCTCTCGCACAACATATATAGACATACATGTTCATACATATTCTCATTGCTTGCGTTGAAACAGTCGCCATCTGCATCTTCATCTTGCCGATCGATGGATCCTCCTTGCAGGCAGGGCGGGACGGCGTGGAAGCGGAGGGACACGTCGATGCTCATCGAGGACCTGGCCGCGCGGCAGGTGACCTTCACCAAGCGGCGGGAGTCGGTCTTCACCATGGCCAGCCACCTCTCCGCGCTCTGCGGCGTAGACACCGCCGTCGTCGTCTTCCCCCCTCCTCCACGCGTCATCCTCTCGGTGCTCGTCATCCTCTCCTGTTCCACCGGCAGCGTGCTCTACGAGAGGGGGCAGCTCGTGGGCGGCAGCTACATCGCCCTCAACATCACCAGCAACCTCACACTGCGCTACTCCCACCGGACAGGGACGGATTTTGCGATCGGTCGGTCACGACTGAGAATGAGTTGTGAGTATATCACTACCCCAAACGGAAAGATTCCTGACGGCCATATGAAATCCTGACGGTCCCGACGCTCGCGTCAGGAACGAAGTCGTTCCCCTGACGTGGATGGCATTCCGTCGCGAACGATTGAAACGTTCCTGACGGACAGTCGAATAACCGTCAGGAATCGTTTGGGCCGTCACGAACACAGGATTGAATCGCGACGGGCTGCTCCAACCTTCACGAATGTTTGACCCGGCCGTCGCGAACCTTAGCAGGCCGTCAGGATTCGGTTTTCGGCTCTTGCGCGGGCCGTCTGCGCGCGAAGTGTGAGGGAAAAAATTGCGTTCGCGCGAAGAACGGGCATTTCGCGACGTGGAGCGGCCCAACGTCAGGAAAGATTTTCGCTAACCGCCTACTCATCTTCGTGGGCGTGTTCTTCCTTGACTCTATGTCGATATATCCGCGAAAATAAACATCTCCACAGTAAGAACAGCTCGCCGCCTCCGCAGATCGATCTAGCAGTAGAAGACGCAATGGCCGCCGCCGCCCACCCGTTTGCTGCCTCCCCTCGTCGAGGTAGCCGGTGCGCCATTCGACAGTCTCCTTCTCTCATCTCCCCACGCTGCTCTGTCTCCGCCGTTGCCTCCCCGGCTCCCCACCCTCGGAGGCGGAGCTCGTGCCTGCTTGTTCTCTCCCGGCTTCACCTCGGCCTCCAGGTAAATATCCTCCTCTCTGCCCTATTCTGATCCCAATCTTTAATCTCTTATCTAATTTCTCCTTTCTCTTTTCTGAACCTCTGATTACCCATCGCCGGAACCCTCGGATTGAACGGAGCAGCTGCAATCCTCCGTTTCCAGGTACCCTCTCCTCTTCCCTGATATTTTTCTGCTCCCAATCTGTCCTCTCTTTCTCAATTTGTCTTTCATCTCGCAGAAATCGGTCTGCTCCCATTGCCGCTGCAACACTCCACGGCCGGCCGGACTGCTACCTCTTTGGACGAAGGTGTACTGCTTCGATCTGGTACTTGTACACTGTACGTGCCCCCGAATCTGTTTTGCATTGCGTTTTTCAGTTAAACATGCAGTACTGTTATATTCTTGGGCGGAAGCAAATCTGGTACATGGGATCAGTGCCTTGGATTAGGACGTGGTAATTTCAGGTTGTCCAGTTACAATCATTAGGTTAATCAATTAACTAGACTGCAGTAATTGTTTGTTTACCAAGCTGGCTAGTCTTATTGCAAGATGCTTGGTTGGTTCGATGTATGGCAGTACTGAAGAAGCAACATGTTTGTTTCTGGAACTGGGGTTTCATGCCAATATTTGATTGATAGGAAGTAGAGATTTCTTGTACATAATCTCTAAAGGCAGTAAAAGATCTCTACAGTTATATATTCGAATTTATTTGGGATCATGTCTGGATTTGATGGTTATATTGATGTTCTTGTTCATAGTTGAGATCATATCTGAACCATAGCATGACATTTAGCTAGTACAGCAATACATTCTTTTACACCTTGAGCTGTAATTTATACATAGCATGACATTTTCTATTCTTCCTATATAATGGTGTCGATTGCCTGCATATGTATATTTTAAATGCTTTTCGTTGCTGTTTGGTGCAGGGTATAGGGAGATCTACCCAAGTGTCTTGACCTAACATGGCTGACAGCGATGAAACTTCGGTATGTACATGATATGCCATTCCCTTTCTTTTTATGCATTTTCCTTTCAATGTCGTTGATGCACCATGGTGTGAGATTTTTGTTCAAATTATTTCTTAAATTACACTACAGAATGATAGAGGTTGGATGTATAGTGGTTGGAAACGTGGCAAACCAACAGATGAGTGGTATGAAAACACAAAGGAATTCTTAGATTTTGCCTTTTCTGCTCAAGCAAATGTAGTGCACAATGGAAAGATTAAGTGTCCCTGCGCTGATTGTCGTAACTACATTACGAAGGATAGAGATGCCGTGGAGTTAGATCTGTGTGGCTTTGGTTTCAAGCGGAATTACAATGTTTGGACAGAACATGGTGAGGGGCGTGTCCGTCTAACTGACCATGTAGTTGGTGATGTGGATGAAAATGATAGGATGGACGATATGATGAATGATTTAGCTGCTTCTAACCCTCCACTTGATGAGCAACCAATAGAATCCGCGCGAGCTTTTTACAGGATGATTGACGGTTTGAAGGAGTTGGTCCATGAAAACACAAGCCATTCCACTATGTCTGCCATAGCACGCTTGCTGGCCATAAAGTCCATGAACAACCAATCTGAGGCTTGTTATAATGATACACTTGAGCTAATACATGAGTTGATGCCTAAGAATTCATCTTTGCCCAAGAATTTCTATAGGTCCAAGAAATTGCTAGAGGGTCTTGGTATGCCATATCATAAAATACACGTGTGTCGCAATAATTGCATGCTTTATTACAAAGAGAATGTGGGTAAACAAAAGTGTGATGTTTGTAACGCCCCTCGGTACAAAGAAGGTTCTAATAAGATCGCACATAAGGTGTTGCGATACATGCCCATAACAGATCGGTTGCAGCGATTATATGCTCATGAGGAGACCGCAGAAATGATGCGGTATCACAAAGCAACTCCTGAAAATCCTCGCCCCAAAAATGGCATGATGGTGCACCCATGTGATGGTGAAGCATGGAAACAACTAGATAAAGATGAAAAAGACTTCGCATTAGATGCTAGGAATGTGCGACTAGTTATGGCAACCGATGGTTTCACACCTTATAGTGTGAGTGCTGCTTCTTATTCATGTTGGCCGGTGTTTGTGTCTCCTTTGAATCTCCCACCTGATGTCGTAATGCGGTCAGAGTACATATTTCTTGCTCTAATTATCCCTGGCCCGAACATCCTGGAACTAAATTGAATGTACTTATGCAACCTTTGGTTGATGACCTGTCCAAATTATGGGATGGGGTTCGAACATGGGATGCATATGGAAAGCAAAACTTCGATATGAAGGCAGCACTACTTTGGACAATCCATGATTTTCCTGCCTTCGGAATGGTTGCTGGGTGGAGCACGCATGGGAAACTTGCATGTTATGATTGTGGAAGTGATACAAATGCATTCACGTTAGAAAAGGGTGGGAAGGCATGCTGGTTTGATTGTCATAGGAGATTTCTTCCTCCAGATCATGAGTTTAGATTCCAATCTAATGCATTTCGGAAAGATACCGTAGTGCTAGAGGGAGCACCTCATCGTTTGACAGGTGTGGAAGTGCATGCCCAAGCTCAAATGCGAGTAGGAGATGGTAATTATGGCAAAGAACACAACTGGAACCATGTTAGCTGTTTTTGGGATCTCCCTTACTTCAAAAAATTGCATCTTCGCCACACCATTGATGTAATGCAGAATGAAAAAAATGTTGCTGAATCTATTTGGAACACATGCTTTGACATACCCGATAAGACAAAAGATAATGTGAAGGCAAGGCAGGATCTACAAAGTATTTGCAATCGCCCCAAGATGCATCTACAACCAAAGCCAAATGGCAAGTGGGACAAGCCAAGGGCTCCGTTCTGCATTGAGGGGAAGCATAAGGTCATCATTTTACAATGGTTCAAAAATTTGAGGTTTCCTGATGGTTATGCATCAAACTTCAAAAGGGGGGTTAACTTGAAGGATAAGAAAATTTTTGGGCTCAAAAGTCATGACTACCATATATTCATGGAGCGTCTACTTCCTGCTGCTTTTCGTGGATTTCTTCCGGAGAATATCTGGGTTACACTTGCCCTATCTTCTAAATGACAATCATTAGCAATCTGAAATGTGATACATTGTTTACCTTGTTGGAAGGATGCCTACATGACTGGTCTTAAAGAAGCGTATCCAGATGATTGGGAGGAGCGTGATCTTGATGCTGCGGTAGTGTACTCCACCAGTGGTGGATTACCTCATGGACGGCTTGCCATAGGTGATAGTGCTTTTAAAAAGTCAGAAGTTGTTGTTGCTGCTAAAAGAAGCTCTGTAAAGCCATCAAACTCCATGTCCTACCAAGCTTTATTGAGGAGGAACTAATACTTGGAAAAAAGAAATAAGAGAAATGATAACTATTTCAAAGTAAGCTTCTGATTTGTATGTATTACGAATCTGCTTACTTGTACAAAAAACTGAGATTCATACTTGAAAAACAGGTACTATTTGCCAAGGCTGGACTTGATGTGCCGGAAGACCTTGAAGATGACTCGATGGAAGATAGTGATGATGTAAGTTCAAGCGTACTTGTCATTTTGCAATCTGATGTGTGTGTGTTTACTTGTCATTTGCTTTAATTGCTGAATATAACTCCATGATTTGTGTGATCGGTTAGTACCTTGTGATGATATTCTTATCTGATGTACCTATTAATTAATCAACCTGGCAATAGTTGTGTGATTGGGAAGCATGTGCTAGCACAAAGTAAGTTCAGTTTGGGTAGTAATTGGTCAGCTGCTTCGAAAGCTTGAAATTCTATGTACCACTGTTTATTTTCTTTGCATGTTTAGCACATATAGGCTCGGCTATTTCCTGGAACTAGATGAATGTACTATCTATCAGATGGGAACAAGACAACATTGCAAGAACTCTTGGAGGCTTAGTAGTATAAAATGAATATATAGTAGACAGAGTAGGCATATGAGCTAGTCCAGCAACTAGGAACAACACACTGTCTAGTTGTTTGCACTACCCTGTTTGATGCACTATATTTGATACTCATATCTATGTTATTGTAGGTGCACCTATCTTCCCAGTCTGGAGACAAAAGTGGAACTCCGTCCCATGCTGGAGACAAAAGTGGTACTCCCCCATCAGGCCAAACTGATGCTGATCATCGAGCACCGGAGGATTCACCCATCACCGATGCCTAAAAAGCGTACTATTGCTTTATGTAGCAGTTTGCCTAGTCTGATTAGAACTAGAGAACTTTTAGTATTGCTAGATTGAATGAACAATTTGATGTTCTCCAGTAGTAGTGACTGACTTGTTATGAATACTCGTGTTGTCAAATGAATATGGATTATTGTGTGTTCTTTTATGAAATGAAATATTTATGTGCAATGTGATTTTGGGAAATGATGGTGTCATCAGTATATGAGTATATAAAAATATTATATTGCTGTCATTTTTTTATATTTTGAAATATTATATCAGCATGAATTCCTGACGGCCAGTATCTATTCCTGACGGTCCAAAGGTTACCTGCGCGTCGGCAAAGAATTTCCTGACGGTGCGGCATTCCTGACAACGCGCCCTTAACCGTCAGGCATTTTGACGTATTCCTGACGGCAAGAGTTCCTGACGGCGATGCCTGACGGGCATAGCGTCGGCTATGTCCAATTTCGTGGTGAACGTGACCCGTCAGGGAATACCGTCAGGAAAGAGTTTCACGACGGTCTGCCGTCAGAGATCACGTTCTTTCCTGACAGTCTGTTCCTGACGGCTGTTTCCTGACGGTGGCCGTCAGGAATACGTATTCCTGACGGTTTTCTCTATTTTCCTGACGGTTCTGGGCCGTCAGGGATGTATCCGTTTGGGGTAGTATATGTACGCGCGCGAGCTGAGTTGATTACAGTTGTACCAAAAATGCCTCGCTCGGTGTTTCAACTTCCCAACCAACGAATCAACCCAATGACGCAAATTAAATTTTGCACTAGTAACGAGGGGATGACACCGGCAGCGTGCTCTACCTGAGCAACAGGTCCTGCTACTACTTGTCGCAGATTGATCCCAAGTGCTGCGACATCTTCCAGGGCGAATGGGTCCCGGACGACGCGGCGCCGCACTACACCAACGAGACGTGCTCCCACATCCAGGATCACCAGAACTGCATGAAGCACGGCCGGCCGGACTTGGAGTTCCTCCGGTGGCGGTGGCAGCCGAGTGGGTGCGACCTCCCACGGTTCGACGCCGACAGGTTCCTCCGTCTCGTCGGGAACAAGACGCTCGCGTTCGTAGGGGACTCGCTCGCCAGGAACCACATGCAGTCTCTCATCTGCCTCTTGTCCAAGGTACGTCGTATATAGCTAGCTAGCTACGTCCTACGTGTGTGTGTTATTGTTTACGCCTCCACTGATCTCAGTACGTAATGTTTCATGCAATGCTGCAGGTGGCGTCGCCCAAGGACGTGTCCGCGGCCGGGAGCACAGAGGCCAACAAGATAATGTACTACGAGGGTTACAACTTCACTTTAAAAGTCTTCTGGTCGCCGTTCCTGGTGAGGGCGGAGAACAATGCCTCTACGTCGACGAGCCCGACGGCAGCTGGTTCTCTGCCGTGGCGGAGTTGGACTACGTGATCCTTTCAGGGGCCAACTGGTTCACGCGCCCGTCCATGTTCTACGAGAGGGGGCAGCTCGTGGGCGGCAGCTACATCGCCCTCAACATCACCAGCAACCTCACGCTGCGCTACTCCCACCGGATGGCCTTCCGGACAGCGCTGCGGGCCATCAACGACCACGCCGGGGTGAGGGCAAAAGTCATCGTGCGGACGCTGTCCCCGATGTCGCAGCACTTCGAGGGAGGGACGTGGGAAACCGGCGGGGACTGCCACCGGAAGCGTCCTTACCGGAGCAACGAGACCACAATTGCCGGCCTGGAACTCGATTTCTACACCGCGCAGGTGGAGGAGTTCACGGAGGCGAAGAAGGCGGCAGCGGCGACCGGAGTGGACATACTTCTTATGGACACAACTGGCGCCATGCTGCTGCGGCCGGACGGGCACCCAAGCCGGTACAGGCCCTGGTCGGGCGAGAAGTGGGCGCGCTACAACGACTGCGTACACTGGTGTCTGCCTGGGCCGGTCGATGCCTGGAACGACATGTTGCTTCAAATTCTGTCAGACTAACAATCTATATATGTGCGGTTTGGTTTAGTTCATTTTGTCATGCAGGGTTTCCTTGATCCATGCATGCATGGTTGAGCCCGATTAAACATTTGATCATTGTTACCCCACTTGAACATTGCTTATGTTTACAAAGTGAAATTTACTTTTTTCTGTGGCTAAATAGATAATTTGTTTCTTCTGTTTTCTGCAATTTTGGGATATAGTTGTGGTGGTTTCATAGAAACTACTATTGCACACTACATTTTCATGTTGGTGCCAGAACACTAGTGGAGAACAGACATCTAGTCCCGGGCCGTAGTGGGCTTTTAGTCTCGGATTCGCATCCGGGACTGCGAAATTGGGACTAAAAGCCCCTACCTCCAGTCCCGGCTGCTACGGCCCGGGACCAGAGGCCACCACGTGGCAGCGGCAGGACACGGCGGAGGCTGGGGAGCTCTAGTCCCGGGCCGTATTACCACCCGGGACTAGATGTTTCCGTTTCCCTTTTTCCCCCATTTTAGGGTTTTAGGGTTGTATCTTTTTCCATTTCATTTCTTTTTCAATTTGGGTTTCATTATATATAATTTCAAACATGTTTCCGTACGCATATTATACGCTCTACTATATACACAGTACACGTTGATGCATATATAATTAATATTCGATCTCTTGCGAGAATACAACTATTTAATTACATGGAGATAGATCACATATATAGTGGAACCTGCGGACATTTACATAAAGCAGACATGCATAGCTCATCAATTACACTTAAGGATGTAGAGTGACTTATATTTTGATACGGAGGGAGTAGAGGTCAGCGAGCTTAGCAACCCCTGCCCCGTTTTGGACCAGAAATTCAGAATTACATATCTACTCATCAGTAGTGTCTTTTGCTGCAATTTTTTTATTCAGACCATGCATGGTGGAGGACTCATGTGATATAATATCAAGAATGAAAAATGATGCAATTAATTTCAGCATCGTTATATTTGCTTTTATTAATACATTTTTTTGCCTTGTCACATAGTTTCTGTACTAATAACAAGTAAAACTGTGTAGAGACATGCGCTTGTCAGGTGTCAATCTGTTTTATCGCTTGTCAGGTGTCAATCTGTTTTATCTTGCTGAAATCTGAGTGGTCTATTTGAAGTATCAGTTGACATCACAAGTTTCATGGGACTAAAACTGTGTACACACCCACACAGCGCACCACGCTATCAACAGGAATGCGCCTCCGATTGAGAAAATAATTTGGTTTGCGGAGATACAAATGGTGTCAAACTTGGGGTTGTTTCCTAGTGGGTTTGCGATATAAACAAAGGCTAATTAGATGGATGTCACTGTAATTTCCGGCTATTTAACAAACGTCGCTACAATTTATAGACTTTTTACAGGGAAAGTCATCAAGTCGTACTTCATTGCTTCTGAATTATAGATACACCATCCGCTATTACAGCACAAATAAAATCAGAAGGTTCCTCTTACCAAACAGTTAACAATGGCCTCTCCGAATGATTAGCTAACACATGTGCCACCATATTGGCTTCCCTAGGGCAATGAGAAACTGAAATCACCGTAAAATTCTGACAAAAGAAAGTGCATTCTTCATATATAGCCGTAGTAGGTCCGAGAGAATTCCCCACGTTGTGTTACTCAACGAAAGGCACGCTTATGGGAAGAGGTTGCATATGCGTCGGACTATCAGTACAAACTGCAATCCGGAACTGGCCATCTAGCCCTAAATCATCAAGGCCAAATTACGAGGCCACATGGCCTATTTCAAAACTAGCTTTGGTGGCCTCGTTGTAGGAATGTTAAAAATGGAATGGTGTGATAAGTGTGAAAGAACAAATTAAGTGGGGACAATCAAATTTGTGCTATCCCACCAATCGCACTTTTGTATCCTCGCCTCGTCGACGAAATGGTTATTCTAGGCCGACGAAATGGGTACAATTTTTTGGCACTATGTGAGTAAACTACTACAATATTGTTCTGATTATATTTTAGAGATGTATGAAAAAATTGTAATAAACATAGTTATATCTCGGACGACAAGAACACTGTCGTGATCATGGTCGTTCTTGCATATAGTTTCTGAAAAAGTATGCATGATCCAAACATGGAGTT
Organism: Poa pratensis; assembly: GCA_947311845.1. Classification (NCBI taxonomy): domain Eukaryota; kingdom Viridiplantae; phylum Streptophyta; class Magnoliopsida; order Poales; family Poaceae; genus Poa; species Poa pratensis. Next base: position 1,165,354 of record CAMZMU010000078.1, on the reverse strand, counting down.
TACTCCACGCCATCTTCACCTAAAAAACGCCTCCAAAAAGAAAACAACACCGACATCACTAGAAAAAGGGTTCCCAAAGGGAACCTCACCCATTGTGTCATGGTGACATGTGTTGTCTTCTCCTTCACGCGGTCCCTATGATTATTTGCATGTCCGCTAAGTGTCGCAACCAGATTGAAAGTGGTGAGAATGAGAGAGAAATTGATACGGGAGGTGGAAGTGGGAGGGGCAGTTTTCCCTTTTATTTTTCAAAACCGAAATTTCAAAACGAAATATCTTGAGAACCACAAATCCAAATTACGAGCCGATTTCACTTTTGAGTTCCTCACGTCGAGATATTCAAAACTAGATCTCATGTTGATAGGTTTTGACGAACTTTTTTCCGTACTACCGGTTCTATATAGTTTGTACTTTCTGTTTTGTGTACTTTTGTACTCCGTTTTATGTGTACTTGTACTACCTGTGTCAGTGTACTTTGTACTTTGTACACCTTTTGTTCTGTTTACTTTGTACTTTGTGTTATGTGTAATTCGTACCCCCTATTATGTTTACTTTGTACATCATACTCTATGTGTTCTGTACCCCCAGTGTTGTGTACTTTGTACACCTTCTTTCTATTTCGTTTGTACCTTTTGTTCTGTGTTGTTTGTACAACGTTTGCTATGTGTTTGTACTTTATGTGTAATTTATACATCGTATTTTATTTTGTTTGTACATCGTTCCTTGTGTAGTACACCGTGATGTATTTTTTACACTTTACGGTTGGTTGGTACTAATATTAGGGAGTACCAACAGCACGCGCGGGGCGCTCGCTCAGTTACGCGCACACATGCCCCTATCGAAGCAGCCCAAATTTGATGTTTCCATCTTTAGAATGGGAAACTTTTTTATAGTTGTACCCAAACAACACCCGTCAGCAGTATCGCCGACGGAGAACTTGCCCGTGGCAAGATGGTTAGGAGGGTGGTTGTACCCCCAGCCCACCAGAGTTCAAACCACAGGTTTGACGATGGTGTTTCTCATTTAGGCGGAATATATTTCAGTGGGAGGCGGCGAGGCGCCCGTGGTGACTTCGTCAATCTCAAGACCCAACCACCGGCTCAATCTCTCGGAGGTGCTCATAGGGGTAGGGTGTGCGTGTGTGCATTCATAGCGGTGAGTGTATGCGCGTATATATGAGCGTCTGCGTTGTACTGTGTTTCGCAAAAAAAAAAGCAGTATCGCCGACGGCATTGACCCTCGTCGAAGAGGTCCATGGTCATGAGCCCACGTGAGTTTTTTTTTGGAGATTAACTACCCTCACGTGAGTTGCGACTAAAATTAGGTGACGTCATCAGGTCCGAATGAGAACTAGACGCTCATCTCTTGGCCATGGGCTCGAGCCCACATTCAACAACAAAGCCATGCCAACCCTTGGCCCTCCAAAGCTGGAGTTACAGGATCCAACCACCTAGCCCGGCCGACGCACCTCGCCAAGGCTACCAATATATCCTGGTTTTCCCGGCGTTGAACCAGCAGTATGGTACTATTTTTTGTTAACTCAACCCTAGTTGCTGTCGCAATGTATATATCCATCGGTCTAATTAAGGCCCAGCACGCGGCCCGTCTGCTGGACGTCTGCCTCCTCGATCCTTCGAGACCTTCCATCGGATTACCGTCTGATTACTTCCACTCGCCCAATAGGTCATGCCAGCAACAGAAAATTCAGGCTCTGCAGCCTGCCTGGATGTGAGCAATTACCTACACTAACAAAGGCACGTATGAACTAATTGTATGCAGTGAAAAATGATCAGAGTGCTTCTACAAAATGCCATGGTGCCTGAGTTCTACAAGTATTCAGTAAATTCAGACCATCACGGTGTGCAGCAGACATCGACCACCTGATCAATGTCTACAGTTTGCTGCAGCATTTGACACACAATTAGACGGAGACATGAACACTATGTGGGACCTGAGCTTCACAATCAGAGACCTTTCCTATGCCTATTGGTGCAAGTTTATTTTTCAAGATCAAACATCCCGTGAAGCACTAATTCTTAAAACGGTTACCAGGTAAAGTACAGATAGTTCCAAGCAATGCAATAGAAAACACCACATAGGCCACTGAAGCTAACATTGCCGTCTCTTGGAGCAGAAGAGTAAGCAGAAGTTTGAGTCTTCCGTTATGACTCCAGCAATTTTAATATGGTCTATGATATGCTGAGACTGAAGCTGGTATTATTCTCCACTGCTGTGCAAATTATAATGGTCCATTTGCCAGGCTTTGGCTGAATTCCTCTCTGATCGAAACTGAATCAGAGTTCTCGGATTGTTCACTTGAGAAACACAGTATATATGTTTGTCTACTTTATAGAAAATATTTCAAACCAGACTGAAATTACTCTATATGATCCGCAACAGGATGGATGAACATTCCATCAACAATAACTGAGAAGCCAACCTGAATACATTTTGTGCATATAATTCTTACGATGGAGATCATCTAGTTGGAGCTTGTCAACTTACGCTTATTTGCATATTTAAAGTGGCAGCGAGATGAATGCTTGCATATTTAAAGTGGCAGCGAGATGAATGCAGTGCAGCAGAAAGCGAAAGTGACATTGTTCATAGTTAAAGAAACTGCAGAAGTACATATAGATAATACAGTGCAGAGTATGGTGATAATAAGTCTCAGTAAAAAATCACATTTCTGAAAACTGCTGAGCAAAAAGTAGATACAAAAGCAACAATGTTTTAATAAGACAAGAAACAACATAACAATGTGTGCACCATATGTCTTGAACTGAAGGTCTCCAGGAAGTGTAAAATTGATACTACAGGCATGGATCACATACTTACTGTCAAATCCCAGCTAGTGATTTATCCATGGATGTTGATTTCTTACCTAACTAGTATCTGTGCGGAGATAAATGTTAACTGTCTAGTACAACATTTTTTTCCAAGGTAGTTGCAATCTACTTGTACGTCCAAGTTCAAAGAACACTATATAAAAAGCAAAGTCACTTCTACAATTTAAGAAAACATAAGCATGCCTGCATTGTGTGAGCTTAGTCTCCAAACCTAACCAGATGCAATGGATACATGAGCAAAAATTAACTATGGTGCACACATAAAGTAAGGAGAAGTGCCCCATTACAACTTTGACCTCAACAAATACGACAGTTTGCCACATTACATCGGCAGCTCGAACAAAACACAGAAACATGGAACACATGTAGATTACTAAACCTTGAGCATTGAAAAGGCCACTAGACAATCTCCCACAAAGAAAGAAGTCATAGATATAGAGGCAAAGTCAATTCTTCAGTTCAAGACATAGAAAGAGGCAGATAGATTCCTAACTAGTAGTAAGTTCAAAGAACACAAAGTCACTTCTTCAGTTCAAGAAAACAGATACATGGGCCAGATTAGTTTACACATACACCAACATTAGTATTGACAAGCAGCTTAGATCCGAAAGGTTTCTAAATAAGCATAGAGTCCACGCAACAGCCCGAGCTTCTTACCATAACTCCATATGCATCCTCATGGTGGACACAGTTCACTGCAGATGAGGATAGTGACAGTTAGGCCATTTAGAATCAGCACCTCACTCACAAGTTGTCAGATGAAAGGCAAAGCGTTGACGGAATATCCCTCTAGTGTCGGAAAGAAGGTATGTGGAACAAGAGTTGGTTTGAGCTGATGTTGAGTAGGACCAAGTGCTTTGCTATGGAAACTAGCAACCAACTTGGCATTGATGTCAAGCTGAAGGAGCCAGTCGTCGCCAAATCTGACCAGTAGAAGCACATCACCATCCCAATATTGAAGCACCACATTCCATCTACCGTTGAAGTCTCCAAACTGCACCTTGAGCTGTGCAACCGGCAATTCAACCCGGTGCTTCAAGTCCCAGACCTCGCTTTGGTAGTCCTCCAACACCCAGATATCAACCTCTGCCGCTACATCATTAAATCGTATATCATGAAATCTGCACAAGCCAAGCTTGCCATCCATCTCAAACATGTCAGCTCTGCCAGAAACAATCGGAGAGCGCATCTGCCGGAACGACTCAGTTGTGGTGTTGAATACCACTATCTTTTGTGCCGTGCACCATTGCAGGCTACCATGGAGCAGGACGGTGCCGTCTACCAGTCCCTCCGTGGGGAGGCACCCTATGTGCCTCGGTGGCTGGCCGGAGCCTAATGTGAAGACGTAGTAGCCATCTTGAGCATCAAGACGCAAATGATGCGGGGAGTGGAGCAGTAGCCGGTACTCGCCGGTGGTAGGGTGCCGGTACATTCCGGCGAGGCGGATGCCATAAATCAGCGGGAGGGGAGCATACTGACGAGTGGCCGGGTTGCAGATGCACAAGCTGTTGCAGTTGATGGTGAGGACGAGGAGGCCGTCGCAGGAGGCCTCCACACGGAAGAACCAGTAGATGGGGCCAAGTCGCGCGACTGACTGCAGCTGGTCGTCGGCGGGGAGCCCCCTCCGGTTGTCCAAGAGGATGATGTCTACGGACACGTCGTCGGCGTCTGCAAGGGAGTTGTAGTGCAATAGCAGGGGAAGGGTGGGCTGTCGGCTGTGGTGTGCGAGGAGGAAGCGGCGGGTGGAGGTGGCGCGGCGCCAGGCGGGGCAGACGGCGCGGCAGCGGAGGAGGGCTTTGGAGGGCAGGCGTACGAGGATCTCCCACACCACGATCTCGTCCGGGATGCCTCGGAGGAGAGGCGCCGCTTCTGCTGCCTCAGCCATGATCGCCGGCTTCCCAGCAGCAAAGCAAGCGCTGTGGTTGTGGCGGCGGCGAAGGGTAGGTCTGGTCTCTCTTTCAGGGAATGGATTCGGGCTGGGCTGGGCTTAGCCCAGGCTGTGTGAGAAAGAAAGGAAAAACTATCTGCCATGTCCACAGGTTTTTATTAACACAAAAATATGAAAATCTTCATGAAAAAAAAAGTGTAGAAAAAACAACCGAAACATATAAAATGAATTTATAGAATCTTCCCAAAACTGAAAACTCGATGGAAAGCCATTGTACTTGGGCCAGATCACTTATGCGCAAACGCGCAGACTCCTCACTCTGCAGGGCACGCGTTTTGACGCTAACATGCGCGTTGAGCGTTGGTTAGTATTTGCCGAGCGACACGCTAGGAGGAGCGAGGGAGAAAAATCAATCTGTATCGAAGCATGCTATATATGCTAGTCTCTTTAATCTACCGAAATTCAATTTGGCACATGGGAACATATGCTCCTGCCACTGGAAAATAACATTTTGAAATGTCAAAAAATTCGAAACAAATATTTGGCATGTATATATCGACATTCCATGTACCCACGACAATTTTGCGGAAAACCGACATTTATAGTCTGTGTAGAAAAGACAAAAAATTGTCTCGTGAAAAATCCCTTTTTAGCACCGAAAATTGTTTATTACGCACGACACAAAAATGTCAGTTTTAAGTGAAACGACTTTGTGAGTACATAGAACATCGACAGCCTTTTTTTTACCGAAATTTGTTTTTTACACACGACACAAAAAATGTCGGTTTTCGGTGAAACGACTCTGTGAACACAAGAACATCGACATGCACAAACGAAACTTTTTGGTCCGATTTTTTTGACATTTCTAATGTGTTTAAAAATGCATTTTAATAACCGGGAGCATATGCTCCTGGGTACCAAAACAACATCTATTCAATTTAATACTATCTATATATACTCTCTCCGTTCCTTAATGTAAGGTGTATAGTTTTTTAAAAATAAATCCATAATATAAGGTGTATTTGCTATTTATGGATAATTCAAAAAATGAGACCTAGTTTCAAAAGAGGGATTTGACGGATAGTATTCATTTTGTGCCTGTTAAGAACTCACCTCTCGTGATTTATTCCAAAAAAAAATGAGTCCACTATATGTAAAATACACATGTCTTAATATTCGTGAAGAAAACTATATACCATACATACATTCATTATTCAGGAATGAAGGGAGTATAATCTAGGTGACTAGGTGGGTATCTCTTGCTATGAGAGAGAAAAAGAGTTGGCATATTTGTTGGATCAAAGATGAGCGAACCCAAGGCACTCAAATCACGGAAGATGATTTTACGGCTGGGAGCGTAAACCCCAAATCAGCCAAGTCCCTCCGCCACGCTGATCACAGCTAGCCGTAGTGGGTATCTGAACCAGGGCCATGGGCTCGAGCCCACATTCAATCAACGTCGTGCCAACCCTTGGCCCGCCGAAGCTGGAGTAACAGGCTCGCACCACCGAGCCCGGCCGATGTACCTCGTCAAGGGTACCAATATATCCTGGTTTGACTAGTGTTCAACTAGCGGTATGGGACTATTTTTTGTTAACGGAACCGAGTGGCTGTCGCAATGTATGTATCCATCGATCTAATAAGGCCCAGCACAAGGCCCGTCTGCTAGACGTCTGCCTCCTTCCATCGGATTACTGTCTGCGTCTGGTACATCAGGTTTTGCTTATACGATGAGGCAAAAAAATGATTAATGAAACCGAAAGCACGTATGATGATACTAAACTTAATTTGCTGCATTTTTCATCTTGATACTGTATCACATGCAGTCCTCCAACAAATTAGTGAAAGGGGGTCGCTCCCACCCTCCACCTCCTCCAACCCAAGTAAAGAGATTATAATTTAGGAAATAATCTAAAACTAATTCTAGTCCTTCTTGATTTCGGCTACTAATTAGTGAAAGGGGACCGCTCCGAGGAAGCAGCAGGGTCCGCATGGCTCCTAGCGGGGCGGCTCGGGCAAAACCCTAGCCTCCGCCGCCCCCACCCTTCCCCTCCTCCAACTCTTGGTTGCCGCCAGAGGAAGGCGGCGGGCAAAGCACCTCCCGGTGGACGTGTTTTTGCGGGATCTCGTCTCCTAGTCGTTTCCCGTGGGTGGACACCTATAGCCTATATGAAGCGGCAACCCTAAACGTCTGCTACGCACATGGTGGAGCCTGGACTCCCTGGCGGTGGCCTGGAACGGAGGTGGCCAGACTGCTGGTTGGCACGGGTAACAAACATTGAACTAGTACTCCTCCTACATGTCTCTAATAAGTATAATGTATTTTCAATCCGAATGTAGTCGATATTAAAATATTAACCTCAGATCTCTGTGTGTCTGGTCCTGTAGGGTCTCCAATTTTTTTGTCTCTGGTGAAGGGGCATCGACGATGATGAGAACAAATGTCCTTTAGCCCACCCCTGATCGATGTTCTTCCTCAGAGAATAAATGTACTATGGAGTCGATCATCGGGCATTAGGTCTAGCATGAGAAGTCTCTGTCTACAGAGACGTCGTTATGTGGAGGGTGGGTGATGCGCAACGCATTGATGTCATTTAGTCCCATCTCTGGCTGATGAGGTTCAGCCAGGTATGGCTTCGCCGGGAAGGTGCGAGTTTGGTGTCCCCCATCTCTGTCTGGCCAGAGCTGTGGTTATCTCCTGGCCCATATCTATCTTATTCTGGATGGCGATCTCTTGAGATCTTTGTCGTCAGCATCTTCTGATCTACGTCGACGACTTACCGGCCGTTGCTTATACAAGTGTTTGGGTATTTTTTTTAACTTTTTTCCGACACGAGATTTTCTACAACGGAAGCCTAGAGGCGCCATCAGGATGCACCGTCGAGGGATGCAGAAGAAAGTTGGTGCTGAACTTTTCAAGAAAATGTGTGTTATAAATCCAGCCATGAAAAATATCGCCACGTCATCCCGTAAGTTTTATTCACCTAAGATCTTCCCGTAAGTGTAGGATAGCTCTCTCAAAAAAAAAGAGCAGTCAGCTAGTTTTGTTTTCCATCCATCAGCCCCGCGCACAAAACCCAGCCGCGTGCATGCGCGCGATCAGACACCCTTAAATTTCGCATAGGACGTTAACTTGTCCTTAAAAAAAGGAAACCAGAGATCTGGTGAGAACTAACTTGATCTTGCCCGGTGAAGAACGCCGCAGCTCTACATCTCGCGATCCATAATATATGCCACTGTTACCGCCACCGCCACCGCCGGCTCGCCCGGGCGGAAGCTCGCGACGGCGGAGTCGGCTCCGAAGGAGACGACCACCCAGGAGGAGGTGCTGGGAAGATCTGCCACGGGACGCGCTGCTGCACGTCTTCCACAAGCTGGATCACGTCGACCTCATCCTCTTCCTCGGCAATCAGTAAGACCACTCCAGTCATTTGATCCGTACTAAATGGATCGAGAAATTTCGGCTATATGGTTACCTATGCCGTACCTTTGCCTTTTTCTCTCACCGCAAAGAAAGTTTTCTTTTCCATCTATCGTCTGGATAAATAGCTTCGTACGGTTTTTTAACCGTTTGGCGAATAATGATGTGCTATTCTTGCAGGGCACCCTTACTGAAAAGTCTTCGTCTTACTGGGTTCTATGTTAGCACTAATGTATTCGCGGAGGCAGTAAAGAAGTGGCCTCTGTTGGAAGAGCTGGAGGTTCGCACAAGTTTTACTGATGTCACACAGATTATGCACCTTGTGGCCACAGCTTGTCCACGACTAAAGCACGTCAAACGTGTCAAAGCGGGAGGATACTCCACCGACAACGACGAAGCTTTTGCAATTGCAAGGATGCATGAGCTACGCTCCCTGCAGCTTTTCCGCTGCAACCTCGACATCGAAGGGCTAAGGATCATCCTTGACAACTGCCCTCACCTGGAGTTCCTTGACCTCCGCGGCTGCTGCAATATTGTTATAGATAGCAGCCTGCGAGCCAAGTGTGCCAGGATCAAGACCAAGTATTTCGAGCCCTTTAGCCCTATGTCTCATTACTCCGGTGATGGTGGGATGTAACTTAGTGGCAATGATGAACGCGACTGTCGATTTTCGTACGCCGAGGGTCATGACTCTGAAGAATCCGACCACTCTTACAACTATAGTCTATAGTCATGCTGAGGAGATCGATTTTGAAGAGCACGAAAGGAGTTTTGGCAAGGGCACACGCAGACGTCGACGTAGGTACCTTAGAATCTAATGAATGGCTGTTCCGATGGAAGTGTCTGGATGCTGAACTCCCTGATCTCGATGTATGGTGTATTCTTGCTAGGATTTTGGCTTCCAGCTTGGCGATTATCTCAGCTCTTTAATTCAGGTATATATGCTAAACAACAGATTTTCAGAATATCAAAGTAGATGTCAGCGAGTCTATAGCAGCTTACAATTTCTAAATCAGAATGACATATCTACTCTCTTGTGTCTCGTGCTGCAAATAATGTTTTATCCAAACCATGCATTGGAGGAGGACTGCATGTGATACGGTATCAAGATGAAAAATGCATCAAAGTTCAGTATCATTATATGTGCTTTCAGTTTCAGTAATTATATTTGTTTTTTTTGCCTTACTGTATGTTAGCATCACAAATAAGACTCCGACCACTCGGAAGACTCCGGTGATGGTGGGATGTACCTTAGTGGCAATGATGAACGCAACTGTCAATTTTTGTACGCGGAGGGTCAGGACTCGGAAGACTTCGACCACTCTTACAACTATAGTCATGCTGAGGAGATCGATTTTGAAGAGCACGAAAGGAGTTTTGGCAAGGGCACACGCAGACGTCGACGTAGGTACCTTAGAATCTAATGAATAGGATGTTCGGATGGAAGTGTCTCGATGCTGCATGCTGACCTCCTTGATCTCGATGTATGGTGTATTCTTGCTAGGATATTTGTTTCCAGCTTGGTGATTGACTCAGCTCTTTAATTCAGGTATATATGCTGAAGAAGACAACAACATATCTTCAGAGCATCAAAGTAGAGATCAGCGAGTCTAGCAGCTTACCCTTTCTGAATCAGAATGATATATCTACTCTCTTGTCTCTTGTGCTGTAAATAATGTTTTATCCAAACCGTGCATTGGAGGAGAACTGCAAGTGATACGGTATCAAGATGAAAAATGCAGCAAAGTTCAGTATCATTATATGTGCTTTCAGTTTCAGTAATCATATTTGTTTTTTTGCCTTACTGTATGTTAGCATCACAAATAAGTTATGTACTAACAATAGCATCTAAAACTGTGTACACACATGCACTTCTCAGATTCCAATATGTTTTATTGTTCAAATCTTAGTGGTTCCCTTCGTGTTGCAATAGGTTCTCCAATTGTGTTTTCTTTTTTGATCAGTTCATGCGAATTGGCTCCATGTCTGGATAGTCTCCCTTTTAGTCTAATAGATGATGTAGCCTAAGGGGTGTAGGCCAGTTTTTAATATCTCACATAATTGGAATAATAACCATGATAATTAAAAGATGCACTCCACATCACAAGTTTTCATTCGGCGTCCGAACCATTTCGTTGTGGAGCTGCCTGGACATCGCTCCCTTGATTCTACTTTTGCTGATTGCGTTGTGTCAGAAACTGAGCAAATTACCAGCCACGGTGCTGCTCTTGGTCAAGGTATCTGCTTGTCTTCTCTTTGTCGTAGTCAGCATTCAGCAAAGTACTATCGCTCCCTTGAGCTGAGGAGCAGCTAATTAAGAGTATACAACTTTGTTTTACAGTGAACGGCGGCGTGGAGGACAAGAGCCGCCATGTCAGAGCAAAACTCAGACGGTAATCTGATGGAAGGGCTGGATCGATCGAGGAGGAAGACATACATTGCGAGAGCAACTCGGGTTGAGTTAACAAAAATAGTACCATACCGCTAGTTCAACACCGGCGACACCAGGATATATTGGTAGCCTTGGCGAGGTACATCGGCCGGGCTTGGTGGTGCGAGCCTGTTACTCCAGCTTCGGAGGGCCAAGGGCTGGCATTGCGTTGTGTTGAAGTGGGGGCTCGAGCCTATGGCCCCGGTCAAGATAACCACTACGGCTAGCTGTGATTGGCGTGGCGGAGGGCTTGGCTGATTTGGGGTTACGCTCCTAGCCATAAATCAAACTTCCGACCTAACGTGTGCCTTGGTTTCGCTCATCTTTCATCCAACAAAAATGCCAACTCTTTTATATTCCCTCAGTTGCTGAATTTAAGGTGTATAGTTTTCTACACGAATAGCGAGAGATGAGTTCTTAATTGACACAAATGAATACAATACGTTAAATTCCTCTTTTGATCGACTAGATCTCATTGTTTAATGGGTCAATTTGTTTATAAATAGCAAATACATCTTATATTATGAATTTTTGTTTAAAAAACTATACACATTACATTAAGTAACGGAGGGAGTATCTCTTACCAAGCGATACCCACCTAGGATTTCTCGAAAAAAAAAAGATATACCCACCTAGATTAGAGATATAATAGAGACTAACAAATATACTTATGTGTGTTACGGGTAGATTTTTATTGAGTATATATAATTCAAGCCTATACCAAGTAACACAATAATTTGGGCACCAAACAGAGCGAACCTCTGAGAGAAATTACGGAACTCACCACCCCTTTCATCGTCCCATCCTCACCTTCCACCAGCATACATCTCCCCACTTCCTGCTCGCCAGATCTCGGCTTTGCCCCATGGTTTTAAATAGTGCACTATATCCCTGCTATAGCAGCGCTATAGCGTTTTGAGAAAGTACACTATAACTCCATTATAGTTCCGAAATAGCGATTTTTTTTACGGTTGCCACTGTTATTTATAGAACGCTATTTTTTCAACATGTCTGCTCCAATCTCCTTCTACTGTAAGGCGCCACCCTCCCCTCCCCTTCTTCCAAATCCTCTGCTCGTCGCCTAGCTTGGGGACCCGTTGGATTACACGCCCTGTCGGCCTAGAGAGTCACACTGGCTCAGGGCCTAGTGGTCTGCGCCCAACTTGGAATCCCGGTGGGCTGCACCGTACACCATCCAGTCTCAGAGAACCGACGGAGTTCGCACACGCCACGAAGCCTAATTAGTTTTCAGGAATACCCCACCCTGCGCGCCGAAGGTTCTTGACATCCTGACATTGCCTCTAGGCTGATCCACCACGAGCAAAGGAGAGGGTCACACGTTTCCCACCTCTGGTGCAAGCGAGGTAGCATGGGAGACGAAGGAGAGCCACAATGCGTTCCAGGCACACTCCTTCGGCCGACTCCAACTTCATTGGATCATTTTTTTTGTTGGACTCACGAGGAAAGAAACAATCCTGACCCTAGACTTGTCACAACCCCGACCTCCCTCATCATCATTGCCATTGTCACACAGCAATGCAACCACTAACTAATACCATGGTCGAATTCAGGATACCTGGATCTAAGGTCTTACACAGAGAGAATCATGAGCATCGAGACGAGAGCTACAACGACAATGCCTCCAAAAAGCTAACAACACTCACGGGTTGATTCCCGCTACCCGCTCTCCATACAAAAACAAAAAATAACTATAGATATCCTAATTGAATGAGAAGGAGGACGAGCTAAAATCGCTAGCTGTTTCGGCTATTTTGTATGCTAATGAGAATAGATACTGCATTTACTATTCATCATCATACGAAAGATGACACATGCGTACTGTATCTCCGTTGCGTTATTGTCGTTCTTCATTGTATACGCCGGCATGCTCGTTGAAAGAGAGGCGAGATGTGAAGCTCTGGAGGATGATCGACCCAGATCGCAGCGACCTCGGATGTGTATTTTATCTCTGCATCCTTGTTGAAAGAGAGGTGGGATGTGAAGCAGTTCCATTCGAAGGTGGGGGTATTTTCTTGTAGCCTTGTCCAGATTGCCTATTCCAAGGTAGGTATCAGCTCATGTACGCGCACACACGGAAACGCAAATTTCCGGGAGTTGATCCAGTGTTGGAGACCTGTCATGCGTATGTTCGGCAAGGAGCTGGCAAACATTGAAAAGTACTGTACTTGGGACTGCCGACGAGGTCGTCGGCAAACGCCTCCATGCCGCCGCGTATGACTGCACCGGATCAGCAAAGAAGGGAGGTTTTACGATGGTTGATGATGGTGGTATAGAAAAGTTCGCGAGGTATAGAAAAGTTCATATGAGAGCAATAATATTCTAGGATTCAAAAATAATCATTCACAGGGTTAAAAATATTCTACAGTTAGGCTATATTCATAACACCATGTATACAGTCGCTTCCTTTTTCGTATTAATTATTTTTACAAAACAGATAAGTAAAGAAAAAACTAGAGATTCATTAAATTTAGTTGAAAAAAAGTGTGTCCATTCTGTTGTTGGATTTGATTCTACGAAAAAATCAAGAAATTAGCCGTTCAAAAGAATATAGCGTAAGAAATATTTTCATCAAATTAGCCATTACAAAGAATTTTGTCCATTTATTTTTTTAGACAATTTTTTCCATTTCTAAAATAGGTCAAACATATGTTGATGAGTTTTTTAAATGTTTTTTCTTACATGAGCAAGGAGACACATTAATGTTTTTTAAGTTATTTTTCTAATTCTCAATTCTTGTCATATTGGAGCTGCTAGGAGTAAAAAAAAATACTCCATTTCTAAAATAGGCCAAACATGTTGATGAGTTTTCTTTGTAAAAAAACGACACGAGCAAGAAGATACATTAATGTTTTTATAGTATATTTTTGTCATATTGGAGCTGCTAGGAGTAAAACAAGTCCTCTTGTTGCCCCGTTGCCGCAGCACGGTAAGACCCATGAACAAGGTCAACGAATATCGAACGGAGCCCACTCGTCGCTGATCGATCTCCTCGCGGCCCACGCCGAACCTCAAATCCAGATCCGTTTCCGCCCCGGCCACTCCGCCGGCGTCAGCGCCGACGGGCTGCTTCAAGTGCGCCCTTCCGTCCTCCTAGATCAACCGTCGGCGGCGGAAAGGGATGAGGCGCCGTAGGAAGGCGGGAAGAAGACGAGGAGGAGAGGGAGACGCGGGCGAACTGGGTGCTTCGTACTCCACTTCTCCAAGCCGTTCGGACTTCAAATCGTGCTCCACGAGGTACGTTTGTCCGGAGCTATCGCCTATCCCATCGGCTCCAACCAACCAATGGAATTCCAATGCGATTAGGCGATCCATTTTTAGAATATAAATAAATATGCTGCTAGAAGGCTTTTCTCTTGTATAGATGCAGCAACACTTTCTCGTTATACATTTTGGGTGCAGTGCGTTTATTTGTTCAGTTTTAGTCCCCGTGTTTGTTCTTGCAGCATAACAAGCACTACTGATGAAGGATTACAAAAACAAAAACAAAAAAATACTGCACATACTTGTTGCATATAAGAAGCTGAGTAATCTGTCTTGGTACATATGCTCCTTGCACTTCTTTTATTGACACACACACACACACACAGTTCACTTACAACTGAAAAACATGGATGGACAGAGGCTCAGTTCGAAGCAAACAAGCCATGGAAAAAAATCAGATTAAAATACATACTGTTTCACCAAAGAACATTTGGAACAGAATAAAAAACCCTTCACTTCAGTCGTCTCGCCACAAGCCTTTTCTTCTTCCTGATTTTTAAGAAAGCGCAAAAGAAATATGTAGGAAAGGTAATTTGCACAGAGTGTTGAAGGTACAAGGAACCTGCAGATTCTAGTCATCTTTGATTAGTATTGTTCCTAGCTCCTGTTTGATGATTTCAGGCACCTCATTGGTATCATGCAGTTTTATCTGAATCAGGTTTGGCCGGTTCTTGCAAAGAAGATGACCCGCCCCCGGGTTGTTTTCTGGAACAATCCTGTTCCAGTTGACATTTCCATGTAGCACCATGGTCTCGAGACTTTTAAGCCTTTTGTGGGTGAAGACACATGAAGGTATCCTATCACCTTTCAGATGTAAGTGGCCAAGGAGAGTCATGTTCTGGAGAGCAGCCTTGAACGGAGACAGACCATGTCTCTCTTGTTCGGAACCGTGCATCTCGAGTTCCAGTGACAATAGGCTTGTCATCATGTCCAACGGGCAGTTTCCTACAGTCCACAATCTTGAGATATCGAGTCTGACACCATGTAGCGTCTGTAGCTCACTACCACCAGCACCACCCTCATGTCCTTCCACGAGGACTGGCACTGTTGTTGGAAGCATGAGCTTGCTTGCGAGCACATGTCGCAGAGTCTTGATCTTCCAGAACTCCAGTCAATCTCTTCGACCTCGGTGTTCCTTATGTCAAGTGTCTGCAGGTTCAGCAGTCTCGAGATGCTTGACGGGAGTTGCTTCAGGGACAGGGACTCAATGCGTAGGTACCTCAAGTTAATCATGTCGCCAATCCTATCTGGCAACTTCTCAAGCCCCAACCCCTGTATGGAGATGATGCGAATGAACTTAGAACTGCATAAGAACTCGAGATCATGGGACTGAGGCTGACCAGGCTTGTCAATGACGCGGCATATGAAGGAGCGCAACTTAGGAAACTTTTTGTTGCTGAAGGTGAGGGGTTTCTTCTGCCGTTGCTACTCTGAACGGAGAGGCGGCGCACCCATGGTGGAACAAGGTCGTCATTTAAGTCATGAATCTCCATGAAGCCTGCGTCGTGAACCTCTGACTGCAGCAACCCCATGAGGCTCTTGTGAACTCTGATAAGCTCGATGCCACCACCAGCTTTCACCTCCTCTACCTCAACAAGGCATCTCAAGACCAGTTCCTTGAGGTAGTTATGCCCGAGCTCCTCCATAGTCTTGCCGTCTTTTGGCTGCTTTATGAAACCCTCCGCTATCCACATTCGCACGACATTATCGGCATGGTGAGATAAACTCTTGTTGCAACAGGACAAGTAGAGGAAGCATGACTTGAGGTCGTTGGGGAGGTCTTCGAAGCTTGTCCAGAAGACCATCTCCATCGCCCTTTTTGTGCTACACATGTTAGCTCTCTGGCCTTTATCTCTGTCTTGTGTTTCGGATCCAGAATTGAGCTTCTGCAACACTGCATCCCACTCTACCGGCTTCTCCTTGAAACGAAGGAGTCCGGCCAGAAGCACTATAGCCATAGGATACCCCCTTGTTATATCGTACACTAATCTCACGTACTCGTCTTCCTCCTGCTTGCTAATCCAGCTTAACACCTTCCAAAAGAATAGGGGTGAAGACGGCTCATGTCCCTTCCTCGAGACCTTCCAGAGGAATAACTCTCCACCTCTTATTTGATCCAAACAGGTCAGTAGGTGGATTCCGTTGATCGCGTTTCTGTTCATGGTATTAGCATGCCAAGCGACTTCTTCATTTTCACTGTCCAATATGAGCATCACATGGCCACAGCCATCATCATCTGGAAGGCTCGCCCTCACGGAATTTAGGATGGTCTTCAAGGATATGCCGCCCAGAATTAACAGGTACGTCTTTCCAGCAAGGAGGCGACGGAGCTTACTACCGATATCCACCAACGGTTCTACTGACTGCCGCTCATCTGTGGTGCACTGAAGGGATGCACGTTCATATACTTTTGCAAGGAGATTTTCTGTGCTGGAACCGGGTTCCATGTCGTACCAAAGTAAAATGTCCATCTTTGACCTTATCTCATGACGGATAATATTTGCGAGCGTGTTTTTTCCGGCACCACTCTCCCCAACTATGGAGATGAACATTGTGGGTTGTGGTCTGTTTCTCACAGAAAAGAAAAGACTACGCTCTTTACGGTCCAACATTTTCTTAAGAACTCCACGTCCCGTTCAAATACCGCGTGTTCTCCAGGTTATCCCGCCTGTTCATATATATTTTTTTGTTAATTATTGCACAAGAGTCAGTTTGAAACTATGCCATATTCTTTAACATATATGTGCATGCAGTCATATGAGTAAATGAAATTAGAGGGTTGACATATATAGTGTACCATGCTGCGATTGATGTGGTGGAGGATGCCAATACCACTGATGGTGTATGCACAATCTGGTATTCGTTTTGATTCACCGAGATTTGGTCGAGCCTGCTCTTAATCATTTTGATTCGACCAGCCAACCCATGTCGGGCCACGACTTTTGTAAACAAGCCAGTAAAGTTATTGCGCACTGCTTTCCAACGTCGACGACAAGCCTTGTCTTTTTGGCCAACCACCTGTTATAACCAAGACAATTCATGCATTACGAAAAATGTCCTTAGAGCTAAATCTCCAAGACATGTGTTGATGCAGGTCTTAATTTGGCCAACACCTTTAACCCCAAAATTAAAACATATAGCATTACCAACCCTTGATTCACATAACAAGAGGTTCAAGAGGTTGTTTTTCAAATGAAACTTAATACGTTAACTCTACTGCATCACATGTTATACTAGGTTGTGTGTTTTTGTTGTATTGTTTCTACTGCATCACGTGTCGAGAAACCGGTAGAAGTTTGCTCGGTCGACTTAGAAATAAAGAAACAGGCTGATTATACTACTTTTTTTGGCGCAGGGGATGACTGGCGGACGCACCTCCTCATTGAAGAAGTCATCAAGCACATCCTCAGCGTCGAAGGCGATGTCGCGCGTCTGGCGCAGCCACACCCAGGTTAAACCATCGGTGCCGGCCCGGCGTTTCTGGTCGGCGTCACGGACGAATGCCTGCAGCCACTCCAGCCGACCGCGCACTAGTTCGATGTCGTCGCCGACCTGAAGCGGTATCTTGGCCTCGGTGACCATGAGCTCCTCGAGCTTCGTGAGCACCGCCGAGATGGCGGTATCCGCCATGAATGGATCAACTAGCTAGATGACTGGTTATTCTCTCATTCCCTCCCTCTTGCGTGCAGTTATCTTATATACGCACTCTACTGCATGATTACCCTGCACATTACAGGCCTAGTTGGAAAAAAAAAACTGGATACGAGTTCATTAGCTAGAATGCGGGCTGGCTCTTGCAGTTGGGGCATGTTGACCTGATGATTCACATTATTACAAGGCTAGTTGCTTCAGAGAATTACTAGTCTATAATTGGGGCTCGTATATTTATTCTTGATTTTCCAACAACTCCTTATTTTAGCAACCTAACAAGCAAAGACAAATCAGCCTCTTCTCCATCTCTTCAACGGATGTTAGTTAGAACATGGTGCTTTCTACTCCAGAACAGCACATTCCAGCTGGGTGGAAATGCTCATCTATATCGATTGGTCGAAAATGGAACTAATAGCAGGCTATTCGAGCTTGTTATTCTCGACAGGTCCTTGTTTCAGCAACTTAACTAGCGATGACCAAAACTTAGCCATTTGCAGGCTGAGGCTTGCTATGCTCTGGGAGTTCGGCTCCTACCCGGCTGCATAATAATTGAACAACGGAAGCATTGACTTGAGCGAGTCACCAATTGGGTCTGGTTTATTTGTACGGAAGACATGGCAGAGCCTTTGTGTTTAATTAATCATCCCTCACATGGATGTCTCCTGCTATTTTGTTTTCAGAAAGTGAGATTATATTCTTTGAGGTGAGTCTGACAGAATTGTGTGAAGTTGCTCCCCCCCCCCCCCCCCCCCCCCCCCCCCCCCCTCTTTTTTGTTTTAATACTAGTTGTCGCGGTATTACAGGGAGCTCAGCTGGAGGAAAAGTCTGCAGCCGTCATGTGTCTTCTTCTTCAGGCCTCCGTCCCCCATCTTAATTCGGGTCAGCAACAAATGGTCCTTGGTCCTGGATCATTGCAGGTACAAACAATATATAGGCGTACGGTGGCTGCTTGGAAGGAAGGACAGTATCATCATTCAGCACCGGCTAGGCTTGGGATCTCGATGCAACAGGATTGACATGCCTCTTACAGGCAGACGCAACCAACATTCTTCTTCCAGCACAGGTCATTTCCTGTTATGTTAGCATCTATAACTTTTCCAGGAATTTGAACTTGTAAAGCTCATAAGTAGGCTAAAACAGATTCCTGGCATTGAGCTGCATCATGTCCAGTTAGACATGGTCTATCACATGTTTGCCACGCTCTTGACTGTAAAATGCTGTTAAAGTAATGAACCTTATAAATTGCAGATGTAAACAAGTTCTGTAGCCTGACCATATGGTTAGTGCTTTGACATGGCCATGCATCGGGCACTTAATTCCACGCTTGGCTTGCTATTGCCAATTGCAACTGTGAAAACTGAAACTCAATAAAAGTCGTCAAAATCCCGACGAAGCCGATCATACAAGACAGTGTTTTCAGAAACCGGCTGGCCATGCTAGTTGTAGTGAAGGCCTAAGTAATATTTTTCTCTCATTTTTACCTTTGTACGGAAAGAAAAACATACATACAAGACAACTTTTGGTCATATATTACTGTTTTCAAATTTACATAACAGAAAATTTACGTAACAAACAAAATGTTTTGTACAAAATGTGGGATAAGTAGACAATAATTTCATGATTAATTTCAAAATATTGAACATGGCAACACCAGCTACTAACATGTAGAAATTGAACATACTAGATGCACTAATCAACATGAACAACCGCAACATGATATCGCAAAACATATAATCACATAGCATGTTGCACCAGTAGACAAAAGGCACGGCACACATAGTGAAAGTTTGTAGATGAGTTCGCTGTATCCGATGCAGCGAAGACCGATCGCAGCAGACCACGTTGGAGTCGGCGACAAGCAGCACCTCCAGACTTGGACGGTAGACGGCATGTGGTGAAAACAATGAGCAGTCGCGTGAGGCGCTTCCCAAAAACATTATTCAACCTCTCCCGTACAGAACAACAAGAACGTCTGGTTCCGGAAACCTGCTCTCCCCTTCGCCAGCCGAAGCTCGGGGTGGCATAGTCTACAGTGGCGGCGCAAGGCGTGAGAGGAGGCAAACCTCCTAGATGTTTAAATGGTATTCCACCCTGGTAGAAGTGCAAAGTAGTTGCACCATCCCTCTACCTCCACGAGGCGGATGTGTGTCATCCATGTGCAAAGTACTTGTGAATGCGTTGCCGCTAGTGGTGAGCGACATGCATGGTGGTGCCGGAAAGTAGAGGCGCTCTTAACCAAACAGGTTTCCTTCACTCTTAAGCAAAGCAAACTTGTTGATCTGCTAGATGGTGTAAAAAATTGATGGACATAACAATAACTTCCCTATGAAAGCAATAAGATATGATACCTTTAGAAGCTCTCGAATATCTTCACCCACCTTCCATTCTTTACCGAAGGACCAAATGTAAAATTTGGTTGTCGTTCCTCTATGGTCTCAAAAGCTTTTCTAAATGGTAATGTGGACTCGAGCATGAGTAATGTGGAGTTCCAAAATTCCCTCTTATAGCTAGGCACATCTAGTGAAGTTAAGTATTTGTAGTTTATTCCAACTTGTGCAACCATTTTAGGAAATTGTTGTTTTCTAAACTGAGAACTCATGATATATTTAAACACTCTCTCTAATGTTGCCCACAATAGAATTCATTTCTTTTAATCCATCTTGCACTACCATATTCAACACATGAGCGGCACACCGAATGTGTAAGGTTCTGATCCCAGATATATTTCCAGATATTTTATCATACTACATGTTCATACTAAACATTTTTACCTTTTCCTAACTTATTTAGTCTGTTAAATTGCTAAGATTAAAAAAATATGTCGTAATGTTATACCAACTATCATTGTGAATAAACTTGCTAAAACTTATAATTATTTTGAACAATTTTAGGTTTTTGGTACATTGAGGCCTTGTTTACTACAAAAGTTATTTAGTGATGGGAAGAGTGGGGATGTGAGGGGATTTGGTGAACACCCTATCTCCATAATTCTCCACAAATACTATTTCCCTACAATATACTAACACGGATTAGAGTTTTTGTGTTATGCAAAAATGAGATGGTTGGTAGGAGATATTTATGGATTATCCCCTCCCATCCCATAAAATACAATAGAAGTAAACAAACTAGTGGGGATTATCCCGGATCTCCTAAAATACTCTAGAGGTAAATAAGGCCTGAGGGTATTTTGTCATAAAAGGAAATCCGAACGCAGAAAGAAGATTTATTAAAAAACCAGTAATGCTACACCTACGGACGGAACTGGTTACGGAAACCTTACGCGCTGACGAGTTAAGGGACGTGGAGCCAGCGTGTATAATTCCTCGAGAGAAAAAAATGGGAAAGAAAACTAAACAAAATGGACGATATCCCCATCTCTCCCCGCGAGCGAAGCTTCGGCGACGACCTGCTGTCGTCGTCCATGGCGTCGCGAGTTGCCCTTCTTCGGAAGCAATTTGGCCGGGCGAGGGTCTACGCGAGCTCCCCCTCTTCGGCAGCAGGGCGGCAAGCTCCCCATCATCGGAAACAGAGCGACTAGCTATTGGCCGCCATCGGCGGCGCGGCAAGCACGTCCTCGTCGGAAGCAGCGCGACGACCTTCCCGTCTCCGGCGGGGCGGACACAGACCACATGGCATGCTGCCACTTAACGAACTGGGTTCGACGGGTGATGATGAGCTGCTCCGTTTGCCTCCAGCTTCCGGTACTGATCGCTGCTAAGATTCACGGTGTTGTGTCGAGGATTGGATGGTAACAAAGATGAAATTGGTCGATGCAGAGCAAATCAGGTTGGGGCGTGGATGATTATTTACAAAGTTCGCAGTCTCATCAATTTGTTAAGTTATAATCCAATACTTAACACATATCTGATAGTATGAAACGATGTACAGAGCCATGGCGTTTGTGAAACTAATGGTGTCCATGGGCTGTTCAGTGTTGTACTGTTGTTACCTTTACATCGTTTCATACTATACCATTCTTGCTGCGCTATTGCCAACGGTGAGCAAACGGGCGGTCCAGTTGCGGCTTGAGAAAGAAGGTGAGCGACCTGCGCGGCCCGGCCCGCCATTCACGAGGGCACGGTGAAGGCAGGAAGGGTGCCGTATTTGATCTAATCAAGGGCGATTTAGGTTTTTCTTGCGGAATTAGCGGCGCGTCGTTCGTTTTTCTCTCTTTTCGTTCAGCGGCCGGACACGTCGGATGGATTCCTAATCAGCGCGTACAAATTCCGTAAGTAGTCCGTAGGTGTAGCATTTTACTATTAAAAAACTTTAGGTCTCGCTCGACGGCATCGCCGTGGTCTTCTTCCGCCATGTCCAATCTGTTGTCTCGTGGTCTTCTTCCGCCATGTCTTCTTCGCGGATCCGTTGGCTGATCATCAACATTCGCAAAACCTCCCTGCTTGGCTGATCCGTTGCAATCGTGCGCTCGTCTTTTTCTTCTCTAGGTCTTACTAGAAAATAGGAGTAACAAAGAACTTCTAGGTCTCGCTCGACGGCTGCGCCGCCGCCGCATTCTTCCGTCCTGTCCAATCCGTTGCCCTCGTGACAGGTGATCCTTTGCGTTCGTAAAACCATCGCAAAACCTTTCATATTTTTTCTTCGCTGATCCTTTGCGTTCGTGCGTGCGTGCAGGTCATCCTCTTCTCCTCAGGGCAGCGGCATGGAGCCGTTCCCCGACGACCTTCTCTTGGAGGTCCTCTCGCGCGTCCCCGCTAACTCGCTCTGCCGCTTCAAGTGTGTCTCCACCCATTGGCTTGGCCTCATCGACCACCCGGATAACCGCAAGAAGCTCCCCCAACCCATGGCGGGATTCTTCTACACCTCCACCAGCGGGGACGGTTTAGCTATCTGCTTCTTCGACGTCTCGGGGAGCCGGCGTGGCCCTTTGATCTCTCCCTCTTTTGCCTTCCTGCCAACCCACCTGCACGTCGACCTCCTGGACGGCTGCAACGGCCTCCTACTCCTTTGCCGCTCCTACCGCGTGCCCGAACGCGATGAGTTCAGATACGTCGTGTGCAACCCTATCACACAACAGTGGCTGGAGTTGCCGGACCTTAGCCAGGCCGGCGAAGTTGGCACCGTGCGTTTGGGTTTCGACCTGGCGGTGTCTTCCCACGCCATCACCGTGTCTTTCGACTACAAGTATATGTTATGGACGACTGTGACAGCAAAGAATGGATAATGAAGCATAGCATCAAAGCTTCAGCCATATTTGAAGGGATACATGTCGACACTATTACATACATTGACTTGATTGCGATTCATCCGGACTGTAACTCGATCTTCTTCACCGTTGGAGAGAATAAATCACTTGTGTCCTATAACATTGATCGTCGGCAAGCAAAATTAATTACTGATCTCGGACCTGTTGATCCTGGAGATGCTCGGCTGGCATATGTGCCATATGTGCCCATGTACTCAGAATTACAGTCTTTGCATATGTGATAAATGAAAGACCGATGATGCCTTTATAAGAATTACATTTTTTGATAGGATCAGTTGTACTCCATGCTAAGGAGCAATGGGCTAGGTATCCTTGAATTTGGTTATCGTTGTCTCTGGTGTCTGCATGCTGTACAGTTTGGAGCACGGGTGATTTAGTGTGGAGCCAACTTGGCTGATTTTTTGCTGGTATTACTAGTTTTTGCAAACGAATAGTTATATATACACTGCTATCCACACTTGTTTCGGTAACGTCACGTGGTGTTTGAGCAAAGTACTGTATGACCATCTAGTGCAAGACATGATCAATGTCGTACAGCTTACAGTTATGTCTTATATTTCACATTTGGAGAAATCTGTGGGTTATTGATAGAGTCAACATTATCTTCATCTGGGAATTTTTCCAGGATTTTTGGAAACTCAAAAGTGGCGTCTTTTATTTATTTTTTTCAAAAAATATCTCCATGAAAAATGTTTTAACTATTAAAATATTCCATATGTTCCTTCTTTGTTCAAATGGTATTCCACCCTGGTAGAAGTGCAAAGTACTAGCACCATCTCTACCTCAACGAGGCGGATGTGGCTGTCAGCGTTGTCATCCATGTGCAAAGTACTACTACATGTGAGCGCCATGCATTGTGGTGCAGGAAAGTAAACAGGTTTCCTTCAGTCTTAAGCAAAGCAAAGCAAAGCAAAGGCAGGGCGTCGCGTCAGAGAGACTTGGAGCGCACTAGCTAGAAACCGCTAAACCCTTGTGCTTTTGAACCCCCAGAACGCCCGTGCACTACCACCAGCTAGCTCTCCCTCCTCCCGCTGCTGCATGCTGCCGTGCCTCTAGCAGCCACGGTGATGGCGTCGTCGGCGGAGAACTGGCAGCGGCTGGTGCGGGCGGCGCTGGAGCGGGACCGGGTAGTCGACCTCGTGTCCGCCGTGCTGCCCTCACTCGGGAGCACCACCAGCATCGAACACCTCCTCCAGGCCGCCGAGGACATCGAGGACGACGACCCTAACATTGCCCGGATCCGTACGTACGCGTCTCCCTTCTTCGCCTCTCCGCTCCGCTTGCTTCTTGCCTGCTCGCCGCTGCCACAGTAGCCTCTGGGCAGCAATAAACCTACCTGTTCTTCCTACTTTTACACTTTCAGTTTCGTCGCGTATGACAGATAGTTAGCAATTCCAGCTTACTTTGAGTTATCAGTTTTCTTGCTCACCGGCCGAAGCGAGTCCTGGTCACTCGCCACGGCCGGAGTAGCGTGTGCACAACCATATATAGAAAGTGTTTTCTGAACGTCTCTTTTCTTGTCGTACAGTCTGCGAGCAAGCATACACCATGGCTCGAAATCTGTATCCAAGCGGCGCTGGGACCGGTGTTCTGCAGTTCAGAACTGGTCTCGCATCTGTGGTACAGGTATTCTAGCTCTCACGGTGCAATATAATTGCGGTTGCGCACACAAATTACCACTATTAATTTGTTAATTGGTTCCACTTTGTCATGTTATGCTAATTAATCTGTAGCAAAAGCGTGCCAAGTCATTCTACCGTCAGAATGACATTGAGGACCTCTGGAACTTCTATTTGGGGTACAAGAGCTGGCGTCAGTTTGCTGAAATGCAACAAGAGCAGGCCAGAATGAGGGAATCAGGAACTTTTAGCACAGAGTATGTCTTGACATCTTTGGAACAAGTTTCAGCACAAAATCAAGTAGGATATAATGCATGGGAAAATCACCTTCTGCACGTTATAGCATTGCTAATGGATATCCCAACTTGTACCCTCTGGCCAGGATGGGAGCAAGAGCTGCGGAGGAAATGAAGAGTATCTACGCTACATTGTGGGCTTTGCTTGATGCTTTGGCAATCCTTGTTGGACAGGCACCAACCCATTGGCTTGCTAGACAAATTCGACAGAAGGTAATATATAGCTACGCCCTTTTGGCTGCAATTGTCTCTTGTATATTTGGTTGAAGACATAGCACATTTCTTCCAGCATGAAAGCTCCGTGGTTTGCTACTGGCATTGCCGATTACTTAGCCATGCTGGTTCTAGTAGTTTGTATGAGTAATCTTTCTGTTGCTTTGTGTTGTTGAAGCCAATAGTAGCAGTCAGGCCAGGCAGGGTCCGATTAATTCCAGGGATGGATATATATGACCTTTTATCTAAAAAAATATATGACCTGCACCGTAGAGGACACTACGTGACAATCGAAAAGGTGTCAGTAAAGTAATAGTCACTTGGGATCTGACTAAAGCAACTAGTATAGCAATCACTAAAATGCTTTCAAGTCGTTGACAATTTTCTACCATAATAAGCAAAAGAGCTGAACCGAATGATACAGTGATGTAACTTGGCCACTGACGCAGTATAGATTTGCTGCTTAGTACATTTATTTGAAGACACTTGACTTGTACAGGAGTGAAACCAAGATTACTTTTAATTAGTAGTGGTACCATTGGGATGAAACATAGCATTTTCGTTCTCCTGTTTTAAATCATGTCCACGGTGCAGAATTTTCATGAGTGTATAATGGTAAACAGAGCTAACTTTTGCATGAGTAGAGAGCAAAATACACTTTGATAAGCAAAATCACCTGTCTTTTTATCTTGCACATGAAATTATCTTTTTGAATTTGAGACATAATTTATTTGGGTAGTAACACAAATATTATTTTTTTTTGATATGCAGTTTTCTGAGATGGAGCTTGAGGAGCATGATGAGTACCTCCGCGTGGTTAGCAAGACCTTCAGAACCGAGGATGAAGGATACCAGTTTTATAATGAATATGCAAAGTTCAAAGGGTTCAGTGTTAGGAAGGAAAGGGCCAGCACACATTTCACGCGGCTTTACACCTGCTTTAAGGAAGGACACCGTTCGTTGGCAAACTTCGAAAGACCCGACCCAAAAAGGACCCTAAAGGCTCTGACTCGTTGTGGATGCCGGGCTCATTTAGAGATCGAGCTGAATGCAACTACTGGCGAGTGGTTCGTGAAGAAGTTTCAGGATGAGCATAACCATCAGCTTGCTAAGGTATCTGATGACCCACTTTTGAAAAGTGCTGCCCGTATTTATACCCCAGAAATGTTCAAGATGGTGAAAGAGCAGTTGGTGAAATCAGCGGGATGGGAGATTGGTGAGATGATACAGGAGGATGAAACTTCGGTGAATTTTCTGGTATCCAGTGAATGGGACGAGCATGAGGTGAGGTGTGTATTTGTCCAGGCGTCGCTGGAGAGCGTGATCTGCGACTGTCGGAAGATGGAGCATGAGGAGATCCCGTGTGCTCATGTGTTTTGTGTTCTTAAGCACTACAACATGCGCGACATCCCTCCTTGCTGCGTTGCCGTCAGATGGACAATGGAAGCAAAAAATGCATTCGAACCTGACAGGATTGGCAGTACACATGTTTGGTCTGAACAGATGGATCGTTTCCACGAACTCCGCAACATGTGTGATACAGCTATGTTCAAAGTTTCAATGAGCGCTGAGAAATCAGAGAGGGTAAAAGCACTTCTGAAGAGTATTATAGATGAGGACGCCGAGAATGAAGAGAATGCTGATATTGTGTTCGATGCAGTCTAGCTTATATAAGTATTGATATTGATGCTAAGTTCTTTGCAAAGTATTTGATACCCTTCTGCCTGAGTTTATAATTGTGTGAATGCACAGCTACGCCCCCACAATATTTGATGGATTGCACACAGCATTTTTTAAGAAAGTTCTTTTTTAGCAACCTCGATAAGCAATGTGGCCTCGGCTGCACTAGCTTGTTTGATTGCACACAGCAGCTTTTGGTGACCTGAAAAGTAGCAAGCTAGCTAGCTAGCTGACCATTAACTAGCAAGCTAGCTAGCTAGCTGACCATTAACTAGTAGCTGACCATTAACTAGCAAGCTTTTGGTGACCTGAAAATTCAGGGGGTATTTTTTTCAAAAAACCCCCTGAATTTTTGAAATGTCCAAAAATACAGGGGGTTTTTGCAAATGTACAAAAATACAGGGGTTTTTTTGTAAAATTACGTGTCCAGTCAGCATCAACTTCAACGGAAAACGGACTGACAGGTGGGGTCAGTGACTTAAGTGCACCAGATGACGAGTTGTGTGACCAAAAAATTCAGTTATCCAGATGTATGACTTAAGTGCACATCGACGACGAGTTGTGTGACCACCGGTGCAAATAACTCCAAAAAAATGTACATTGATTAGCACTTAGCGTCTGACCAAAACATGTAAAGTTAATTACAGCTTATTTGATGGATTCAGTTAAACATGTTCACATGAAGTGATTTGCATTTGTTCTATTCATGATTTGGAGTTACACGTCAGCTCTAAAAATTTCTAAGTCGTAGCATTGAACTATTAACTAGTATACTAGTAGGACTAACGGTGGTTAGCTTTGGTCAGGCTTCTAAATGCGGTCAGCTTTCATAGTGTAGTGTGCATCCATGCAAGATCGTGAGTGACTGAGGTAAACAATTGTGCAGAACATCACATAATTCTACAGTAAACGTGTTGCGGAGCGGCTCTGGAGTTCAAACATCTCCTTCATCAGGGGGACAGTAAACTAGTTGTAGTAGTGAGTTAACTGTCAAACTTGTAAATTTCCAACATAAATAAACTTGTATATTTCTGAATTCGGATGCACGTTTTGGGTTTCAAACTCTGAAACGACAACACACTGACTGAAGAAAACTGCCGTGCCAACAACACATGGCATACACGATCACTGACTGAATCAAGAATCAAGACTAGTGACATCAGAAAATGATCCACAATTTAAGATCAGGTCAGGGAGAAAAACGATGGCCTGGCACACCTGTGCGGGCAGTGGAGCACGCCGTCGGCGTCGCGGTCGAACACGACCTGCCGGTCGAACACGGTGAGCGGGAGCGCCCGTCCACGGCCACCTCGCCTGTCGTGCACGCCCTCCTCAGCGCATCGGCGGCTGACGACGACGTCTCGGACAGCTCCCATGCCGCGGCAATCGAAAAGGTGTCAGTAAAGTAATAGTCTTGGCTTCCGACTACAGCATAGTATATAGCAATCACTAGAAATGCCTTCAAGTCGTTGACAATTTTGTTTCTAACATATCCATTTCATCATCTCAGTTTTTAGCGGTCAGACCTCTCAATGGCGAACTGTTTTTTCTTGGCTAAAAGCCAGGGCAGGAACCTACAACATATCAACTTGGTGATATTTTTTGAAACCAAACATGAAGCTCTCATATAGTACAAAAATAAGCCTGAAATAAAAGAGTTGTCATGCTCCTTATCAAAACACTCTTGTTCAGAAAAAGGCCCATTTTCATCAATCTCTTGGTTCTTGTCGTTGTCTGTTTATGGCAATCTGTAGAATGAACGTGCCCTTGAGCTATTTTATAAATTTTAGATTTTCATAGTCAACCTTATTCTACCTGGACAAATGTACTCTTCACTGACAGAATGTTTGTTTCAGATATGCAATTCTGAGCTGAACTTTATCGGTTGCCAAAGGGGAAATTCCCACACAACTGAATGAACCGCCAGTGGAAGAAGTCATGCCAGATCCCTTGATGGAGCCACACAGGAAGACCAAATCCTGGGGACCGAACCACCGTTGATGGAGTTGCCGCAAGAAGATGATATAGATTCACCAGAGATGCAAAATGACGTGGATCCCATGGAAAAAGGATCTGCTGAACGAAATCTACCAAAACACAGCTGATGTAAGTCATTCTATAACTTGATGAACTTGGCATAGCTGTTGTCAAGCTCTTAGGGTGTGTTTGGTAGCCCGGTTGTCCTCAGAAAATCTCCTCCCACCCCGTTTTTTCTGTTTGGTAGCCCGGGTTGTGCGCCTCCGCCCCTGCCCAGCTCGCCCCGAAATGGCTCTCAGCCCTGCCCGCGAGAGAAGCTCAGATCGAGCTTCGCTGCTCGGCAGGGCTGAGCTCGCCCGGAAAATCCCCCCCCCCCCGCGCCCCGCACCTGGCCTCCGCCCAACAGGGGTCACCCGCCCCCACACTCATTTCTCCCCCAAATGGCTCTCTCCCACTCCATCTTCTCTCCACCACGGCCAAGCTCCTCCTCGCACCCGCTGTACGTCCCGGCCGTGAGTCCGCCAGAGGCCTCCCAGCGCGACCTGCAGACGCCGGCGCCTCCGCGTGCATCCCCGCACACACGGCGGCGGCCAGCCTGATCCGGAACGGGTCCTCCGGGGCCGGCGGGTCAAGCAGCTCCGTCACGGACGCGGCCGTCTCCGCGGCGCCGTCCTCGTCGTCCGAGCCACACCCGTCCTTGGGCGCCGGTCCGGCGCCCTCCTCCCCGCCAGCGCTCCCCGCGGCGTCCGTCCTCCACCCGCTGTTCGCCGACCGCCGCCGACCTCCAGCGCATCGAGCTCGTCGAGCTGAAGCCCGTGGAAGAGGATGGCGTGGCCTCCTCGCGCTGCAGCCCGGGCATGCCGCCTCCAAGCATGGAAATGGAAGGCGTGGCCTCCAGGCGGCGGCTCCTCTCGCCGGCGGCCTCTCCTCTCGCCGGCGGCCGCTCCTCTCGCCGGCGGCAGTGCCTCCTCTCGCCGGCAGCGGCGCCAGGGGCCTGATCGCTTTTTAAGATTTTAGTGCAGGGACCTGATCGCTTTTCTGGTTTCTGTTCAGGGACCTGATCGCGTTTTTAAAAATCTGGCATGGCCCAGATCATACATGCTACCAAACACGGTCTCGTCTCAGCCCAGCTTAGCTCGTACAACCTACCAAACACCCAGAGTGAAACAAATTTGGACGTGTTCAGCATAGCTGGACTGGGCATGTATGGGTTGAGATGGAGCATACGGGCTACCAAACACACCCTTAGTAAATGGAGATGGAAGTTACTTACGATTCATCTCATCCATGAAATAGAAGCTCCCTATATAAACGCAGGACATTTTGTGCACATTAGTTTTGGATTTTGTTGTTTAGTATGAACATTTTGAGAACATCTGATCTGTGTTAGCGTTGGTGATAAAACAGAAACCTGGAACCAGACCTGGTGAGGTAGGCAGAGAAGCTGCTTCAGAGGAGGAGCTGACCAAGAAGCAAGCATGAAGCGTAGCATACAACATTTTTTCTCTCCACTGATTTGTTTGCTATAAAATATTGTGGAATTTGTTCTATTTAGGTGCTGGTGGTGAACAAGCTAGAATAGCTGGGAAAGGTGTGGGTGTGAAGGTGTATCTGGAATTTGTGTGCAGTACAAAACCCGATGCTCTCAAGTCTCAACTTAAATCTGAGTACATTGATATGAAATCTGATGCTCTGAAATTTTGTATGAGATGTCTATTTTGCATGCATCAGGATATGCATGAACAGCCTGTTTGGCTTGTTGTATGCATCAGGTGTATATGGAATGGAAGTATGGAACCATCTATCTGCAGAGTGCTAAATAAGAAACCAAATCATGCAATTACACGTGAACTATGGGAAGCATCTTAGTACAAAAATCAACTCACCCATTCACTCATGCAGAGAAAATCTAGTACTCAGGTACCAACAGTTGCATCTAGATTAATGACATGGATAAAAAGAGGCAGTCAGAACAACTGGTCTAGCCAATCTTCCAACACAAGCAACGGTACATGTCTTAGACAGCAGCGCTGGACAATGTCAACTTGCCAACATCATATCCTGCTTACATACATATGCTTAATGCAGACATACATTAAACTACACGATGACTAGTTCCTGATAATACTAATACCAAGGTCCAAGTACTACATCTTACTAGCAGATTTGCAGCACCATCGTTTTGATCATCCTCCAAGCAAGACACAGAAGGAAGCCAGTTCAGACCTGCATACATAAATTTAGGTAAGAAGTTTGAAGCAGCTGCCATGGATGCGATAGAAATCTTTGTTATCCAAGTTTCTTAGTAAGCAGGCAGATTCCAAACCACAATAGCTATAGAATAAAGGCACATTATTCGTGCTTTGAAAAAATCACAGAGCCATCTTACTGCAGTTTGGAAGCAATATACACAAAAATGAGCAGGCGGTAACATATGGCCTCTATGGGCTTGAAAACACAGCATAGTGCACATAAAGAGCACTCGTAAATGGAAGACTCAAGGCCATCAAACATCAACTTATTCGTAAATGAACTCTATATGCATGTTTTCAGAACATGTGAAAAATAAAGAGTACTCATGAATAGAAGACTCGATGTCATCAAACATTAGCTCACTGGTCACAGAACATTCTTGTTTTGAACATAGTTGGTTCACTTGAGTGAATGATGTGTAAATACCAAACATCACTAAATATGTACTACATGAAGTTCGGAGCCCGAAAGCCATTTTCTCTCCTAAGATATATGGAACAATAAAAGAACTAGCCTTTGAAACTAGCATGAAATCCTTGTCTTTATTGACCATCCCAATCACATGTGAAATGTTGAACATGCAAACCATGAACTGACTACCTTCCCTATCTACGTTGACAAGGTTGTCAGCTTCAATATACCAACAATTAATTTCTACACAACAATGCAATTAGGACCAACAAAGTATGCACCGATATTAACATAAACATAACAATTCAGATACGCCTAAAACTTAATAGGAGAGATTCGCAAAAAATCACATAGCCATCTTATTGAGGTTTGAAAGCAACATACACAAAAATTAGTGGACAGCCTAACATGTGAACTCAATGTGCTTGAAAATATGACATGTAAATAAATAGTCTCATGAAAGGAAACTCAAGGCCTTCACATACTAAGCATGACTAAAGATGTACTACATGAAGTTGCAAACAGAAAGCCATTTGTTCTACTAAGAATGTAACAAAAGCATGTCATTTTTCTTTTCACATAAACATGACAGCTAGCAAACTTACCACTTGATCAGTAGATGATGGTTCCGATAGCAATGGTGGGAAGCTATAGTACGGGATTGCATGTTTGGGATTGAACAAGAGCTCCTTCTTGCTACAGACCTTGGTGATTTCATACGTCTTGACCTCCAACGAGTAACAATCAACAATCCTATTATCAATGCCTTGTGGAGCGCCTCGAAAGAACAAGAATCCCTCGGCTGCACCCACTGTAGAAATAGAGTAGTCCTCATACTGTCCAGGGAGAGGTATGATCTTCTCCAACTTCCATTCCTGGGAATCATCCTGCAGAGATGTATGGTGGAGAGCAAAGGATCCGTTTTGACCGACAAGACAAAACATCTCAATGGCTCCTTCTCTGCCCACAACAACAGCACTCGGACGCCGACGGCCAATGCTCTGGTCAGGCAGTTCCCTGAGCTGCACATGGTACCCGGTGAGAAGGTGGACATATGAAAACCTCATGGTGCTCGTGTCCAGCACAAGCAGGTAGTCGCTCCACTCCCGAGGGTGTGCCCAGTAGAAGCAGCCACGCACGCAGTCAAAGCAGGACAAGCCGCCAAGAGGTGTGAAGATGGGAAATGTGGCCATGCGCCATTGCCTAGTTGTGGGAGTAGCAATGAAGACAAAGAGGGCGAGCTTGGTCTTGTATCTTGCGATGCATATCTCCTTGAAGGACTCATCCTCGGCGGCGGGAGCGAGCATGGGCACGAACTCGAACAGGCGCTCCTGCGGCCAGGCGGCGAAGTCCTCGGGTATGGTGGGAAGCAGCTCGTATCTGTGGGACAAGGGGGCGCAGACGGCGAGGTGGAAGTCGGCTGCGTTGCAGCGCTCCCGTTTCTTCCACATGGAGTGGGCGTCGGCATCGGCGCCTTTGCCGGTGAGCTCCATGGAGTCCATGAGGACGCTCACGTCGGAGCAGTCCTCGGGGTTGCCCCACATGTAGACGGTGCGAGTGTAGAGGGAAACCCAGTCAAGGAGGACGAGGCCGTCGCGGGCGTCGCGGGGGCGCCAGCGGGGAGTTCTTCGTCGCCGGGCACGAGCCCGACGGGGATGTTGGAAGTTGAAAGGGAAGCTGCACAGAAGTAGGAAGCAGAGGAGACGACGGGCGGGACGAAGGAGAAATCCTCGGCGCAGGGGGCGAGAGCGCCTGCGAGCGGGGCGGAGGGGTGCGGCGCCTCGGCGGGTTGGAAGCCAGCCGCTTCCATGAAGCCGAGGAGGGGAGGCCGGTGCAGCGAGCAGTAGCGGCGGCGGAAGGCGCGGCCTTTGATGAGGCGGCGGAAGGAGGTGCACGCGGCGGCGGCCCGGGCGAGCGCGGCCAGGGTGGGCAGGCGGAGGAAGATCTCGACCAGAAGATCCTCGGGAATGGTGGCCGGCGCCGGCGAGGTCATGGCCGCCGGGTGGAGGAAGGGGATCGGGGGCTAGGGTTGGGGATTTCTTCTGGGAGTGAGAGAACAGTGGGGAGAATGGAAGAAGTGGGAGAGCGGATAACTAGCTAGCGACCGACCAGCTAAATTTTGAAAAATTGCAAGCTACACAAACATTTTCAAGGTAATATGTACTGTAGTTTAAATCTCCATAATTCAAGCAAAAAATACCCATAAATTCGTCCGGAACTTTTGCCTGGCTAGTAAAAGAATAGATCAATAACAAAGACTATAAATTAAATTATTTTGTCTGGTGCACAAAGCACGCCCCAAACGGACACATGATGTCCTTCCTGGCCAAATTTAGCAAATTCAGATGAAATTAGAACATTATTTAAATAGCTCACCGTGAGCTTAACATAGATCAAATTAGAACAAATAAGCACAAAATGCGTCATATTCAACCTAGTTGTCGCACCCATGGAACAAGGGGTTACCATGGGCTCGCCACGCATGGGCCGTAGTCAATATGCGCCCCCCCTCCCAGTCAGCGTCGTTAAGGCAGATTCAAGTCCAAAAGAGTAGGCGTCATGAACCTTGTACGCCTCGAGAACGCTCTATCCTGAATAGAGCGTGTCAAGTGCATCGACAAGATCTTTGGAAGACTTCCTGGGAACCCACCCGGGAATCCCTTGGTGCTTCATCCAGGGAACCCCTTTCGGAGAACATCGAGTTCCCCATAAGCTGTGCATCACGCGACGACAAGGATGAAGAGGTGAGAGCAATGTTCATCTTTACGACGGTCGAGACACACCGGGGCGTTCAGGCCTCACCCTCGGTCCAAGCCGGCAGAGTCACGTGCCTGCGCTGCCACGCTTTGGCTAAAGCTGTGCTACCTTGGCCTTATCCCGACTGACATGGGTATACCTTTTGGGTACCCCATCATTGGTAACCTGGTGTGATCCAGGTAAAGGCCCACCTAGTGGCCCATCGAGGCCCAAGAAGTTGTGGACAATATCTTGGAGGACAAGACAAGGACTCCAGTACGTAGTTGTAGTTGGCTAGGACTAGGATTTATGTAAACTCTGCCTGGCTACCTACATAAAGTCAGGTAGAGGCACCTTAGGGAGAGATGACACAACAGACATGAGACAACAAGAGATAGCCACAAAGCATCTTGAACCCTAAGGTTTGGAAATTCTTGTTGGACAAGCACCGTCTAATAGGCTTGCTAGACAAATTCTAGAGGAGGTGATTGCAACGCCTTGTTTCCTGTTCCTCTACAATTATCTGTTCTATATTTGGCTGATGCCATATATCTCCTCCAGCATGAAAGCTCCGTAGTTTGCTGCTGGCATTGCTGGTTACTTAGCCATGCTTGGTTCTAGTAGTTTGTATGAGCAAGTTTTCTGTTGCTTTGTGTTGTTGAAGCCAATATTAGTAGCCAGGCAATGTCCAATTTTTCTTTGTTAAAAGCAAGGGCAAGAACCTACAACACATCAATTGATGATATTTTTTCCCAAAGCAAACCTCAAGATCTCATATAGTACAAAAATAAACCTGAAATAAAGGAGTTTTCATGCTCCTTATCATGCCACTCTTGTGCAGAAAAGATGCATTTTCATCAATCTCTTGTTTCTTGCCGTGGTATAACAGTATGTTTAATTGATGTGTCCTTGAGCTATTTCTTAAACAATAGATTTATATGGTCTAGTTTGTCTTGACAGCTAGCTGCAATTTATTCCATCATTGTAGTCGACCTATGTATTCTTCACTGACACAATGCTTGTTTCAGAGATGCACTTCTGAACTGAAGGATAGGATTGACAGAGGGAAGATCCAGTGCAACTGCATGAACTGCCAGTGGAAGATGTCATGCCAGAGGCAGAACCTGGTCTGAGCTCTTTCGTTTTTCTTATAGCACACAAACGCAAATATTCAGGTTGGAAGTGCACTTGTTTGGATCACCCAGGGCATTCTAACCATGGCATTGGTTATTATCTCTGTTGCAGCTGGAGCCACGCATGAAGACCTAGTCCTGGGGACCGAACCTTCACCAACGGAGTTGGGGCAAGATCATATAGATCAAATCCATGGTGGAAAGGAGCGATGTGGTGGATCCCATGCAAGAGGATTTGCTGAATGAAATCTACCAAAACACAGCTCATGTAAGTACAGACTAGTTTCTGGACTAATTCTTCTCAAGCTGTGCCTAGAAACTCTGTGCACATTAGTATTTAAACTTTGCTGTTCGTATGACTATGACCATTGTGCCGATCTCTGATGTTATGTTATATCGTTGGTGGCACAACAGGAACCTGGAACCAGACCTGGCGAGGCAGAGAAGCATCAAGGTGGAGGGGAGAGTGGCGGAAGCAAGCCCAACTAGAGTCGAGTTTATATAGTAGTAGAAGGCGTGCATGGAGGCAACCGGCTCAAGACGCTGGAGAAAACTCGGGCTTACATCCCAGTCGCAGCCTACTTCCGAAACTGTCACCTAGGCGCATGGAGGGTCCTAGATTAATTTGTTGAGTGTTTTCTGGTGTATTAAGTGCGGCTTATGGCCCTTGGTGCAGCCTTTTAAACCTGGAAAGAAAGGTTTCTGGAGTTTTTATGCATATTGATACAAGACCTGAAGATCTCAACTCAAATTTGAGCATACCGTTATGAAGCCTGGTGCTCTGAAATTTTATGTCAAGTTGATGTTTGCATGAATCAGTTTATACGCTCAATGCATAACCATGTTAGCGTGTCCAAGAATTTAACAGAACAAGAGGAGAATACAATCCAAGTCAGCATAATTGGCCTAGCAAATATGATTAGCAACCTAGAAAAAAATATAGACGAAAGTATATACATATAGAAGAATTTAAAAGAACTATATGTATAGGTCACCAAAATTTTATCCAAAAATTAAAAATAGGACTAATTGATAAAGAAAAGTATGTATAATCCTTAAAATCTACTCTATAGGAGCAATTTCACATTCCTACAGGAGCAACACGTATGTCTTTGTATGTTGCATTTATTAAGAGATTAACTGTCCCAAATGGAAAGAAAAAAAATGTCCCTGCCCAACTAGCACTGCTACTGAATAGATGCAAAGTCAAGCCACAAATATCTAGTCGGAGCAACACTCTATATTTTAGGGATGGAAACTTAGCACACACACAAAAAGATATATAATGGAGCAAAAGCAGAGACTTACTGGTACAATGAGCAAAAGATATGTGCACAGACAATATATAGGCAATAATCAGCATGCTTTGCTTCCAAGGCATAAAGCAAAAAGTGGCATGACCCATTAATAGAAGCAAATCAATTTGTCTCAAACTCTCAACACCATTTGGAATGATTTCAACATAAATCAGATAATAGATGGAAGTTAACTGCTTACAAGACGAGTTCCTAGTTACGGTTGACCAGAACATGTTAACTCGTACAATTCCACGTTACATCTGACCAGGGCAGAACACATAAATGTTCAAATTCCTTGTGGTGCACATCACAAGCCCCATGCACAATACACACAGAATGGAAGATCCTACAGCAAACAATCCATTCCGGCATATCAGCCACCAAAACATAACCATTGATACCTGCGGAGAAACCAATGTTGTCAGCCTTACCAGTATGTTTATCTGCACAAATCATATTATGCATTTTAAAGAAGTTTAACCCCATCTTGTCCACCACCAATGCACTTGTCTACAAGAATAAGTCGAGAAAACCAGTGAGATTCTAACGAACGGTCCAATAGACACGGAGAGGCACTAGTGAGATATATAGGTAAACACACAGCTGTAATTTCAGAGAAACAATTTGACGAACAAAACCATATCTACTGTAAGAACAAAGAATATTCCAATAGCAGTATATACTCTTTTCAGTTTAAACAACACAAACTCACTTATATGTTAAACTGAAGAACATGCACACTCAGAATATTAGTAGATAGGAAGAGAGAAGTTATCTGAAATTACTCTTAAGCTTGATTGATGCCGTATTGGATAAAATAAAATACAGCCATATTAATTAAATGTTAGCAAAAAAGTGATCATGACGATTCAGATAAAGATTATCTTTAGCCTAAACACTCTGGCACAAATAGACTTGTCACTTGTGCAGGACCTCTTCTAAATTGAAAAACTATTTTGTAAATATCTAACCAAGTTGCTCTTATTTTGACACAAGCACAGCAGAAGGACAGGAGTTGCGTTCATGAGATTAAATCTGTGAGATTGAGACAGGAGGAGCTAAGTTCATGTGGTTGAATCTGTGAGATCGAGACGGTTGCCGGTGTGCCGACCCGCACGTCGCATCTAGCGATCTGTTGGTACCGAGAAAGCAAGGCAAGTTGATAAGCTACTATTTTTCATGTAGGCATATAACATATATGGCAAGTTCTGGAGATCAAGCAAACTAGATGTCGTTGTCTTGCCTCTTTTGTTCTACAAGCATGCAAGCCTCAATCAGCTCAAGCGTTTCAAGAACAAAAAAAGACAAGGTAAAACGTGCTCAGCTTGATTATATCCACGAGACCAACAAAAGCTGAGTCAGAGCAACCCCCGTGCACAAACTCCAGTCATCAAAACCCATGCAATGTCCAGCAAGCACCTCCCATTACCGTGAACTAGACGCGGTGTCCAACTGCTACCGGCGTCATGGACCAAAGACGCTATCGACTCTACAATTACTTTGTTAGCTGCGCACATTGCCGAGAGCACCTACGGCAAAGCGGCACCAACGATCAGTCATTGACTTTCTATTACTGACTCTTTAAAGTACAGTCCGCCCTAAGTGATGATTGAGATTTACAAAGCCATCATGCCATTGTGAAAGACCATAGTGGAGCCATTGTGAAATACCTTAGTGGATTACTGGTGATGGCCATATGTTATTCTGTTCCGGCATCCTATCTAGCTTAATTTAACCCTTAAAGAGCTAATAATACACAGGTCAGTTGACCACCACAATCCAATTTCACTCGTTTTATATCATAACCTTGGGCTGGCGGTCTTGTCAGAACCTTCTTCAGTATGCTTGTCCGTGTTACTGTCTGAGTTAACTACCAAGCACACTCATCACCTTGGGCTAGGAAACTTTTATTTTATCTTTCATGGATGAGATGAAACACTCCAATTCATATGCCACTCTGATTACACTTTGTCCCACTGAACCTGTCCTTGCGCCTTATGAGATCTTCATGTTTGCTTTTAACACACACAAAAATGTCAAGTTAATGTGTTGCAGGTTCTTTCCATTGCTTTTAGCCATGAAAAAACTGTGCAAAATTGAGATTTATGGTGACCATAGTGGATTAGTGGTGGCGGCCATAAGTTATTCTATTCTAGCATCCTATCCAGCGCAAGAAAATATATCTAGCTTAATTTAACCCTTATTAAAGAGCTTAAAATACACAGGTTCAGTTGACTATGCTCCAAGGACTGCTCAGTTCACCTATAACAGCATAGACATAAAACTGTAAGGAAAGAAGACCCTAATGCGCTTACTTACCAAAACTTTCTCAGCTTTGCGCACAAACTGCTCTGATTAGATTGCCGAGGTCTTCCACCTGGAAGTAAGACGCAAATCAAAATTAGGAGGCCAAAAGTGATACAATAAGCACACAGTCAGCTTTGCGCACATACATGGGGAACTAGGCGACGACAGATCCGAGGCCGCCGTCGGAAAGGAGCCAGTCGACGCCAACACCGCCATGGAGTGACGTGGAACTGGGAAATCAATTGGTCACTTCTTCGCCGGAGCGACGGCCTGGTTCAGCCATATTTCCATGTATTAATTATCTGGCTTCAATGGACATTCATGGGCCTTCTTGATAGAGATCACCTGTGTAGGATCCTCCTCTCTGGCAACTTTGTCCTTCAGTTCAAAATGCATCTCTAGAACAAGGAAAGGCCGTGTCAGTGAAGAATACATGCATAGGTCCAGGAAGGACAAGGTCGATTGACATTATGGAAGCAACGAAATATAAAATACACAACTAGCTCTCAAGACATGCTACATCATAATAATCTACTTAAATGTGTGAGATCGTACAAGGACACATCAGTTCTGCACATACTCCCCAAAAACATACTCTTGTAGCATCATTTCTGAACAGGAGTGGCATGATAAGGAGCATGAAAAAAATTTATTTTTCAGAATAATCTTCCTGTGGATGTGCTGCAAGTCATTGCCTTTTCCATTGTTGAGTGATTAAAATACAGTCCCACCAAGGGATGAGAGATTTACAAAACTTTCATGCCATTGTGAAATACCATATTGGAGTCATAGTGAAATACCATAGTGGATTAGTGGTGGAGGTTATATGTTATTCTGTTCCAGCATCCTATCTAGCTTACTTTAATCGCTGAAGAGCAAATAATACACAGGTCCAGTTGACATTTTTGCAAACACAAGAGTCAGAACCTTGGGCTGGCAGTCCTGGTCAGAACATTCTTTAGTATGCTTGTAAGTGTTACTATCATAGTTAGACTACCAAGCACGCTCATCACCTTGGACTAGGAAGCTTCTGTTTTATCTTTCATGGATAAGATGAATCACATCGAAATTACACATGTGTTTACTTAGAGCTGACAGCAACTATGTAAAATTCATCAAGGTGTAGTATTACTTACATCAGCTATGTTTTGATAGATTTCGTTTAACAATCTTCTTGCATGGGATCCACATCATTGTTTTCCACCAGTGGTGGATCTATATCTTCTTGCACCAACTCTGTCGACGGAGGTTCAGTCCCCGGGATTGGTTCTTCCTGTGTGGCTCCATCTGCAGCAGATAATGAGCAATGATATATCATTAGAATATCTGAAATACAGGTTAGGGGTCCAGACAAGTACACTTCTAACCTAAGATTTGCGTATGTGCACTTCTATTCTGGCATGACTTCTTCCACTGGCGGTTAATGCAGTTGCAACCCTCTCCTTCAGTTCAAAAATGCATCTCTAAAACAAGGAGAGGAAGTGTCAGCGAAGAAATACATAGGTCCAGAAAGAACAAGGTTGATTGACATGGTGAGAGAAAGCACAACTAGCTATCAAGACATACTGGAGCATATAAATTAGAGTGGCATGATAAGGAGATGGTAACTCCTTTACACAGGCATACTTTTGAAACCTTATAAGATCTTCATGTTTGCTTTTAAAAAATATGTCAAGTTGATGTGCTGCAGGTTCTTGCCTTTGCTTTTAGCCATGAAAAAAAGTTCAATATTGAGATGTATGAGGCCATCATGCCGTGGTGAAATACTATAGTGGAGTAGTGGTGGTAGCCATATGTTATTCTGTTCTAGCATCCTATCCAGAGGAAGAAAATATATGTAGCTTAATTTGACCCTTAAAGATCTAATAATTCACAGGTTCAGTTGACCATGCTCTGAAGACTGCTCGACTCACCTGTAATAGCACGTAAGTAAACCCTGACAGATGAAAGAAGCTTACCCTAAGGCGGTTACTCACCCCAACTTTCTCAGCTTTGCGCACAAACTGCTCGAAGGAGTACTAAGGGATCAAGCGAGAATGCCAGTCCGCGTAAAGCTTGATCAGATTGCGAGGTCCTCCACCTGGAGGCAAGACACAAACTCAAAATTAGGAGGCCAAAAGTGGTCAAAATAAGCACATGTATACACTGAGCAATAGCAGGTTGTAATCTTTGCTCATATGCAACACGTGCAAGCTGTACTCGTCTCTCTAAATATTTTGAATTTTGGTGCTGCATATGCAGTAAATTACTGAACAATTACATGGGTTATCTAGTTCCCTGTCTTTTACAAATACTGTTGTTTGACTGGTTTTTACAAATATCACATCGATTTGAAAGAACAAAACAGGTACTAAAATGGAACAGACCAATGCACTGCAGCTAACATATATGACAAGAACGAGCAGCATCAGCATAAGCATGCAACTGGATAACAACTGCCCACGTAGAAAGTAAAAGGTGAATTATTGTCCTCCGGGTGGAGTTGATTGGCAGCAAGCATATCAAATAACTAATGATCTTTAGATTCAAGATTTCAGGGTATGTTACTACGAGATAATCCCCTAGGATCAGCACTGTAAACTTATTCAATAGTTCCATTGTAACTATAGAATGTTGATGCGCTTTAGTGCTGGTTATTTCTCCAAATGTTCCTTAAATAGAGTCGCAAGAGACAGTTTAGACAATTAAAGTGAGAATATTTTGCAAGGCGTGAGATAATAAGACTGTAACAAGGATGGAAAGCATGGTACCTCAGGGGAAAATTCAACAACATTGCCCACAGATGATGAATCAAGTGGTACAATATCCAAGGCATGGGTTCACCTGTCATGGCTGCATGGGATCTTTTTGTTTTCTTTATCAGAAAAAAGGTCAATTAGAAAGAATACCAGTTCAATGAAGCATAAATGTCAAGCAACCCGCATGAAGACAGATCAGTGTATATGCCGTCAATCAAACCTAGAACAGATAGTTGCAAAGGAATAAAAAAAAGGCGTAGCAGGATCAGCTATGTCATGATCAAGCTCCTATAGAATTTATCTAGCAACCCTATCGGTTGGTGCTTGTCCTACAAGAATATGCGATGAGCAATGTTATACTGTACACAACACAATTTCGCATGCATTATATCGTACAAAACTAGTGCACGAAGGATATGACTAGTAGTACTTGAGCAAATAATTGTGCTCAGAAACCTTAAGAAAGAAGGTCAACTTAGTGTCTGTGCAACAAATAAGAACACGAGATATGATCGACGAGAACGACATACCCTGTTTTAAAAGTTCCGCATTCCCTAATTTATCTCCTGCTCCCGCTGCAGATCATCAACTCTGACCCCGGCTCCTGTAAGTTCCGGGGCACCTCGGTGTCACCCTGTCGGTCAATTGAAAGCGCCGGACTTCTTAGCGAGCCTTTGCTGCAGAGTACCATGACATCCGGTAGAAAGTTAGACGCCAAAGAGGAAGCATTAACTGGACGATAGGTTGAGCATCGATAGGATCTATTAGTGTGCGAGATCATAGAACACATTCACGGAGCGGCAGAAAACGCCGAACCCCGCGGCGTGCACGCAGAATCGCCCGGCCATTTTGCAGGCTCGCAGGCGGGAGCAGGGGAGGGGGAAGGGGCGCTTACGGATCTCGTTGGCGGCCTGAAGGATCTGCTCGGTGTTGGTCGTCCCGTCGTCCGCCGAGCGAGGCCGGCCCCCGCTTCAGACTGTAGCAGCGGCGGCAGAGGAGGGGAAGGCGCGATCTGAGAAGAGCGTCTCCACCACAGAAAATGAACTGAACTTTCCTGAGATACAAGACACATCGATACCTTTTATTAAGAAAAACCTCCATTAATTATTATTTTTATCTTTAACATGCAATACATTATACATTTTTTTAGCCAACCAAATCTCCATGTCATCCCAACATTCATTAAACTTAATATTTGCTTGCATGCAACATATGCACATCATCTACTTTTCATCCATACAGTTGTACACATCACTAATGTTTAAAAATCAAAAAAAAAAACATTAAGCCTTTAGATAGTTGTGATCAATTGAGTTTTTCATATTTCTACAAACAACTTTATATATCATGTATTTAATATGCCTTTATTGCACAATAAAATTCTTAAAGAGATTTTCGTCGCAAAACACCGGGTATCTTTTCTAGTTGTTAATAACGACAGAGACCATAAGCAGCGGCACTGCAGTTGAATTTTTGGACTTCTCGGGTGGCTTCTAGGTCGTGGACTGTTGAAACCCAAAATAAATGTCTAGCTTAATCCTCGCTTATTTTCACTAAGAACCAACCGCGTAGTACAATTTTAGAAGCTGCCTCGAAGGTGTTTCCTAGGCTTTTGCAACGAGAAAATTGCACATAACACCAACATTTGGTTACATTGTTGCACAGAACACATAAACAAAACACCTTTTGTGGCTAGGCCTAGTTTTTCATCTAATAAGGTGCGACAAGACAATAAAGATGATTTAGAGCCTTAACACCTTATCTAGCATGTGGGTCCATATTGTTATACCGTATACCACATTTATACGGTAATTTTCTTGAAAGGCTAGAAAACATAGGGATCATGCACGTATATATATAAAAAACAATTGTGCATCAACAACCAGCTTTATATGCTTATAAGAAAACTAGCAGATACGATTCAGGACGCATCGAACATCAGCCCCAAATACTAGTTCGTAATGTACAGGGCACGTTTAGAAGATTCTTTTCTATGCGAGACAGCAATAGCATAGGAACATCTTTCAAGCACCTTTCAGTCAAATTACATGTATTAAACAGAGCATACACACGACCCAATCTCGTTTGAACCCGGAAACTGATTGCACGGGCTAAGATGAGCATATTTGCAAGTCTGGGTCGGATACGGTACAGACCATGGCTATGTAGAGTGTACGCAAGGTACTCTACCTCTACGTGAGGGATACAATAGAGACTAGAGAGTCATGGACCCACATGTCAAATACTTGTGAAGGCTCTAAATTAAATATTTGGGCTAGCTGCAACTATTAGACAAAATCTGGGGTATGTTTT
Source organism: Poa pratensis (assembly GCA_947311845.1). NCBI lineage: Eukaryota > Viridiplantae > Streptophyta > Magnoliopsida > Poales > Poaceae > Poa > Poa pratensis. Next base: position 1,121,634 of record CAMZMU010000078.1, on the reverse strand, counting down.
AAAATGTGTTTTGTTTCTGTGTTCCGGATAACAACGTTATCAAATATCGGTCTTTTGTGCAATTTCTCTTCTGTAACTGACGGACGAGCTGTTATCTGAAATGGGACATATTGTTGAGACTATTCACGGCCAAATTGCCACCGCACACCAGAATCGTTTTGCTCTACGGCAGGGTCGTAGAGCAACTCAGGATCGATCGATTTTGAAAGGATGGAGCAGATTTAGTTAGCTACGGTGAGAATCAGAACAGGATGAAGAAAAATAAATCAGGATAGGACAGACATATCAAAACTCAACACAGAAGAAAAAAAATTAGCCTAGTATGTGATTTTCGCTATCTAGCCATATATCAAAATCAGGGTATTGCATACATATAAAAACTCAACACACTCAAAACATCATAACAAGAAAAGAAGTCTCCAGACAGTTTGTAGAAGTTTTTGTCCACCACATTTTCTCCCGACCAAAATCCATAAGCTAGTTAAAGCATCTCCAACCGGTCCCCCAAAGTCTCCCTATTTGTCCCGATGAACACTTCCGGCAGGAGAGAGTGAAAATACTCTACCCAATTGGTCCCCCCAAAGTCTTCCCGTGTGTCATGGTTGTCGGCTCTCCCCATAGTCAGCCCATATATGGTCTGAATATGAAGGTCTTCGGGTTGTCCGTTTGGCCCACTCTGTACCACTATTTCCATTTATTTTTCTTTCGTTTGTCTTTCTTTTATTCCTCTCTCCTTCTCCACCAATCACATGCACCTGTCATGCAACTGACCGGACAATTATGGGGGAAATGGTTGAAGACATACAATTTTTAGGTGCCAAAGCGGACACGTCCAAATGGACAAAGGGCACGGCCTAACGGCGCGCCTAACATGTGCAAATTTTACTCACCATGGTTGGAGATGCTCTAAGAGAGAAGCGAGAGAGTAAGGAAAGTTGACACTATTCAAGCAGCGTATGGAAGCGAGGCTGATCTGGCATTTTCGATCAGGCATCTCCAACGGCTCTCCCAACCGACAACGTGTGTCCGTCCATGTCCGCACGGACAACGGGCACGGCCTAACGGCGCGCCCCAAATGGATAAGAGTTCGTGGACATGTCCATTTTGCCCTATTTCGGGTCCAAACTTGGGTTGTCTTTGGGATGGAGCGGAAAGCATCCGTGTCTGTCCTTTCCCTCTCCGCCCCCTCCCGGCAGAGACGCATTCCCCATCCCCAACCCCGAGTCCGCTCCCCTTTCTCAGTCACGGTGTCTCCGCTCGTCCATTCTCGCTGACGTCCCCTCTCGACCCGCTAGCCTCCACGCCGGCATCCCGGATCTGTTTGCCAGGCCGCGGTTGGATGCAATTGGTGGCCCCGAGGAGCTTTGGCCGTGTTACCTCACTCGCCGACTCTCGCATCGCCGCGGACAAGTAACCCACGCCGACGCAGCGGGAGGTGTGGTTCACGCCTACCCTCCTAGATTAGGCCAGGGAAGCTGCTAATAGGTCGTCGTTGGCTCGGCCTCGCCGGTCAACTTTCAGATGAATGCCCACCATACATCCAGGGGTATTATCTTGCTGACTGCATCTACCCTCCTTGGTATACATTTGTGAAGACAGTCCACAATGCTGAAGGGGAGAAAAATCATAGGTTTGCTCAACAAGAAGAGGCTACTAGGAAGGATGTCGATCAAGCATTGTGCTCCAATCTCGTTGTGCTATTTTTGGCACTCTGCTACAACATGAAGCTCTAAAGGAACTGTGTTTTCAAATTTTGAGACGGTCCTGCTATGTACGATGTCTCTTGTGGAGGCGTCATGTCACGCCTACTGCTACTGGACTGAATGTGGTGCGCCAATGACCGAAAGCCGGATGTGGCTTCCAAATAGTGATTTGTCGTTAGCCAATCAAGTGGTGATGGTAGAGACGACTTCGACAACGAGTGTGCACTTCTACGGTAACAGAAGATCACTGATCAAGCAACATCGATGTTCACAATGTCGTGTCCTTATTGAAGGTACTGACTCGAGGTTTGGCTTTAGGGATGAAAACTAATCATCTGCTCATGTGTATGGCGATCCCATCTTGAATGTTTAACCTATGAGTTGTGTAGTTTTCGCTTATTTTTGTGTTTTACCGTAGCGTTAGTGCATATTGGTAGAGGTGTACTTTCGCGATGCATACAATTTCGATATGTGACTTTGTCTGTTTTTAATGATACTCGCTTCGTCCCAAAATATAAGGCTACTTAAATTTCGCTCATCAGCGACATACAAAATTGATCATGACTTATATTTATAATATGTCCACAAATTAGTATAATGATAAATGAAATGAAATAATTTAGCAAGACGAATCCAACGGTAGAGTTTATACACTCTCAGTCCATAGTATATATCATTGGTCAAAATTGATCATCAAAGAGCCGCACATAATTAGCGCGACTTATATTTTAGGAAGGAGGGAGTATATGCTTGTGTGACGGGTTCCCCTCCTTTAAAAAAAACTGGTACTACTACACAAAGAATTTTACGGAGTTAAAAGATATTTTCTTGGTAAGTGGTGATGGCGACTCACCAAGTCCGGTTTCTGGTTAACCCACACACTGGCACACAACACTTTGAAGCTCGGGTTCAAGTTCGTGCTCAAGTCTCGGGTTCGTATTCGTGGCCAGGTCCCGTGTTAGAATAACTGGAGATCGCCCTTGGCAATTTCCTGTGCTAGTGTTCGTGTTTCCCATCTGAATAATCGGAGATCGACGGTGGTAACTCTCGTGACTGGGCTCGTTTTATGTTCGGGTTCTCGTTCGTGTTCTCGTTCGGGTTCGGGTTCGGGTTCGAGTTCTGGCTCGTTCGTGACTGAGCAACTTGGCTCGTTTGGTATGGACACGTGTTTACGTGGCCCACTCACTTAGAAGCGGCTATATAAACTGCCTCCCCAACAGGAACCATTCGCTCACTTTCCCAGTCCACACAGATCAGAAGTTGCTAAGCTAGCTAGCTGCAATGAATGTGCAGGGGGTTGTGAAAGCGGTCGTGGAGGCGGACGGCGGCGACGGGAGGAAGCTGGCGCCCGCGCTGTATCTGTTCGGCGCCGCAGAATGCGCGGCGTCGCTGGTGATGGTGGTGCACAAGGTTCCTCCGGGCATCTTCCTCAAGCACGGCAAGGTGGTCCGCGACTCGTACTACGCCATTCTCGCCGCGGTGTTCCTCTTCGGCTTGGTGCAGGCATGGTTCGGCTACCGCGTGTCGTGTGACCTGGTGGGTTGGCGAGCGGCCGGTAAGAAGGTTCTCTGGCTCACGATCCTCCCTGCTGTGGTGCTCATTGCCCTCGGAGGAAGTTTCGCGTTTGCATAGTGCCGGCCGCGGCACTGCCATGGCCGATGTTGCCTCTCGGCGCAGATCGGCGCTGGAGCGCGTTCGTGTTCATTGGCCTCGGAGGAAGTTTAGCATCTGCTGTCCCAATTTGTAGTAGTACCTGAATCTGAATGTCTCCTAAATTGTTGTTTCCAAGCCGTTCTGAATGTTATGTCCTAGTATTATGTATGCGTGTGGATCAGTGTGTTTGTGTTGTAATATTTTTTCAGTCTCAAGGATCTGGACTGAGGTATTGTCATTCCAGAAATAAAGGATATTGATCTATAAATGTTGGTGTGCTGTATTGTAATTTTTCAGTCTCAAGGATCTGAACTGAAGTAGTGTCATTCGCAGAAATTCAGGATATTGATGTACACCAGTTAACTCAGTCGATTGATAATCTTTCCGGCGATTTCTCCTCTATGTGTGGCCAACTTCGTTCTGATTCCATGGGCGCCGATGAAAGGTGGCCATGCATGGTTTGCCTCCCGACGCAGATCAGCGCTGAACTGTTCGTGTTCATCTTGCTTGCCAGAATTCCTGCGTATACTGCTCAGATCTCGTGCTTGTGTCTCGTTTCGCTTTCCCCTATATTCGTTTGCGAGTTCGTGTTCTTGTAATTTATCTGACATGACTCATGTTCGTGTCTGCGTTATACTGCCGACCGACGACATTCTGAATGTAACAGGATTGCTAATGCGAAACATTTTCAGTTCCGGTCCGGTTTCCCTTTTCATCTTCGTTTCCGTGTACCTGTCTCCTGTTATAAGGAGTTTTTTTTTAACGGAGTTATAAGGAGTATGATTTATCTCTAAGCGATGCAACGATGTGTTTTCCCGTTCCCGTGTCCGTGTGAGTGTTCGGGTGCGTGTTCGGTTTCGTGTTCGGGTTCGGGTTCGTGGTAGTATTTCTGGCCTGCCTCACCCAGGGTTTCGTGTTCGGGTTGTTCGCCATTTTTTTTTTTTTTTTTTTGGACAATCGCCAGATTCCCCTGCCCCGTAGCCAAGCACTTATGCAGTCTCCCTGGGCTGTGATCTTGAGTCTCCTGTGTATAACCCAGCCCAGCCCATTTTGTTTTTCATTTCGCTACGAGAAAGAATCGTGACTTATGAGCGGCTCGATATAAATTTGTTTTTCATTTCGACTCGAGATTGATTCGAGAATAATTAAGTTGACAACAATATTCTTTTTTCGATAGAAGTGATCTTATATTGTTTAATTAAGCATTAAACCCAACTTCCGCATAACTATGAGGCAGCCGACAATAGTTCAGTAGCAGAAACGCAAAAATAGAGGAGTTACGTATCAAAATTGTAGAAACGTCTAAGGTGTTGGAGGACTGATCCGCAAATTATGCTGTCATCCATGTAGGGATCTCGCCGCATACTCCAATCTTATACACACCAACGTAAACAAGTCTCGATTCTCCATACGTTGCAATAGAGAGCATAAACGAGTGTGGTTGTACTCATTTAGATAACGTGCGTGAGAGAACATTTTTTATCATTAGAAAGTTTGTCATTTCTATACAACCAAAGCGACCATATAATGGCTACGCTGCCACCCTAATAAACTGTTTAAACCTATAATCCACAACATTCAGTAAATTGCCAAAAATATTAGCAATGTTTGTTGGTGGGTATAGGATAGAATCTATGGATGATTGATATAGAACCAAACAATTTGCACTCGAAGAATAAGTGTTTTATAGTCTCGTCCTTATGGCAAAAGACACATTTTTTACTTCATATGAACGCCACTAGTCATAGTGATAGCTACACACGCGCTTATTAATCGACGCGTGTCAAACGACCGTTATGTTACGGAAGGTGCATGCGGTCACAATGCATGCATGGTCGCACATCTCTCTCTTTTCTCTCTCGGAAAAAGTCCAAAATGAACCTTGAACTTATAGACAAAAGCTAAATCAAACCTTGAACTTTGAATCCTCGAAATCGGCACTCTGAACTTGTCAATCCCGGTCTATTTTAGACCCTAGACCAGTTTGGCTCGTAATAAATAAATAATTTCTAAATTCAATAATTCATCGCTCTCAATGACAAAGAAGGCCCACTTGTCATCCCAATAAAAAAATCAACATCTCCTTCCTTCAACACCCCCGCCCTGCCTTGTCGAATCCTTCCCCATCTCGATGGGCTCGCCGGCGGAGGAGGTGGATCGATGGCGGCGGCCGGTGACGGGGAAGAACCGCCGGAGGGAGCGACCTCTTGACTTGATTGACAGAAGCTAGACTCTGTAGCAACTCATATCAAGCTGCTAGTCTGGACCAATAAGATCTCTTCTAAACGTCACATTTGGAGGAGAATCCTCCAACACTTGAGATTTCATGATTAGTTTAATTCTTGTTATTGTACTAATGAATTGCTCACTGTTTTTCGTGGCCTAAGAGCCATACTTTCTTAGGCGGTAAAGCCCGAATAAAGAGCCGAGGCTCTGATACCAATTGAAAGGATCATATTGCCACCTAGAGGGGGTGAATAGGTACTACTCCAAATTTTAATTCTTTTTTAATTAAGACTTGACACAAAAGTTAAATTCTCTAGATATGCAACTATGGTGAATTTACCTATATGACAAACAAGCAAGCAAGATACACAACAAGTAATGCGGTAAAGGAGAGAGGTAACCAAACCGAAGCACGCAGAGACAATGATGTATTCCCGAGTTCCTCCTAGTTACGGGAGTATGTCTCGTTGGAGGGGTGTGAGCTTCAGCACAACAGGCTTGCTCAACGCCATGATACGTCTCAAACGTATCTATAATTTTTGATATTCCATGCATGTTTTATATCAATTGCTACATGTTGGAAATTTACAGCGTACCATAGTGAACATTCAGTGATGCACATCACAATAAAAAGCGACACAAGTGGTAAATAAAAGAGTGCTGAGATTGTTCATTGTCTGTTTGTCTTGTTGTTTGAATATGGGCTTGTTCCATATCCTGGGACAAGAGGTACCCCAGTTGACGCTCTTGATGATACTATTTTACTTACAATGATATTTAAATTGAACTTGCTTTGTTTCCCAAGTTGAGTAGCACATGGTGTAGGTACTCGTATTCAAGGGGCATGAGATTTTCAACCCATACTTTGTCAAGCACATTACTCATATTTGCTTTCACTTTAAACTTAATCATTCAAGATGCTATGATAGGGCAATGAGAGCTTGACACCAAGGAGTACCATATTACAATCATTAACTTAAGTAGAAGCATTTGGAAGTTAGATGAACTTATTGCATGCTTTACCTCTACTCAAATATCTTTCCAAAGTGTCCACCTTATTCAGATTTCCATCTACACTCTATGACCATTATAGGATGTTCTTACTTATCATTATGCATACTTGAAGTCCATAGTACTTTTTCATTTATGTTACACTTTGTGAATTATCATTGAACATCCATACATTGAATATTTGATATCGCTTCATAAACTATCTTGCATATTGTTACATCTTATTAAGAATGAACCATTTGACTCTATGTAGCAATAGTAATCATCTTTGATATTCATTGATAATATTGAAATGTAAAGTCCATGTTAGTTTTATCACCTTCATACTCGAGGACGAGCATGGGTTAAGCTTGGGGATGCTGATGCATGTAAAATGCATACATGAACTTTGCATTATTTTATTCATATTTCCATCATATTTGCATCATATAAGGGTTATATTATTGATTTATAATGATTTTGGGAATAATTCACAAGTTCCCCTATTTTTCTGGAATTAACCCTGCGCAGGCAGAAAACCCTATTTTCTATATTTTGATGTTTCAGGGACCCAAACGAAGTCCAAATGACTTGCAATTTTAGGAGCATCAATATTTGGAAGGAAGAAGACCTGTGAGCGAAGGAAGCAAACAAACGGAGGTCCGAGGACAAAAAGGGGGTGGCCCACGCGGCCACAGTACCTGGCCGTGTGGGACCCACCATCTTGGCCCTCGAGGCTCCGTTGCCGTCGATCTTTTCTCCACCGACTTCGTCTTGACCTAAAACCGACTATAAAAATAGTCCTCGAGGCTCTTCGGAGAGGAGCGCCGCAGAAACACAGAAACCACGAAATAGAGATCAGGAGCTGCAGATTGGAGGGGGAAAACTCCGGTGGGGCGCTGCCGGAGAGGTCTCCACCTTCTCCAACGACATCTCCATCAACTCCATGATGAAGAGGGAGTAGTCCACCCCTGGACTATGGGTTTGTGGAAGTAACTTATGTATCTCTCTCTCTTGTGCTTCACTAATTAGCACCGTATGAGCTGCCGAACATGATTACGGTCATCTATGTAATACCTTTGTGGTGCATCTTTATGAGTTAATATATGTGTGAGATTGCAATTGTTTTACTTCAGTTATGAAAGTAGATGCATATTATGTACCCCGTTCTTCTTAACTGGTTATGACCAAGCATGTTTATGAGAGCGTGTGAGGGGGAACGTGTGCATTAGATGGAGTAACGGGGGGTGGCTAGTGCGGTGAACGTGAGAGAAAGTTCCGCGATCCACTTGGGTGTTTTACCTTACTTTGTTGCCTCACTAGGGATAAAAAGAAATACCTTGCTACCGGAGATGTGGGTGTGACCATGCCACTACTCCATGACTAGATCTAGCATGTTCTTATTTCAACTTCATGTCATGAAACTTATTGCTATGCTCTGATTTATCTTAATACTAAGGTGTTATGATTTAGTTCGCATCTTAGTGGAGTATAAGAGAGATTAATAACCAAAAGATCTCTATGTTAGGACGTGATGCCCATATGATTAATAACTTGTCATGAAACTTTGTTGCAATCTCATATGTTAACTTTTGTGTTCCATTGTCCACCACATCATTACAGAGAGAGTGCATTTGTGAACCCATGAACCCCGGTCCATTTTTAATCATAAGAAACAACTTTCCAACAACTTTCACCCACTTTTCATTTTCAGCCATAATTAAATCCGAAAATACAAAATTACTTTTGCATCTTTCATTCATCATATAAAACCCAAAAAATATAATTTATCATTGTTTCAATCATCCTTGCATATTTATTTACCATCATTGAATTTTTATTTTTTGTTTTGTATTCATAACTTACTCACACCTTGTGCTTGACAACCACTTGGTGAGGTTGAGGGCACAAAACAATTTATCTTTGTTTGTAGGTTTCCAAGGGAAGGATAAGGAGGTAAAGCTTCCACTACTGATTCCCCGAGAGTTCGATATAAACCCTCGAGTCACCTTCGTGGGGAAAATTGTCTTGCCCGTACTACACACTCTGCTATTGAGGTCTCAACCTATGCCTTTGAGGGCTATCAGTAACCTAATAATGCTATGTCCACGGTCATATGTACTTGTTTACATTACGCACATTACTTAATGCGATTATCCGTTGCTTGCAACTTAATACCAACGGGGAACTCGGATGACAACCTGGCGGTGGATTATTAGTCATAGATGCTGTTGGATAATGGTCTATGTATTTTGTCGTAATGCCCAATTAAATATCATAGTAATCATCATGTCATATTTATGCATTGTCATGCGCTCAATATTTGTCAATTGCCCAGCTGTAATTTGTTCACCCAGCATGTTAGCTATCTTTTATGGAGAGACACCACTAGTGAACTGTGGACCCCGGTCCATTCTTTTACATTGATTAAACAACCACAAACTGCAAACTGTTCCTTTTCATTCTCTGCAATTTAATACTATTTTTTCGCACCATACGTTTAATCCTTTGTTTTCAGCAAGCCGGTGAGATTGACAACCTCACTGTTTCGTTGGGGCAAAGTAGTTTGATTGTGTTGTGTGCAGATTCCATGTTGGTGATCGAGAAACGGCGCCACCAACAACCTTGTGAAGTGCTACTGCTCCTACTGGTCGATTAAACCTTGGTTTCATACTGAGGGAAAACTTGCTGCTGAACTGTATCATACCTTCCTCTTGGGGTCTCCCAACGAACTTGTGCAATAAGTAGCAAGGAGTTTTCTGGCGCCGTTGCCGGGGAGAGGAGTATTTCTGCAAGGGGAGTTTCACGCTTCCAATCTCTTTACTTTGTTTTTTCTTGCTTAGTTTATTTTATTTTATCTTGTTTGCTTTCAATTATCAAAAACACAAAAAAAAGTTACTTGCATCTAGTTTATTTTCCGTTTATTTTTTGTTATTTCATCATGCTTCTCCCTAAGTATACTCAAAAAGACATATCTGTGGGTAGTGGATCTATCATTGGAAGAGATAACATTGAGGAATTCTTTAATCACGTTAGTAGGGTTAAAGATTTTGAAGATAGATCCTTGGTAGAACTTGCTCCAAATTATGAAATTGCTACAGCTTCTCTAGTTCACATGTTGGAAGCTCGGTTTGTCAATCTTAGTCCTATAATGCAGTACATGTTTCTAAAACTTCATGATATGGAAGAAGGTGAAAAGAAAGATTTTGTTTTATAAACCCTACTTAAAGAATTTGGTGATGTTGCTAGGGAAGATAGAAAAGTTTTTATTAAATATAAGATGCTTGGGTATTATATTGATGTTGTTAATACACTTGAAAAACTTGAAAAAGAGAGGCTTAAGTATACTAAAGAAACCAAATGTGAGGGGGAAGTTAAGATACCAATACCTTTTAAGCTTATAGGAATGCAAGAGGCACTAGAAAAGAATTTTGATTGGATTGTTCCTGAAAACCCATTTGATGAATATGATGAGCCTGAAGGTATTGAAAGGGGAATTCTGAAACCTACATAGATAAGATACAATGCATTGTTGAGAAAACTTCCGACCTTTCTTTGGATGCTTCTTCACTTGGTAATACTTGATGCATGCTTTGTGCCTAGCTAAAAGGCGTTAAAGAAAAGCGCTTATGGGAGGCAACCCATTTTTTATTTTTCTGCAATTTTTCTTTATTGAGTCAAGGTGTTGTTTACTTCTGTAGCAACTCCTTTGTATCTTTATTTTCTCGCATTGTTGTGCCAAGAGTAGCCTCTAATGTTAAGATGATGCTTAATTTTGATTGCTGCGCAGAAACAGATTTTTGCTGTTCACTGTACGAAATTCCTAAAATCACCAGATTGTTAGTTAAATATGAAAAAATTTGTGCGTAATCTTTATGAATGTCTGAATCTTTCATTAGTTCAAAGTTTTTTGATCTGAGCGTTGTAAGTGCCCGAAAAAATTCGTTTGCGGACTGTTCTGTTTTAGACAGATTATGCCTTTTTATTTTGCATTCTCTCTTTTACTAGTGTTGAGTGAAATTCTTTTTTGGGTGGAAGAGCTTCACATAACATCAGTGGCAGTAGCTAATGTTTAAAGTAACAAGTCATATTGCGTCTTTATAGAACATGTGAATTTTTGATTATGCACTAACCCTCTAATGAGATTACTTTGAGTTTGGTGTGACGGAAGTTTTCAAGGGTCAAGAGAGAAGGATGATATAATAGGATCAAGAAGAGTGAAGAGCTTAAGCTTGGGGAGGCTCCCATGGATCTCCCCAGCATATTTCAAGAAGACTCAAGCGTCTAAGCTTGGGGATGCCCAAGGCATCCCCTTCTTCATCGGCAAAATTATCAGGTCATCTCTAGTGAAACTATATTTTAATTCTTTCACATCATATGTGCTTTTCTTGGAGCGTCTGTGTGCTTTTATTTTCAGTATTGCACTTTTATTTTCAATAAAGCTTGACTGGACCCTAGCATTCTTGATTGGGAGAGAGACACGCTCCGCTTTTTCATGAGAATACTCCTATTCTTCACTTATATTTGTTGAGTATTCATATCTAGCGCTGTTCAGCTTTTAGCTCTTGTTTTCATGTATCTCTTGTCAGAGCTATTAGCTTTCTTTTGTAGAAAGTACTCTCTTGCTTCACTTATATTTGTTTGGAGAGTGGTTGATAAATTGATTGGTGTTTGGTTGGTACAAAAATGTTGCATGTGGTAATTGGTATAAGGAAAAACTTGCTTAATCTTGTAGATCACTAATTTGGATAACTTGATGCTTGTCAATTGTTTTGAGTTAACAAGTAGATCATGATTAAATTTTGCATCATGTAGTTAAGCCTATTAGTGAAGAACTACCGTAAAGCTTGTTGAAATTTGGTTTGCATGAGCGTATCTCTAAGGTCTAAATATTTTCTAATAAAAGGGTTTAGTTAACAAGGAAGACGGTATGGAGTATTATAATGTTTGCAATATGTTTGTCATATAGAACTTGATGTACGAGTTGATATTCTTGTTTGCTTACATAACCTTGCTAGTCTAAACTCTGTACTGAGGGAATGCTTCTCGTGCATCCAAATCCTTGAGTCAAAATCCATGCCATTTGTGTCCACCATAACTACCTATATGTGGTATTTCCTTGCCACTCCAAGTAAATTTTTCATGTGCTACCTTTAAATTATTCAAAATGTTATTATTCCTTTTTGTGTCAATGTTTACTAGCTCATGAGGAAGTAGTGGGTTATGCTTTATTCTATTTGTTAAACAGATTTTTACACCTGGACTAGTGGCATATACATTCGCTTATCCAATAACTTGCAAAAAGAGCTGGCAACGGGGTGCCCAGTCCCAATTAATTACAACTTTAAACAATTAATTCTCTTCACACTTTTGCCCTGATTTATCAGTAAGCATTGACAAACAGTGAAATACCTGCGTGTGTAAACCAAAGAGAAAGAGGGATGATCTGCCTTGCCGGTAGAAATAACGTCCTTCATGGGAGTCGCTTGATACGTCCATTTTGCATCACTATTTTATATCATAATTTACTGTTATTCATTGATATATTTCTTATTAAGATGTGTTACTTATGTTATTTTGTCTTATTTTGCATGTTTGATGATTATTGGATGATTATCTGCCGGAGTCAGATTTCAGCTGGAAAAAGCACCATCAGGACACTATATTTCTGGAGCTCCAAGAATATTTCCAAGAAGACAGATGTTACTATTTTATCAGAAGATGGAGCTAGCCAAAAGGGGAGGCTGAGATGGGCCAGGAGGGGCCCACACCACACCTGGGCGCGGGCCCCACCTTGGCCACGCCCTGGTACGGTGTGGTGTCCCTGGCCCACTCCAGGCGCTCCCCCTTCGCGTACTTCATCCCCCAGAAACCCTAAGACACGGGGGTTGGACAAGAAAATATTCCGCCGCCTCCACGAGGCGGAAACAACAGAGAGAGAAAAAGCTCTCCGGCAGGGAGAAATCTGCCGGGGAAATTCCCTTCCGGAGGGGGAGATCATCGCCATCCTCATCGTCATCGTGCTGGACTTCATCAGGATCATCATCATCATCATCTCCATCATCGTCACCACCATCACCGCTACACCATCTCATCCCGCTGTAACATTTAGGGCTATACTTTGTCTAGTTCATAGGGGAGACTCTCCCGGTGTTGATTACTCTTTGTGGTTGATGCTATTGAGTTTTATCGGTGAATTGACGTATATGTTCAGATTGTTATTCATCATTACATCACCTCTGATCATGATCCATATGATGTCTTGTGAGTAGTTTGTTTAGTTCTTGAGGATATGGGAGAAGTCATATTGTTAGTAGTGGAACTATGTTGAGTAATATTTAATGGTTTGATATTTAAGTTGTGGTGTTATTCTTCTAGTGGTGTCATGTGAACGTCGACTACATGACACTTCACCTTTATGGGCCTAGAGGAATGCATTGTGTATTTGGTTGCTAATTGTGGGGTTGCCGGAGTGACAGAAACCTAAACCCCCGTTAGTATACCGGTGCACAAGGGAGCGTAGGATCTCAGAGTTTAAGGCTGTGGTTAGATTTATCTTAATTACTTTCTTGTAACTGCGGATGCTTGCAAGGGGTATAATCACAAGTATGTATTAGTCCAAGTAAGGGCGGTGCATTAGCATAGGTTCACCCACACAACACTTATCAAAACAATGAAGATTAATCAACTATGTGAAGCGAAAGCACTTGACTAAATTCCCGTGTGTCCTCAAGAACATTTGGTCATCATAAGTAAACCAACCGGCTTGTCCTTTGCTCTAAAAAGGATTGGGCCACTTGCTGCAATTATTATTATTGTCTTTTATTTACTCGCATTTTATTTATCTGCAATATCAAAAACTCCTAAAAACTTGTCTACTAGTATTTACAGTGAAACCTTTACCGAGACTCCTTGTCAGCACCTTCTGCTCCTCGTTGGGTTCGATACTCTTATTTATCAAAAGTACTACGATACACCCCCTATACTTGTGGGTCATCATCGCTCTTAAAAGTCTGTTTAACAGGTAGAATACTGTTTTCATCCGCTACCATTCGTTGACAATTAACAAAGACCTCTCAAAACTAGACACTCCTCCATGGTATGTGATTGATGGAAGACACCCGAGGATTCGGTTAGCCATGGCTTGTGTTAGCAAGGTTGGGAGGAGTGTCAATTATTTTATGCAATCTCTATATGATTTCAAAAACTTAAATGCTCTAGCACATGATTTAATCCCTGCTTCCCTCTGCGAAGGGCCTTTCTTTTACTTTTATGTTGAGTCAGTTTTCCTATTCTTTCTGTCTTCCACAAGCAAACACTAGTGTCAACTTTGTTACAACATTTGTTATATGCTACATATTGGACTTATTATATTGCTTTATGTTGACATTATCCTTTAGATAAATATGTTGAAAGTTGAAGCAAATGCTTAAACTTAATTCTTCCTTTGTGTTGGTTAAATACCTTTTATTAGAATCTATTGCTTTATGAGTTAACTCTTATGCAAAACTCTTTGATGCTTGTCTCGAAAGTACTATTCATGAAAAAGTTTAGCTTGTGTGATTCATTGTTTACTCATTATCTATTTGGTAGCAAACTATAGACCATTGACTTGGATCACTTCATTTATTTACATGTGCCTTACAATATTATATGATCAAGATTATGATGGTAGCATGTCACCTCAAAAATTATTTTGTTTTATCGTTTACCTCCTCGAGGACGAGCAGGAACTAAGCTTGGGGATGCTTGATACGTCTCAAACGTATCTATAATTTTTTATGTTCCATGCATGTTTTATATCAATTGCTACATGTTTTGCGTCTACTTTATGTCACTTTTATACATTTTTTGGTACTAACCTATTAACAAGATGCCGAAGTGCCAGTTCCTGTTTTCTGCTGTTTTTGTATTACAGAAAAGCTAGTCAGGAAATATTCTCGGAATTGGACGAAACTTCACGGAGGGACCTATTTTATCAGAACACGCCAGGAAGTCCAAAGGAGAGACGGAGAAGAGCCACCAGGGCCCCACACGCCACTAGGGCGCCCCCCCTCTGGCGCGCCCTAGGGTGGTGTGGGGCCCTCGGGGGTCGTCAGCCGCCGCCCTTTCGCCTACTTATTCCCCCCGACTCGAAAAACCTAAATACCCGAGCCATTATCCAAGAAAAGTTCCAGAGACGCCGCCGTCGTCAACCCTAGCTCGGGAGGGTCCAGAACCTCTTCCCGGCACCCTGCCGGAGAGGGGAATCGTCACCGGAGGCTTCTTCATCACCATGCCTGCCTCCGGAGTAATGCGTGAGTAGTTCATCCTTGGACTACGGGTCCATAGCAGTAGCTATATGGTTGTCTCTCCACTTTGTGCCATCATGTTTAGATCTTGTGAGCTGCCTATCATGATCAAGATCATCTTATTGTAATGCTACATGTTGTGTTTGCTGGGATCCGATGAATATTGAATATTATGTCAAGTTGATTATCAATCTATGCCCTATGTTATTTATGATCTTGCATGCTTTCCGTTACTAGTAGATGCTTTGGCCAAGTAGATGCTTGTAACTCCAGGAGGGAGTATTTATGCTAGATAGTGGGTTCATGTCTCCGGTAATCTGGGAGAGTGACAGCAACTTCTAAGATTGCGGATGTGCTATTGCTAATAGGGGTAACCTAATAATGCTATGTCCACGGTCATATGTACTTGTTTACATTACGCACATTACTTAATGCGATTATCCGTTGCTTCCAACTTAATACCAACGGGGAACTCGGATGACAACCTGGCGGTGAATTATTAGTCATAGATGCTGTTGGATAACGGTCTATATATTTTGTCGTAATGCCCAATTAAATATCATAGTAATCATCATGTCATATTTATGCATTGTCATGCGCTCAATATTTGTCAATTGCCTAGCTGTAATTTGTTCACCCAGCATGTTAGTTATCTTTTATGGAGAGACACCACTAGTGAACTGTGGACCCTGGTCCATTTTTTACATTGATTAAACAACCACAAACTGCAAACTGTTCCTTTTCATTCTCTGCAATTTAATACTGTTTTTCCACACCATACGTTTAATCATTTGTTTTCAGCAAGCCGGTGAGATTGACAACCTCACTGTTTCATTGGGGCAAAGTAGTTTGATTGTGTTGTGTGCAGATTCCACGTTGGTGATCGAGAAACGGCGCCACCAACAACCTTGTGAAGTGCTAGTGCTCCTACTGGTCGATTAAACCTTGGTTTCATACTGAGAGAAAACTTGCCGCTGAACTGCATCATACCTTCCTCTTGGGGTCTCCCAACGAACTTGTGCAATAAGTAGCACGCCACAAAGGTCTCACCCTATTCTCCGATGAACCGCACCACAAAGAATTGGTTCACCTTCAACTATTTGAATCCTTCAAGGTGGCATCCATAGCCTTTACAACAATCTTGGAGCACACACCCACAACTCAAATGGGGACTCCCAAATCAACACAAATCTGTCACAAGAACAACAAGTGAGTACAACAAGTGTCCTAGGTTATCCAAGTGGAAACCCTAGGCTTGAGTCCCTCAAGTGAATGAGGGGGGAAATCAAATCGCTTTGGTAGACTTGTAGATCTTGGCCTTCTTCTTCAATCCTCCGAGTATGAGCATGTTTGGGTGGAGGAATTGGGAGATCTAGGTGCTTGAAGCTTGCATTAATGGATGAGAGAGAATCTTGAAGCTTAATCTGGCTGGAGGCAGGTGGAGGGGTATTTATAGCCCCTCCCGAAAATCTGTCCGTTGCAATCTTCGGGGTTCGAATATTTCCGGGTTGAGTACCAAAAATTCCTAGTCTGGCCAGAAATCTCCCCCGCTATTTCCGACCGAGCCCTGTGAGGCATCAGAAGCAAAGCTTCCTGAAGATTTAGCCGAAAATCCAAGGTCCGGAAATATCCGGGCGTTGCACAGGAAATTTCCGGCCAGACCGGAAATCTCCAGCACTATTTCCGGCTGGCCACTGGGAGGCATTCGAAGCAATATATCTTAGTGACTTAGCTGAAAAACGATAGTCCAGAAATTTCCGGTCTTGAGGCCGGAACTTCCGGTGCGGGGAACAGGAATTTCCTGCCAAAAGACCAGGATTTCCAAACTCCCTCGAAGTGCTGCAACAAGCACATTCTCGTGCTCTCTCTTTTCCTTTTTGAACTGGCAACCGTGAAGCTGTAAAATAAGTTGATACCTGAAATTGTTTAGCACACTATTAGTACTCTAATTACGTTGTCATTAGTCACCAAAACTAGATGGAAGATAAATGCACTTTCAGTCTCCCCCTTTTTGATGAATGATGACAACACAATTAGAGGGATTTGTAAAATATAGGCAGGCTGCCCCTAAGTGTATGCATTATTAATTTTTTTGCATTTGAATACAAGATGCACACACTTTGGGAGAAGCTCCCCCTAGATTTTACAAACAAAACAAGTTCTCCCAAAACATGATAAGATTAGAGAACTAAGGAACTTGCTTCACAAGGTAAGACAACACAAGATACAAAGTTATTACAACACATAGTCTCACAAATGGTTCACATGTCTTACCACATGCACGAATAGAGTTCATCTGAAAGTAAATAAGATACCATAGGAGCAACAAGCATAAGAATCATCAAATGTAAAACAAGCTTGTGCTCCCGACCATGCAAATCCCCGAAGGCCTAATAGAGATACTTCTCCCCCTTTGGCATCGAGACGCCAAAAAGGTAAAAGACCGATGCTAGCACCCCAAGCATCACGCGTCAGGGTCAATAGGGTTGCCATCCTCGTCGAGATCAACATCTTCTGGAACTTGCATATTCCAGTCAATCTTTCCATTGTACCTAAACTTGTAGGGGATCTTCTTCTTGGGAGGCTTGGGAGCATCAGGAATCTTCATAGCTTCCATGATCTTGGACTGATTGGTCAGAATGGCATGCCTCTCCTCATATGCGGCATAGTTTTCCTTGTGGAGGCTGGTGGCCATGCGCGCACAACCCATGGACGGTTCTGAGGTTCGGCCTTCTTGACCTTGGGGTCACTAGGAACACGGGACCGAGAGCCACTCACAATGTGTCTTCCGGATGCACTAGCGCCAGAGTGATCCGGCATTTGGACCGGAAATATCCGGTCCATTTCCAGGTTAGAAAATGGTTCGGGACTTAGCCTTGCTGGAGCATTTGGGCACTGGAAATTTTTGATCTTAGGGCCCGACAATTCCGACCAAACACCACCAACAGTCTCCAGGTTTGAAACAAGGACATGAGTGATGGAATAGCAATGGTTATGGGATAAGAAGGATTAGGTGAGAACAAGTAACTGGTGAAAAGGATGAAAAATAAACGAAAACTGAAAAAACAAAGGCGAAACATTATCATTGTGCGCACAAAAACGTTTTGGGCCGGCCCACGACATGAAGCATGTAGGCGGCGCGAGGCGGACCGGCCGCCAACGTGTTGCTGTTGAGGCCCAGCCCATTTTGCGTAGTACAGTACTATCCAGTCCTAAAAAAATAAAAATAAAATCCAGGGATCCGGTTGTTCTGCCATGGATTCCCATCAGATCCAGGGCAGCCTCATCCGCATTCAGAATTAGCGTCCATCCGCCGCCTTTTCCGCCGGATCTAATGGAGCCGGCGGAAGACGCTTCCCTGGAGCCGCAGTCCGGTGGCTAGTGAAGTCCATCCTCGACAGCCCCTTGATCGACAAGGCGGATCCCTGGGTTCGCGAAGCTGGGCTTGTCGAAGAAATGGAGGAGCTCAAGTCTGAAATCAAGGAAGTCCGTGCGGTGGTCTCTGTTATCAAGGGCAGGGCGTTCGGGAACGAGGCACTGGCTGAATCTCTTGTTGAGCTCAAGGAGGTGCTCTACGACGCAGACGACGCTATCGACAAGCTCCACTACTGCAGGCTCCTGCAGCTGGAACAAGGGGGTAAGTGTAGTAGATCCATCAAGTTTGCTATACCAGTAACCGGGAGTTTCAGTTTTTTACCTGGCGGCGGCGGCGGCGGCGGCGGCCCTCCCCTTCCCCTGCTCCTTCACCTTTGGGGATGCTGCTCTCGATTTGGCTAGTGGCACACAGCATGATCCCCATGCTGCTCCTAATCAGGTTGCTAATTTCCGGTTCACGTCTTCTTCTCGTACAGGCACACAGCATGATCCCCATGCTGTCGACGAGCTCAGCTCGAACTACCTGCAGAAGCTGGGACAAGGAGGTAAGTGTGGTAGATCCATTTAACTTTTTTAAACGAGTAGATCCATCTAACTGATCCATTAGGAGTTGCAGATTAGGAGATGTGGACCGGGGTTCATGGTTTCACAAATGCACTCTCTCTTTAATGATGTGGTGGACAATGGAACACAAAAGTTAACATATGAGATTGCAAACAAAGTTTCATGACAAGTTATAATCATATGGGCATCACGTCCTAACATAGAGATCTTTTGGTTATTAATCTCTCTTATACTCCACTAAGATGCGAACTAAATCATAACACCTTAGTATTAAGATAAATCAGAGCATAGCAATAAGTTTCATGACATGAAGTTGAAATAAGAACATGCTAGATCTAGTCATGGAGTAGTGGCATGGTCACACCCACATCTCCGGTAGCAAGGTATTTCTTTTTATCCCTAGTGAGGCAACAAAGTAAGGTAAAATACCCAAGTGGATCGCGGAACTTTCTCTCACGTTCATCGCACTAGCCACCCCCCGTTACTCCATCTAATGCACACGTTCCCCCTCACACACTCTCATAAACATGCTTGATCATAACAAGTAAACAAGAACGGGGTACATAATATGCATCTACTTTCATAACTGAAGTAAAACAATTGCAATTTCACACATATATTAACTCATAAAGATCCACCACAAAGGTATTACATAGATGACCGTAATCATGTTTGGCAGCTCATACGGTGCTAATTAGTGAAGCACAAGAGAGAGATACATAAGTTACTTCCACAAACCCATAGTCCAGGGGTGGACTACTCCCTCTTCATCATGGAGTTGATGGAGATGTCGTTGGAGGAGGTGGAGACCTCTCCGGCAGCGCCCCGCCGGAGTTTTCCCCCTCCAATCTGCAGCTCCTGATCTCTGTTTCGGTGTTTCTGTGTTTGTGCGGCGCTCCTTTCTCGAAACGCCAGGGGACCTTTTTTATAGGCGTTTTTAGGTCAAGACGAAGTCGGTGGACGAAAGATCGACGGCAGAAGAGCCACGAGGGTCAAAATGGTGGGTCCCACGTGGCTACAATACTTGGCCGCGTGGGCCCCTCTCTTTTTGCCTTCTGGACTCCGTTTGCTTGATTCCTTCGCTCCTAGGTCTTCCTCCTTCCAAAATATTGACGCCTGTATTTTTCCATAATTTTTAGACGTCATTTGGGTCCCTGAAACATAAAAGGAAAGAAATAGGGTTTTCTGCCTACGCAGGGTTAATTCCATAAAAATAGGGGAACTTGTGAATTATTCCCAAAATCATAATAAATCAATGATATAACCCTTATATGATGCAAATATGATGGGAATATGAATAAAATATTGCAAAGTTCATGTATGCATTTTACATGCATCAAACACCCCTACGTCCTACCTGTCTGTTATTGATTTGTGAATATGGTGGTTACAAAGGATCCCGGCGAGATGTCAATCGCGCAAGGGTTTTGGAGGCTCTAGTGTTTCGTGGTCTGGTTCGATGACCCTCCCAGCCCTTAAATAGTAGGCTGGGTCTCGGGTATTCGTAACCGACTCGATTTACATGTAAGGAAAGTCTAAACCGACTATGGCTTCACCAAACTTGGAGGATACTCCATCTTCTTTGGGCCTTCCTTCATGGGCTTCATGTAGGCTCTGATTGTTGGGCCTAGTCGATACGTGCACCAGGTACCCTCATGGTAGGGTACCCGATAGGCATACCCATGTCATCCATTTTGCATCACTATTTTATATCATAATTTACTGTTATTCATTGATATATTTCATATTATAATGCAATGCTTATGTTATTTTATCTTCTTTTGCATGTTTGACGATTATTGGGGATTAAACTGCCGGAGCCTGGAATCAGCTGGAAAAGCGCCATCAAGATACTATATTTCTACAACTCCAAAAATTCCGAGAGAAAATCAGAGAATATTATTTCACCAGAAGACCAGGGGAGCCAGAAGATGGACCAGAGAGCCACCAGGGTGCCAGACGCCACCTGGCCTGGGCCGCGCCTGGGGCCCACCTGGCGGCCCTGGGTCGCCTCCGGCTCCCCCCTCTCGCGTATATCTTCCCTCTGACCTAAAAATCATGGAGGATGCTTCGAAGAAATATTCCGCCGCCGTCTTGGGGGCAGAAACCAAAGAGAGAAAAGCTCTCCGGCAAGGAGAAATCTGTCGGGGAAATTCCTTCCCGGAGGGGGGAAATCGTCGCCATCGTCATCATCATCGCCACGGACTTCATCCGGATCATCATCCACACCATCTCCACCACCAGGACCATCATCTCTGCTTCTCCACTCTGTTCCGCTGAGACTTCTAGGGTTCCTCCTTGTGTAGTTTATTAGGGATTACTTTCCCGGTGTTGATTACTTGTTGTAGTTGATACTATTGAGTTTTACCGATGAATTATTTTTATGTCCAGATCGTTGTTCATCACTTTATCACCTCTGATCATGATCCATATGATGTCATGTGAGTATTTTGTTTAGTTCCTAAGGAGTTGGGAGAAGTCTTGATACTAGTAGTGGAATTATATATGTTGAGTAGTATTTCATAGTTTGATACTTAAGTTGTGGTGTTATTCTTCTACTGGTGTCTGATGACGTGAATCACACGCTCGTTGGGAGACCCCAAGAGGAAGGTATGATGCAGTTCAGCAGCAAGTTTTCCCTCAGTATGAAACCAAGGTTATCGAACCAGTAGGAGCAACGATTCTTCAGAAGGTTGTTGGCGGCTCGCACGGCGCAACACGATCACCAACGTGGACCTGCACACAACACAATCACAGTACTTTGCCCCAACGAAACAGTGAGGTTGTCAATCTCACCGGCTTGCTGAAAACAAAGGATTAAACGTCCCGTGTGGAAAATGAGTATTAAATTACAGCGAATGAAAAAGGAACAGTTTGCAGTTTGTGGTTGTTTAATCAATGTAAAAGAATGGACCAGGGTCCACAGTTCACTAGTGGTGTCTCTCCATAAAGATATCTAACATGTTGGGTAAACAAATTACAGCTGGGCAATTGACAAATAGTGAGCGCATGACAATGCATATACATGGCATGATGATTACTATGATATCTAATTTGGGCATTACGACAAAATACATAGACCGTCATCCAACTGCGTCTATGACTAATAATCCACCGCCGGGTTGTCATCCGAGTCCCCCGTTGGTATTAAGTTGCAAGCAACGGATAATCGCATTAAGTAAAGTGCGTAATGTAAACAAACACATATGCCCGTGGACATAGCATCGTTAGGTTATCCCTAGTGGCAACAGCACATCCACAACCTTAGAACTTTCTGTCACTGTCCCAGATTAATGGAGGCATGAACCCACTATCTAGCATAAATACTCTCTCTTGGAGTCACAAGCATCTACTTGGCCAAAGCATCTACTAGTAACGGAGAGCATGCAAGATCATAAATAACATAGGGCATAGATTGATAATCAACTTGACATAATATTCAATATTCATCGGATCCCAGCAAACACAACATGTAGCATTACAATAATATGATCTTGATCATGTAGGGCAGCTCACAAGATCTAAACATGATGGCACAAATAGGAGAGACAACCATCTAGCTACTGCTATGGACCCGTAGTCCAAGGATGAACTACTCACGCATCACCTCGGAGGCAGGCATGGCGATGTAGAAGCCTCCGGTGACGATTCCCCTCTCCGGCAGGGTGCCGGGAAGAGGTTCTGAACCCTCCCGAGCTAGGGTTGACGGCGGCGGCGTCTCTGGAACTTTTCGTGGATATGCTCGGTACTTAGGGTTTTTCTCGGGGGAATAAGTAGGCGAAAGGGCGGCGGCTGGAGGCCCCCGAGGGGCCCACACCACCAGGGCGCGGCAAGGGGCCCGCGCCCTAGTGGCGTGTGGGGCCCCTGTGGCCTCCTCCTTGCTCTTTGCTCATCTGGTGTTTCTGGAAAAATAGGGACCCCGTGAGTTTCGTCCAATTCCGAGAATATTTCCAGACTAGCTTTTCTGGAATACAAAAACAGCAGAAAACAGGAACTGGCACTTCGGCATCTTGTTAATAGGTTAGTCCCAAAAAATGTATAAAAGTGATATAAAGTAGATGCAAAACATGTAGCAATTGGTATAAAACAAGCATGGAACATCAAAAATTATAGATACGTTTGAGACGTATCAGCATCCCCAAGCTTAGTTCCTACTCGTCCTCGAGTAGGTAAACGATAAAAACAAAATAATTTTTGAGGTGACATGCTACCATCATAATCTTGATCATATAATATTGCAAGGCACATGTAAATGAATGAAGTGATCCAAGTCAATGGTCTATAATTTGCTACAAATAGATAATGAGTAAACAATGAATCACACAAGCTAAACGTTTTCATGAATAGTACTTTCAGACAAGCATCAAAGTTTTGCATAAGTGTTAACTCATAAAGCAATAGTTTCTAATAAAAGGTATTCAATCAACACAAAGGAAGAATTAAGTTTCAGCATTTGCTTCAACTTTCAACATATTTATCTCATGGATATGTCAACACAAAGTAGTATAACAAGTCCAATACGTTGCATATAACGCATGTTGTAACAAAGTTGACACTAGTGTTTGCTTGTGGAAGACAGAAAGAATAGGAAAACTGACTCAACATAAAAGTAAAAGAAAGGCCCTTCGCAGAGGGAAGCAGGGATTAAATCATGTGCTAGAGCTTTTAGGTTTTTGAAAGCATATAGAGATTGCATAAAATATTTGATACTCCTCCCAACCTTGCTAACACAAGCCATGGCTAACCGAATCCTCGGGTGCCTTCCATCAATCACATACCATGGAGGAGTATCTATTTTTGAGAGGTGTTTGTTAATTGTCAACGAATGGTAGCGGGTGAGAACAGTATTCTACCTGTCAAACGGACTTTTAAGAGCGGCTCCCATGAAGGACGTTATTTCTACCAGCAAGGCAGATCATCCCTTTTCTCTTTGGTTTACACACATTCAGGTATTTCACTGTTTGTCATTGCTTACTGATGAATCAGGGCAAAAGTGTGAAGAGAATTAATTGGTTAAAGTTGTAATTAATTGGGACTGGGCACCCCGTTGCCAGCTCTTTTTGCAAATTAGGATAAGCGGATGTATATGCCACTAGTCCAGGTGTAAAAGTCCATTGACAAATAGAATAAAGAATAACCACACTAATTCCTCATGAGCTAGTAAACATTGACACAAAAAGGGAATAATAACATTTTGAATAATTTAAAGGTAGCACATGAAAAATTTACTTGGAGTGGCAAGGAAATACCACATATAGGTAGTTATGGTGGACACAAATGGCATGGATTTTGGCTCAAGGATTTGGATGCACGAGAAGCATTCCCTCTCAGTACAGAGTTTAGGCTAGCAAGGTTTATGTAAGCAAACAAGAATATCAACCCGTACACCAAGTTTTATATGACAAACATATTGCAAACGTTATAA
Source organism: Poa pratensis (assembly GCA_947311845.1). Classification (NCBI taxonomy): domain Eukaryota; kingdom Viridiplantae; phylum Streptophyta; class Magnoliopsida; order Poales; family Poaceae; genus Poa; species Poa pratensis. Next base: position 1,097,407 of record CAMZMU010000078.1, on the reverse strand, counting down.
GACTTCATACCGTCTTCCTTGTTAACCAAACCCGTTATTAGAAAATATCTAGACCTTAGAGATACCACCGATGCAAACCAAATTTTCAACAAGCTTTACGGTAGTTCTTCACTAATAGGCTTAACTCATGTGATGCACAATTTAATCATGATCTACTTGTTAACTCAAAACAATTGACAAGCATCAAGTTATCCATAGTGATCTACAAGATTAAGCAAGTTTTTCCTTATACCAATTACCACATGCAACATTTTCTGAACCAACCAAACACCAATCAATTTATTTAATCAACTCTCCAAACAAATATAAGTGAAGCAAGAGAGTACTTTCTACAAAAGAAAGCTAATAGCTCTGAAAGAGATACATGAAAACAAGAGCTAAAAGCTGAACAGCGCTAGATATGAATACTCAACAAATATAAGTGAAGAATAGGAGTATTCTCATGAAAAAGCGGAGCGTGTCTCTCTCCCAATCAAGAATGCTAGGGTCCAGTCAAGCTTTATTGAAAATAAAAGCAATACTGAAAATAAAAGCACACAGACGCTCCAAGAAAAGCACATATGATGTGAAAGAATTAAAATATAGTTTCACTAGAGATGACCTGATAATTTTGCGATGAAGAAGGGGATGCCTTGGGCATCCCCAAGCTTAGACGCTTGAGTCTTCTTGAAATATGCTGGGGAGATCCATGGGAGCCTCCCCAAGCTTAAGCTCTTCACTCTTCTTGATCCTATTATCATCCTTCTCTCTTGACCCTTGAAAACTTCCGTCACACCAAACTCAAAGTAATCTCATTAGAGGGTTAGTGCATAATCAAAAACTCACATGTTCTATAAAGACGCAATATGATTTGTTACTTTAAACATTAGCTACAGCCACTGATGTTATGTGAAGCTCTTCCACCCAAAAAAGAATTTCACTCAACACTAGTAAAAGAGAGAATGCAAAATAAAAAGGCATAATCTGTCTAAAACAGAACAGTCCGCAAAGACGAATTTTTTCGAGGCACTTACGACGCTCAGATCGAAAAACTTGAACTAATGAAAGATTCAGACATTCATAAAGATTACGCACAAAAATTTCAGATTTTTAACAATCTGGTGATTTTAATTTCGTACAGTGAACAGCAAAAATCTGTTTCTGCGCAGCAATCAAAATTAAGCATCAACTTAACATAGAGGCTACTCTTGGCACAACAATGCGAGAAAATAAAGATACAAAGGAGTTGCTACAGAAGTAAACAAACCCTTGACTCAATAAAAAAAAATTGCAGAAAAATAAAATGGGTTGCCTCCCATAAGCGCTTTTCTTTAACGCCTTTTAGCTAGGCACAAAGCATGCATCAAGTATTACCAAGTGAAGAAATCAACATTCTTACGCTTACCCCTCTTACTGTTATATTTAGGAAATATTTGGTTGCACACAGGTGAGGAGGCGAAATTCATAACTCCTCGGCCTACGTCTATTGTTGCTCCAAAGCGTTTCAGAAGGATCTCCCAAGCGTAATATGTCCTGTCCTGCACATTCAATGACGACATAATCAATAGATACTGTTATCCCCAAGAATTTTGTAAACACCCTTCGGCTGCACCTTGTGGTATTTTAATGGTGTTATCAGCTAAAGTTATCAGATTTTCACATTTAGAGCCCCAAAGGTTTAAGGAATCATAAATTTCACTAGGCATTAAACAAATTCAGACATGATATCACATCGAGCATGGAAGGTTTCACCATTGATAACAACTTTCATAGAAGGAATCCATCCCGATGGTTCAAAGTTTATTGGCTCATTATCATAGTGTTCACGAATCTGATTATACCCTTTTAGACCAGATATATTTGTTTCAAGAGCATTCAATCTATCATTTATGCCTGTGAGAACCAAATCAATTTTACTAATTGGAGGGCTAGAAATTGTAATCAACTTTTTAATAGCATTAAAAGCTTGATCCCCATCATGACGAAGGAAATCTCCTCCAACCACAGCATCTAAGGCATATCTATAGCAAGAACAAGACCAAAATAAAAGCTACTAAGGAGCAGGCTTAGAGTCATTTTAGGTTCAGTTTTAGCATAGGACTCAAATATTCTAGACCAAGCGTCTTTAAAACTCTCCTCACTTCCTTGCTTAAAAGATAATCTCTTCCTCAGGTGACATTACTACGGAAACAGGGCTAGACATAATAACTAACAGAAAGGAAAACTGAAAATAAACTAAATGCAAGTAACTAATTTTTTTGTGTTTTTGATAATTGAAAGCAAACAAGATAAAATAAAATAAACTAAGCAAGACAAAAACAAAGTAAAGAGATTGGAAGTGTGAAACTCCCCTTGCAGAAGACTGCTCTCCCGGCAACGGCGCCAGAAAAAGGCTTGATGCGTGAATCACACGCTCGTTGGGAGACCCCAAGAGGAAGGTATGATGCAGTTCAGCAGCAAGTTTTCCCTCAGTATGAAACCAAGGTTATCGAACCAGTAGGAGCAACGATTCTTCAGAAGGTTGTTGGCGGCTCGCACGGCGCAACAGATCACCAACGTGGACCTGCACACAACACAATCACATACTTTGCCCCAACGAAACAGTGAGGTTGTCAATCTCACCGGCTTGCTGAAAACAAAGGATTAAACGTCTCGTGTGGAAAATGAGTATTAAATTGCAGCGAATGAAAAAGGAACAGTTTGCAGTTTGTGGTTGTTTAATCAATGTAAAAGAATGGACCGGGGTCCACAGTTCACTAGTGGTGTCTCTCCATAAAGATAATAACATGTTGGGTAAACAAATTACAGCTGGGCAATTGACAAATAGTGAGCGCATGACAATGCAAATACATGGCATGATGATTACTATGATATTAATTGGCATTACGACAAATACATAGACCGTCATCCAACTGCGTCTATGACTAATAATCCACCGCCGGGTTGTCATCCGAGTCCCCCGTTGGTATTAAGTTGCAAGCAACGGATAATCGCATTAAGTAAAGAGCGTAATGTAAACAAACACATATGCCCGTAGACATAACATCGTTAGGTTATCCCTAACAACCACAACCTTAGAACTTTCTGTCACTGTCCCAGATTCAATGGAGGCATGAACCCACTATCTAGCATAAATACTCCCTCTTGGAGTCACAAGCATCTACTTGGCCAAAGTATCTACTAGCAACGGAGAGCATGCAAGATCATAAATAACATAGGGCATAGATTGATAATCAACTTGACATAATATTCAATATTCATCGGATCCCAGCAAACACAACATGTAGCATTACAATAATATGACCTTGATCATGTAGGGCAGCTCACAAGATCTAAACATGATGGCACAAATAGGAGAGACAACCATCTAGCTACTGCTATGGACCCGTAGTCCAAGGATGAACTACTCACGCATCACCTCGGAGGCAGGCATGGCGATGTAGAAGCCTCCGGTGATGATTCCCCTCTCCGGCAGGGTGCCGGGAAGAGGTTCTGAACCCTCCCGAGCTAGGGTTGATGGCGGCGGCGTCTCTGGAACTTTTCGTGGATAATGGCTTGGGTGTCTAGGGTTATTTTCTCGGGGGGAATAAGTAGGCGAAAGGGCGGCGGCTGGAGGGCCCCATGGGGCCTCACCATACCAGGGCGCGGCCAAGGGGCCTGCCGCGCCCTAGTGGCGTGTGGGGCCCCAGTGGGCCTCCTCTGTTGCATCTTTGCTCCATCTGGTGTCTTCTGGAAAAATAGGGATGCCCGTGAAGTTTCGTCCAATTTCGAGAATATTTCCAGACTAGCTTTTCTGGAATACAAAAACAGCAGAAAACAGGAACTGGCACTTCGGCATCTTGTTAATAGGTTAGTCCCGGAAAATGTATAAAAGTGACATAAAGTAGATGTAAAACATGTAGCAATTGGTATAAAACAAGCATGGAACATCAAAAATTATAGATACGTTGGAGACGTATCAGTGTCATGTGAACGTCGACTGCATGACACTTCACCTTTATGGGCCTACGGGAATGCATTCAGTATTTAGTTTACTTATTGCGGGGTTGCTAGAGCGACAGAAAACTGAACCCCCGTCGGTAAGTGATACGTCTCCAACGTATCTATAATTTTTGATGTTCATGCTTGTTTTATACCAATTGCTACATGTTTTGCATCTACTTATGTCACTTTTATACATTTTTTGGGACTAACCTATTGACAAGATGCCGAAGTGCCAGTTCCTGTTTTCTGCTGTTTTTGTATTCCAGAAAAGCAAGTCTGGAAATATTCTCGGAATTGGACGAAACTTCACGGACATCCCTATTTTTCCCGAAGACACCAGATAGAGCAAAGAAGAAACGGAGGGGAGCCACAGGGGCCCCACAAGCCACTAGGGTGCGCCAGGCCCCTTGGCCGCCCCTAGTATGGTGTGGGCCCCACGGGGGTCTTCAGCCGCCGCCCTTTCGCCTACTTATTCCCCCGAGAAAATAACCCTAAGTGCTCGAGCCATTATCCATGAAAAGTTCCAGAGACGCCGCCGCCGTCAACCCTATCTTGGGAGGGTCCAGAACCTCTTCCGGCACCCTGCCGGAGGGGAATCGTCATTGGAGGTTTCTACATCGCCATGCCTGCCTCCGGAGTGATGCGTGAGTACTTCATCCTTGGACTACGGGTCCATAGCAGTAGCTAGATGGTTGTCTCTCCTATTTGTGCCATCATGTTTAGATCTTGTGAGCTGCCCTACATGATCAAGATCATATTATTGTAATGCTACATGTTGTGTTTGCTGGGATCCGATGAATATTGAATATTATGTCAAGTTGATTATCAATCTATGCCCTATGTTATTTATGATCTTGCATGCTCTCCGTTGCTAGTAGATGCTTTGCCCAAGTAGATGCTTGTGACTCCAAGAGGGAGTATTTATGCTAGATAGTGGGTTCATGCCTCTGTTTAATCTGGGACAGTGACAGAAAGTTCTTAGGTTGTGGATGTGCTGTTGCCACTAGGGATAACCCAACGATGCTATGTCACACGGGCATATGTGTTTGTTTACATTACGCGCTTTACTTAATGCGATTATCGTTGCTTGCAACTTAATACCAACGGGAACTCAGATGACAACCCCGGCGGTGGATTATTAGTCATAGACGCTGTTGGATAACGGTCTGTGTATCATGTCGTAATGCCCAATTAAATATCATAGTAATCATCATGTCATGTATTTGCATTGTCATGCGCTCACTATTTGTCAATTGCCCCGCTGTAATTTGTTTACCCAACATGTTAGTTATCTTTATGGAGAGACACCACTAGTGAACTGTGGACCCCGTCCATTCTTTTACATTGATTAAACAACCACAAACTGCAAACTGTTCCTTTTTCATTCTCTGCAAGTAAACATCATTTTCCACACCATACGTTTAATCCTTTGTTTTCAGCAAGCCGGTGAGATTGACAACCTCACTGTTTCGTTGGGGCAAAGTATTGTGATTGTGTTGTGTGCAGGTCCACGTCAGCGCCGCAATCCCTGGTGTTGCGCCACATCATATTTCGCCGTTGACAACCTTCTGAAGAGTTGTTGCTCCTACTGGTTCGATAAACCTTGGTTTCATACTGAGGGAAAACTTGCTGCTAGACTACATCAAACCTTCCTTGGGGTTTCCCAACGAGCAGGCACGCCTTGCATCAGTAAGCTGTTGCACAAGGGAGTGTAGTATCCCAGAGTTTAAGGTTCGTTAGTTAATTCTTAAATACTTTCTTGCATTTGCGGATGCTTGTAAGAAGGTTTAATCAGAAGGTCTAATCGGTGTTAAAGCATCTATATTTGTTGCAAGAGAAATAACATGAAGTGACACCACTTGGATGATTTGTCCAACTGTAAAAATAAACAAAGGTTCTTGCTTCGCTTTTGATTGAATCATGCCAAGATTTTTGAGATCTTTTGATTCTTTCTTTTATTGATTGGTGAAATCATTGTGCTTACAACCTTGCCTTTAATTTTTATCAATCCATTTGATGTTCCTATTATGACTCATATGCTTGACCAACTAGAGGTTGAAAGTCTCATGCCCCGTGAATACGAGTACCTACACCATGTGCTACTCAACTTGGGTCACAAAGCAAATTTGAGTTTTAAAGTCATTGCAAGTAATAATAGCGTCATCAAGAGCGTCAACTGGGGTACCTCTTGTCCCAGGACATGAACAAGCCCATGCCAAACAACAAGACAAACAGACAATGAACAATCTCAGCACTCTTTATTTACCACTTGTGTAGCTTTTTATTATGATGTGCATCACTGAATGTTCACTATGGTACGCTGTAAATTTCCACCATGAATGATGCATGGCTTAGGTTGGCGGCCCAGGCGTCTCTCTAGCCAATTATTCTTACTCCTCAAACTTACAAGTTTCCACATTTATTTCGCAATGATAGGCATCCATAAACAAAAGTACATGACATCAACTAAATATAATTTTAGTGCAATGTTGAAAACTTTCCATGTGTCAGCACATTTATAGTTAACTCCCACGCTAAGCTTGTCAAGCATATGACTTCATGTTATCATTTGAAGAATTCTTAACTTTTGGTTGGCAAGTTTAGCAAGCACAATGGAATGCGTAGACCTTTGTTCAGAGCCACAATTATTCAACTCACATCCAAGTATTGTCACTACATAGTATCTTGCATGCATCATAATATAACATACTAAAACACGGAGAGATAAATTTGCTACCATTTCCCTAGATGTTAAAGAAATTATGATGTGCACACTTGCTATTATTAAAAAGTCCACATAAGCATAGCAAAGGTGTCATACCTTTCATCTACTTCATGCTCATCAACTCATCATTGTTGTTCTCCTCTCCCAATTTGAACTGCGCAATAAAAACTCAATTCTGCCATAAAATGCTACTGCATACAGTACTGTTTTTACCCTACCTAGACACCTCAGAATAATTTCATATTTTACGTGTAGGTTATGAAAGTTGCAGTAGTGGTTAAAATTTCAGCTCAATCGGAGTTACAGAAAAATATGAAAAATGAAACAGTGAACAGATTTCAGAAATTCCTGCACTTTCATTTTTGCGTAAATCAAGAAAGCAAAAATATTTTGTTCTTTTTAGTTTTAAGATGCATAAAGTAAATGTACAGAAGTAACTAAACTAAGAAACAAATGAAATCTTTTTGTGTTTTTGTGATTTTTAAAACGAAAACTAAAACATAACAAGATAACAATGATATAACACAATGAATGGAAAAAAGAGGTACTCCCCCAAGCTTGCGATCAAGCTAGTATCCCGGGTAGTAGTTGTATCCACTTCCACTTCCACTTCCGGGGTAAGTAACCATATGGGTAGCTTTGCATGCCCGAGTGTTGGGGCTCCTCTTGAGGTTGGTAGCCTTGTACCCTGGATCTTGCGGCTCCTCTTGAGGCGGCATCTCTCTTCACAATCCATTTTCCAGTACTCCTGTCAAAAAGGTCAGTACGGGGGAGCCTAACGGCACTCTTGTCCATTAGCACTCAAATAAGTATACCAATAATGATCTCATGCATCACACTTATACTCCATACGATAGTTAAAGTAAAATCGAGTAAAATGGACTCCATCACGGAGTACCCATGTTATCACCATACCCCTCTCATCCTTAATGTAATCATACACTAAAGTAGCAATAGCTCCAGCATAAATAGGGGTTTGATCAGTAACATTTCTACTCACAGCCGAATTTAAGGATCTAGCAAGAATGACTCCTAAGTTATACTCACATGGGTATTTTCTTTTGCACATTTTAGTAAATAAACCATTGGTCCCGTGCAAGCAGAATTGTTGTCTCTAGCAAGAAATCCTCTTGCAAGGAACAACGCAAAATATCTCAAACTTGGGTGCTGTATATGAGTAAATTTACCCCTATTCAATCTATCAGGAGAGTTAACAGAAATAGAATGCCAAAATGCAACAAGCTCCGGTTGGAGTCAGCACGGGTTTCATCCCAACTACCCCTGTTTTCCACACCAATAGCCTTGCAAAACTCCTCCAAAGACATAACAAGGCGCTCTCCCCTCATAGTAAAAAATTTACAAACAAAGGAAGGAGGGGTGCTTACTCTTCTTACCATGTTTGTAGTTCGGGCCCTCAATCGAATGTGGAGAGGAATTCTCGCGAGAGTTCCTCGTACGTACCTCGCGGTTTTGGGCAAACCTAAGCAAACCAGTGGTGTTGACGAAGGCATCGAAGTCTTCTTTCATTCCCCACTCCTCAAGAACATGGGGTCTTGCCATCTAGTTGTATGGATCTTCAACTTCTCTCCACAAAAACTGCATCATCCTCCCAAAGTTGTCATCATAATTAAGGGAGACTTTTGATGCTCTTCTCTTTGGTCTTGAGCTCATCCCAAGCAATGCTTTGCCTTTGTTCATCATGGTACCTTGCTGCCCATAAATAATATTCAACAAAAATTAAGATGTAGCACTCTAAAATAACATTGAGTCATCCATAACTAGTCTTCAAATCAACATCATATCAACTAGAAAACTTAAATCCATGGATTTCTCAAGCATATTAGGTGACACCTAGTGCAGCAAAATACTTCATACATAAAGCATAAGAACAAAAAGTAATTGGATGGTGGAGGAGTCACATACCAAGGAGCAATCCCACCAAACAGATTTGAAAAATCTGCCCTAAACTTGGAGATCCAAGATAGCAGGAAGAACGAGCTCGGAAAATTTGGGAAAAATACCTGGGTGGTTTTCTGTCGAGGGAAGGAGATGGGCACAGGACACTCACCTAACTCCACTTGGGGACAAAATTGGTGGGTCCCACGCGGCCAGGTAAGTGGCCGCGTGGGCACCCCATTTTGGTCCCTGGTGGCCTCCTGGTGTCCCACTTCTGGCAGATGGTCCCTTGGTTAAATAACTTACCTCCAAATTTTTCTGGAATTTTTAGAGACAATTTTCTGAAGAGAATTTTTCAAACTTCATATTCTGGAATTTCTGAACTCTGAAATAATTATGATTATGCATATACTCTAAAATTCTAAGATAAATAAAATTAAAATGCAATACAAATTTTTATGGGAATCAAGTTTTCATCATTTCCACATTAGTAATGAGGTTGATCAAGTCTCATTAATAATATGCAAAGATATAACATGATTCTTATTTTAGATATAAAGAAAGTTTCAAGATACCTCATATTTGATTGGAATAGTTCCAATCATCAAGGTAGCATATTTGGTTCAGGAGGTGGTAGTGCAATTTCAAAGCTTCCAATCATAATAGTATTTCTTTGAATAGAATTCACACTCTTGTTTATCATTGTAACAGATTCTTCTTGGGAAAATAATAGTATGCTCATTTCCTTTGACATTAAATGTCACTTTGCTCTCAGTGCAATTTATCACAGCTCCTGCAGTGTTTAAAAAGGTCTTCCAAGAATAATAGATAGATTATCATCCTCAGGCATTTCTAATATAACAAAGTCTGTAGGAATTAACACATTAGCTAAGAATAGGAACATCCTCACATATACCTATAGGTATTGCAGTTGATTTATCAGCCATTTGCAATGAAACTTCAGTTGGAACCAATTTATTTAGGTTAAGTTCTTATATAAAGAAAAAGGCATAACACTAACACCAGCTCCTAAATCACATAGCATATTTCACATAAGTTTTTAATATGACAAGGAATAGTCGGAATACCAGGATCTCCACGCTTTTCAGGCAATTTTCCCTTCAAGAATAATCAGCAAGCATAGCAGTAATTGCATCATTAGGTATCTTCCTTTTATTAGTGACAATATCTTTCATATATTTTGAGTATGGAGGAATTTTAATAGCATCAACAAAGGAATTTGCAAACATAAATTTTAATCAACTCAAAAAATTTTCAAACCTAGCATCATCCAAAGATTTCATTACCTCTTGGGGATATGGTATGGGTCTTTGTACCCATGGATCCCTCTCTTTACCTTTTTGTGGATTTGGATGCTTCTTCTTTTTATTCTTCTCAATAGATGGTTGAGGGTCTTCCTTTTCAGGAGGTTCAGGTTCTTCAATATTTTCAGCTTCATGGTTCTTCTCTTCAGTGGAGATGATTCCTCTTCTTCATTATCATCTTCAGTCTCAGCATCAGAAATAGAAATATCCTTGTCTTGTTCTTGAGAATCATCAATCCTTTTTTCCATTGGGAGATTTTCCTGCAGAAGATTTCTTCTTAGAGCCTCTTGCTCTTTCCTCTTGGGATGGTTTCAGGATAGTCAGGATCCTGAGTACTTGCACCACCTCTAGTATAACCCACAAACCTGTTTCTTCTCAATAAGATTTTCATACAATTGATTTTGAAGAGAAACCATTTGTCAATTGATTATTCATCATCACAATGTTTAATAATTCTTCTAACTTCTCCCACACAGCATTTATATTTTCACGAAGGAATTTAATTTTATGAGAGTTTTCCATCATATTCATTCTAATATCATGCTCTTCAGGTTTATTATGATAAGCAAAATCATTAACATATGATACATCAATAGGAGGTGTTACCTTTTCATTACCTTCCAAAGCTTATAGCATTGACTGGGATTGGAAAACATGGTTGATCAATAGGAAGTTTAACACCCATTTCAGATAATTCCTTAAGATGAGAGGTTTTAATTCCCTTCTCTTTCATATCCTTGGAGGCTCCCTTCATTGCCTCATTGTTTAATTCAAGAATACCTCCTTTCTTCTCTGGAAATATCTCTGTCATCTATTATTTCAATATTCCAATCTTCATAGTTTCTAGAGATAGTTTCCAATAACTCAGTTGCTTCATCAACGGTCCTTTCCCTGAAAACACTACCTGCAATACTATCAAGATAGCCTCTTGTATTTTCAGTTAGTCCATTGTAAAATATATCAAGTATTTTTATTCTTGAAGCCATGGGTAGGACATTTCCTAACCATCTTACTACCTCCCCCCAAGCTTGGGGTAAATCCTCCTTCTCTGTTTGTGAAAAGTTGCTAATCTCAATAGTTAAACCATGAATCTTATCAGCAGGGAAATATTTATTATAAAATACCTGCAAGCATTCCTCCTTGCTAGTAATACATCCAGGTTCTAAACGATTATACCAAGTTTTAGCATTTCCTCCCAAAGTAAAAGGAAACAACTTTAAGAAATAATAACGTTGGTGGATTTCATCTTTACCAAACACAGATAAATCATGCAAAACAGCAATGTGTTCAAAAGGGAACTCATTGTCTCTCCCATAAAACTTACTTCTCAGCTTTTTCAATTATTTCAGGATCAACACTAAACTCATAATCTTTCTTAATTTTAATAGCTGGAGCATTCATTTTCTCAGTAACAGGGAAATAAACATCAAGAGGAATTTTTATAGCTATCAAGTTTATCCAATTTATAAAATTCGAATCCATAAAAGCCATAGTAAATGCATCCTCTTCCTCAGAAGAAGTTTCATGTTCATCATCACTTATCTTCTAATTCATCAACATTTCAATAATAGAAGATTCAAGTTTCAGGTGTTTCAGTTATCTCAGATGTTTCAGGTGTCACTTCATTGTCTATGCTACCACTATTAAATCATTTTCAGTACTAGTAGACATCTTAGACAATGGTGAACTATTCAAAACTTTTCCTTTTTTCTTAGGAACAACAGCAGAAACAGCATTAGGTGAAAAGTTTGGCCTACTTAGCAAGTCCGTACCTCTACGAGTAGTTGAAGGCCTCACTTCCTTCGGAGTAATCTTTTCCTTTCCCATGGTTAGGAAAAAGCAAATGCAGCAAATAAATGATAACAAGTTGTCTTACCAATAAAGCTAGGTTCCCCGGCAACGGCGCCAGAAAATGTCTTGATGCCCACAAGTATAGGGGATCGCTGAAATCTTCGTTGGGAAGTATTACCCAAATTTATAGTTCGACACGATGGGAACACAAGAATACCAATAAGACTTTGGCAATTGAGGCGTCACTCTCAACCACACCTGTATATCAATAAACTTGCAGCAGTGATAGTGATGGCAGCAGTATGATTCAAGTAGCAAATAAACAGCAGTAGTGAACAAGGGTTTCCCAGTTTTCACCGGAAAGTGAAAGTGTAACTCAGGATTTAAAACGTAGGCATGAGGTGATAGCGGGGTGTTGCATGAATAAGATTGATCATATAATATAAAATAGCAATGGGCTTATCTCTAACTCCGATATATGTAGGTATGTGTTCGTAATTAGTTGTGCGTACTAACCAAGAGAATTTGCACAACATCTATTGTCCTACCTGCCCATTTCACCGGGGCCAACTTGGAACTACAGGTAATTAAGGTCTACCCTTTCGAATAGCCCGGAACAACGCATTAACACTTCATGAACACATAGAATCCTCAAACTAAAACATCTCCCCCTTGTTTTCCCTATATGTCACTTTTAGGGTTCGCAGGTTCAACATAATAGCAGGTGATACACTTTGCAGATAAATACCAAACTCAATTATATGATGGCAAAATAAGTTCAGTACTGAAATCATGCCACTCGGGCCCTAGTAGCAAGCATTAAACATAGCATAAGTGCATCAACACAATACAAAAATATCCTCAAGATAAACCCCTAAATCTCGACAACGGGTATCATTACATGATCAATCTCATCCAATCCCCATCCACCTCATATGCCTACAGCGGACTACTCACACATGGCGATGGAGGGAGCTCATGGTCGATGGAGATGAAGGCGGTGAAGATGGCGGTGAAGACGGCCTCCGAATCCCTCCTCCGGGGAGGAATCCTGGATCAATCTGTCTCCGAAAACGAAGATCGTGGGTGGCGGCGCTCTGTTTCGCGAAAGCTCCTCCCTCCTAGGGCACCACACTTTTTTATATATGAGGGGGTACGCCAAAGCTGAAGTGGAGGCGGTGCTCGAGGCCCCATTGGGTGGGCCCACGCGGCCAGGTACAGTGGCCGCGTGGGACCCCCCTTTTGGGCCTCCGACGCTTCCTCGTGTCCATCCTTCGCACATTGTCCTCCTTTTCCATAAAAAATGACGTGGTATTTTTCCTAGATTTAATTTCCTGCAAAAACAACCAGAAAAGACTTTGCTAAAAACAGCGTCAGATTCAGCAGTTTTATTCAAATATGGGAAGATTCCGGAGCAAATTATGAAGCAAAGTGCTTGGAAAAGTAGATGCATTTTAGGTGCATCATGCGCCGTATCATATTTCACACCGTTGACAACCTTCTGAAGAGTTGTTGCTCCTACTGGTTCGATAAACCTTGGTTTCATACTGAGGAAAACTTGCTGCTAGACTACATCAAACCTTCCTCTTGGGGTTTCCCAACAAGCAGGCACGCCTTGCATCAAGTCTTTCTGGCGCCGTTGCCGGGAGACAGCAGTCTTCTGCAAGGGGAGTTTCACGCTTCCAATCTCTTTACTTTGTTTTTGTCTTGCTTAGTTATTTATTTTATCTTGTTTGCTTTCAATTATCAAAAACCCAAAAAAAATTAGTTTCTTGCATTTAGTTTATTTTGGTTTGGTATTATGTCTATTATTTATTTGCTATCAATGTCTTCTCTCTTTGAAACAAAAATCTTATTGGCTAAGTGGGTTCACGGAGGAACAACATAATTACTATAAGGAATACCGCTTGTCTCAAAAAGGGAAATATTTAGGGAACAAATAAGTAGATTGAATTATTTTGCTAAAAACTAGTGCTCTACTTATGATGAATCCTACTGCTTTAATGAATCTTTATGTTGTAGAAGGCATAAACCTCCCTTTCCAATGTGATTATAATGATAATGAAACTTTGGCTGCTTATGCTAAAGGAAATTATGACTTTGTAATCTTGAGCGAATTGAAGAATTTTTTGTTTTTAAGGGTGCCTATGAAATTGCTGGTTATATTCAAAATGACGATGCTCCTTGTAGAACTGAGAATTATGCTATACTTGGTTATTGCCTTGAATATTACAATGATAATCCTTATATCACTGAATTTCTTGAGAAGACTTATTCTCCAGAACAAGTTGCTACCTTTCAGGAACCTGTGGGAGAAGGAATTGTTGAAACTGTGATCTCATTGGATGAAAAAGAGGAGGAGAGTGAAGAACAGAAGGAGATCTGTCGTTGGTTTGTCACGTCAGGTGTCATGGATGACTTCGTAGGTGTGGATTACGCGAGTCAAGCGTCTCCGAGCTAAGATCGCAGGCACGAGGAAGACAATGTTTTTACCCAGGTTCGTCGCCCCTCAATGTGAGGTAAAGACCTACGTCCTGCTATCCTAGATTGGTATTGATATGAATATGGTGTTACAAGGTTGGCGCTCGATGTGTCGAGTCGCCTATCTCTGGATGTATGAGAGCTTATTTTGCTTGGGGTTCTTGCTCCTTGGAGTCCACCTTATAAAGACGATGGCTCGCAGGTTACAAGGAAACTTCTCTCCCAAGGAAAGTATGAGCCGGAGTCCTACTTGGAGACTAATCATATGTCTTGTCTTCCAAGTCAAGTTATCTTCGAGCTTCTGGATCCTTCCTCATGATCTTGAGTCGGACCATCTTTGTGTAAGCCCGCGAGTGGTGCGGCCTTGAACATAGGTTGAGCTGCACCTTGCTTGAGTAAGTCGCGTTGGTCTTGTGAGCTGCGGGTTAACCCATTTATTATTCCCCCGACATTAGCCCCCAAGCTTCAGGGTGATTTGTAGAATCAGGCGGAAGATTCTGTCTTGATAATGATTCTGCGGGCTTGCGTATATATTTCCTGCCGACTCGCTGGTGTTAAGTTGCCAGCGTTGCGGTTTCTTGAGCCGCTGATGTAGAAGCGATGAGTCGCTATCTTTGCGCTTATTTAGCCACTATGTTGCCAATTAAGCACTTATGTCTTGGTCGCATTGAAACTGCAGAATCGCGGTAAGTTTTCCGCGAAGCACTTGGTGAAAACCATCTTTTTCCTGTTGTGTAAGACTGAGCTGAAATCATAAGAATAATAACTTATGAGTAACAAGATATATCAACCAAATGTGTATAAGGTGTTGAGTCATAGACATCGAAGCATAAAAGACCATAAGCATAAATAAGTTGGTCAATCATTAGAATAAAATCTGTCATGTTATCATGACGAACCATCTGAACGCATGTTGAAACATGGAGGCTCAAGGGCATATAGCCACAACCCGTATTTAAAGATTTCCGAGTCGCTTATTTGACTCGCAAATGGATATATTTATTCTCATGTGCTGCAAAAAATGAAATCTGCATATAAACATGGTATATGAGTATAATAAAGACCGCCAGATATGGTGGATGTGTAGCCCTCGAGGGCCGGGTTGCATGTTTGATCATGCTGCTCGGGACTTAAAAATATCTCAAGTTAGACAAAAATTTAATTGTCCTAGCCCCCAGGCATTAAGCAGGCATGATTTTATTATCCTGCTTGATGGCATATCGTTGCAATTTGATCCTGCAACAAATTGAGTAAATATTTTGCCGCGAGAAAATAATGATACTTGGAGTAGGGCAGAGCCGCATATAAACTCCAAACTGTGAAATGTTAGTTGAGATGCTAGGATAAAAGATAATCCCAGTCAATATTCTAGATATAAATTAAGGAATCATCCTTAAAAATTCCACATGATGTGGATGAAATTAAATAAATGATGGTGGCTTGTACAGCCGATATCAGGAATGATCATCCCAATCCGAAAAAATCTGGTCATGCCAGTTCAAACTCAATTGGCTGAGTTATATTTCCAAAAATTCAAAGGGCAAAGCCCCCGAGGAAACAATATAATGACTTGATAATAACATGTTAGCCTTGGCGGCTGATAATAATGAAAAAATATTAGTACTCCGTATGATAGCATACGGACCTTGCATGATAGCAAATTGTAATCTGCACTTTGCATGAAAGCAAATTGTAATCTGCATGATAGCATGTTGTAATCTGCATGATAGCATATTGTACTTTGCCTGATAGCGAATTGTATTTTGCATGATAGCAAATAGTTGCATGATAGCAACTGGTAAGATGCATGATAGCATATGGTACGATGCATGATAGCATATTGTACTTGACTCAGTATTTCCAAAATCTAATGTGTTCAGGGTCGAGAACGGCCATGATAGGCAGCCATGATAGGCATTCAGACTCGATTGACGCCACACGCGGGTACTTAGTCCTTCTGAATTATCTCTATTACCGTTAAGTAGGTCTTCGCGCAGCTCAGTATTTCGCAGGTAAAAAACGCGTGTTCAGGTTCGAGCGCGGCCATGATAGGCAATCAAGCTCGATTGACGCCGCGCCCCAGTACTTTGGCCGCATAGTGCAAAGATACTTCTAACTTAAGGCGAGTATAACCATGATAATTGCTTTTATCGGATGCAATAGCCGTGACGAGCTCTAATTAGCTTTGATGATAACCAGCTCTGATTAGCTGTAGATGTGGTACAGCGAGTCACCTGTTTTAACTCAAATATTGATAAGATAATGATTCATTAATGACTCATAAACTGATGTAATGATGAGCTGTTTGCGACTCATAAAATGATACGGGGGTAAATCGCTATGCGACTCATAAATTGATATGACAATAAGTCGATGATGATTAATAAAATGATATGATGATAAATCATGAAATTATATAATGATCAGTCATAAATTGATATAATGATAAGTCATAGAATGACAAATGAATCGCCAAATATCAATGCTTGAACATGTAGTGGTGTCTTGATATTCAATGCAAGCTGTAAATAGCTAGACTTTGCAATGCGAGTTATAAAGAACTCTAATTTGACAAATGTATTGAGAAGTAGATGTAATTAAATCTACAAAAGCTGATATGAATTTAAAGTCTACGACATGATGATATAATATGAGTCGCAAAGACATTTAATAAAAGGCATAATAACCTAGAAATGCAGCCCCCAGATAAACTCGAAGAGAACTTAATTTTACTGATAAAAATAAAAGGCTGCGAAAGTTGAGCATAATAGCAACTTATCTTTTTTTTTTCTCCTGATGTGATGACGCTACGATCCGGAGACGGGGCGACTCTGTTGTGATGCAAGTCGTCAATCAGTTGAATCGCTATTTGTGCGACTCAAGTCGTCTCAGCTACTTTAGCAGCCTTTGAGCTAACCGCTCCTTGCCTTCCCTTCTCTTTTTTTTATCTTTTTGAAACACGAGCTGTTTTGACCGCAAGCATGGTCATGTGACGAGGTAGCAGCATCCAATATTTTCTTTTTCCTTCTTGAGGCTTGATTGCTGGCCTGTTTCCTCGATCCGTGTAAATCATGCACTAGTCGAGGCTGGTTTTGACGTGGAAGCTGACGATGCAACGTAATTTAACTGACATCTTTGAATTGCACCTTCCTTTGGCAGCTCACGTATGTCATCGGCAGATTGAAGCAGTACTCTTTTTAAGTCGCATGCGACTCTATTTTTTGTGGTAACTCCTGCAGAATCGATTGTTGCTGAAACGGAGCTCCTACCAATTTTCGACTTGGTGCCACTCAACCTGCAGCGCGCTGATAGGAATATTTTCATCTGGCAAATACGACCAGCCGCGAACGAGGACAGTGTTGATGTTGAGCCGGCGGCGAGAAGGTTAAAGTCAATGGCTCGATTCGCGAACTCGCCGAGATCTAAAACTTGCTGCAGTGCGCGAGTTGCTGACGGAGATCTAACCGTTGGAATTTCCTCTAATTTCTTGGAGAGCTGCGCGATTGTATTCCGCAGGCTTTCACTGGAGGGATCTTTGAATTGATGTCCGAGTCGACCTCGATAATTATTTTCCCAAAGTCGCGCGGAGTTCCGTCAGCTTTCGACAGGGCTTCAATGTTTGAGTCGCCCACGGAGATCTAACCGTCGGAATCCGATGCCCTGTGGACAGCTGCTAGGAAACTCGATTGCGCATCTTTTCACCGAAGGGAACGTCGAGATGAGTTTCGAGCCGCCGCCGTGATGTCCGCCATACAGGCGTTGTTGCTGTCATGTAACCCGCGCGTGAGGGGCGTTGTCGAAGTTGAGCCCCGAATCGCGCGGTCGAATTTCTCCACGCTTTCTACTCGAGCTTGAGGTAGATCTTGATGTAGATGTTGGTACCACCAAATCGTTTAGACCGGCACGATGTCGAAGTCGCCGAGCTTGAATCGATGACGAGATCCTCCGTCCCTGGCACAGATCCAGCGCGGAACATGACGCTCTTGACCGCAGGCCCCACGGTGGGCGCCAACTGTCGTGGGTTTGTCACGTCAGGTGTCATGGATGACTTCGTAGGTTGGGATTACGCGAGTCAAGCGTCTCCGAGCTAAGGATCGCATGGCACGAGGAAGACAATGTTTTTACCCAGGTTGGCCCCTCAATGTGAGGTAAAGACCTACGTCCTGCCTATCTAGATTGGTATTGATATGAATATGGTGTTACAAGGGGTTGGCGCTCGATGTGTCGAGTCGCCTATCTCTGGATGTATGAGAGCTTATTTTGCTTGGGGTTCTTGCTCCTTGGAGTCCACCTTATAAAGACGATGGCTCGCAAGGTTACAAGTAAACTTCTCTCCCAAGGAAAGTATGAGCCGGAGTCCTAATTGGAGACTAATCATATGTCTTGTCTTCCAAGTCAAGTTATCTTCGAGCTTCTGGATCCTTCCTCATGATCTTGAGTCGGACCATCTTTGTGTAAGCCCGCGAGTGGTGCGGCCTTGAACATAGGTTGAGCTGCACCTTGCTTGAGTAACTCGCGTTGGTCTTGTGAGCTGCGGGTTAACCCATTTATTATTCCCCCGACAGGATCTACCTCCTAAAGATAGTAACTCTTTAACTCTTACATTATTTGATTGCCCTCCATGCCTACCTAAGGAGGAAGAGTGCTATATTGTGGAATTTCATGATTTTATTGAAAATCTCCTTTTGATAAATTTGAAGTAAACATCCTCCTTGACTCAGTAAAAGAAGAAATTGCAGAAAGGAAAAATGTACTCACTAATGTTATATATGATAATGCTCTTGATGATAGTCCTATATTGGTTGATAATATTAATTGCACTACTAATGAAATGGGATTGGAGAGGTCTTGACTTTATCTAGATGGAGTCCCATACCTCTTGAGAATGATCAATCATCTTGTTATAAAATTGTTAAAAGTGGGTTTGAAAGTTTTAATCCCACTATTTTTGAGCTTGATAAAAATTATGTGTTTGTAGATCATGAAAAACATGCTTTATGTGATAGCTATATTGTTGAGTTTGTTCATGATGCTATTGAAAGTTATTATGAGAGAGGAAAATATGGTTGTAAAAGTTTTCAAGTTACTAAAACACCTCTCTTTGTTGAAAGTTTTGAAGCTATATTTGTTTCATCTTTCTATGCTAGTTGCTTTATGTTTCAATAATTTATTTATTACAAGATTCCTTTCATAGGAAGAGGGTTAGACTTAAATGTGTTGATGTTTGCCTCTTGATGCTCTCTTTTGTTTTTAACTCTTATTCTTATGAGAGCATCATTAAAAATCTGCTAGCCTAGCTAAAAGGCATTAAATAAAGCGCTTTTGGGAGGCAACCCATTACTTTTATTTTTCAGTATTTGTCAAGGAGGTGTTTACTTCTGTAGCAACTCCTTTGTATCTTTATTTTCTCGCATTGTTGTGCCAAGAGTAGCCTCGAGTGTTAAGGAATGCTTAATTTTGATTGCTGCGCAAAAACAGATTTTGCTGTCCACTGTACGCAATCCTAAATTCACCAAATTGTTGAAAAAATCTGAAATTTTTTGTGCGTAATCTTTATGAATGTCTGAATCTTTCATTAGTTCAAAGATTTTTAAACTGAGCGTCGTAAGTGACTCGAAAAAATTCGTCTTTGCGACTGTTCTGTTTTAGACAGATTATGCATTTTTATTTTGCATTCTCTCTTTTACTAGTGTTGAGTGGAATTCTTTTTTGGGTGGAGAGCTTCACATAACATCGGTGACTGTACTAATATTTAAAGTAACGAGTCATATTGCGTCTTTACAAAACATGTGAGTTTTGATTGTGCACTAACTCTCTAATGAGATTTACTTTGAAGTTTGGTATGACGAAAGTTTTCAAGGTCAAGAGAGAAGGGTGATGATAGGATCAAGAAGAGTGAAGAGCTTAAACTTGGGGGCTCCCATGGATCTCCCAACATATTTCAAAGACTCAAGCTCTAAGCTTGGGGATGCCCAAGGCATCCCCTTCTTCATCGTCAAATCATCAAGTAATCTCTAGTGAAAACTATATTTTAATTCTTTCACATCATATGTGCTTTTCTTGGAGCGTCTGTGTGGCTTTTATTTTCAGTATTGTCTTTTATTTTCAACAAATCTTGACTGGACCCTAGCAATTCTTGATTAGGAGAGAGACACGCTCCGCGTTTTCATGAGAATACTCCTGTTCTTCACTTATACTTGTCGAGTATTCATATCTAGCGCTGTTCAGCTTTTAGCTCTTGTTTTCATGTATCTCTTTTCAGAGCTATTAGCTTTCTTTTGTAGAAAATACTCTCTTGCTTCACTTTATCTATGTGGAGAGTGGTTGAAATAAATTGATTGGTGTTTGGTTGGTTCTAAAATGTTCATGTGGTTAATTGGTATAAGGAAAAATTTGCTTAATCTTGTAGATCACTAATTATGGATAACTTGATGCTTGTCAATCGTTTTGAGTTACCAAGTAATCATGATTAAATTTGTGCATCACATGAGTTAAGCCAATTAGTGAAGAACTACCGTAAAGCTTGTTGAAAATTTGGTTTGCATCGGTGGTATCTCTAAGGTCTAGATATTTTCTAATAAACGGGTTTGGTTAACAAGGAAGACGGTATGAAGTCTTATAACGTTTTGCAATATGTTTGTCATATAAAACTTGGTGTACGGGTTATATTCTTTTGCTTACATAAACCTTGCTAGCCTAAACTCTGTACTGAGAGGGAATGCTTCTCGTGCATCCAAATCCTTGAGCCAAAATCCATGCATTTGTGTCCACCATAACTACCTATATGTGGTATTTCCTTGCCACTCCAAGTAAATTTTTCATGTGCTACCTTTAAATTATTCAAAATGTTATTATTCCCTTTTGTGTCAATGTTTACGAGCTCATGAGGAATTAGTGGTGGTTATTCTTTATTCTGGTTGTCAAATGGACTTTCACACCTGGACTAGCGGCATATACATCGCTTATCCTCTAATTTTGCAAAAAGAGCGGGCAATGTGGTGCCCAGTCCCAATTAATTACAACTTTAAACCATAATTTCTCTTCACACTTTTGCCCTGATTCATCAGTAAGCAATGACAACACAGTGAAATACTGCATGTGTGTAAAACCAAAGAAAAAAAGGATGATCTGCCTTGCTGGTTAGAAATAACGTCCCCATTAATTCTCTTCACACTTTTGCCTGATTCATCCGTTTGACAGTAGAATACTGTTATCACCCGCTACCATTCGTTGACAATTAACAAACACCTCTCAAAAATAGATACTCCTCCATGGTATGTGATTGATGGAAGGCACCCGAGGATTCGGTTAGCCATGGCTTGTGTTAGCAAGGTGGGACGAGTATCAAATATTTTATGCAATCTCTATATGCTTTCAAAAACCTAAAAGCTCTAGCACATGATTTAATCCCTGCTTCCCTCTGCGAAGGGCCTTTCTTTTACTTTATGTTGATCAGTTTTCCTATTCTTTCTGTCTTCCACAAGCAAACACTAGTGTCAACTTTGTACAACATGGTTATATGCAACGTATTGACTTGTATAACTGCTTTGTGTTGACATTATCCATGAGATAAATATGTTGAAAGTTGAAGCATTGCTGAAACTAATTCTTCCTGTTGTGTTGATTGAATACCTTTTATTAGAAACTATTGCTATATGAGTTAACATCTATGCAAAACACTTTGATGCTTGTCTTGAAAGTACTATCATGAAAACGATTAGTTTGTGTGATTCACTGTTTACTCATTATCTATTTGGTAGCAAATTAATAGACCATTGACTTGGATCATGATACGTCTCCAACGTATCTATAATTTTTTGATGTTCCATGCTTGTTTTATACCTATTGCTACATGTTTTGCATCTACTTTATGTCACTTTATACATTTTCCGGGACTAACCTATTAACAAGATGCCGAAGTGCCAGTTCCTGCTTTCTGCTGTTTTTGTATTCCAGAAAAGCTAGTCCGGAAATATTCTCGGAATTGGACGA